>VWZS01009288.1:23061-57054 GCA_013397075.1 Rhabdornis inornatus
CATCCCTATCCCATCCTCCTCCTCCCCGAGCCCAAAGCTGGCACCGCGCAGGCTCCTCCTTTCAGACACCTTTGCTTCCCTCTGCAGGAAAACTCCATCAATTACAAGTTGGCCTCTCTGAATCCCGTTATCCCGAAAAACTGGACCCCAGCAGGGATGGAAGCGCTGCCAGGGGGGCCCCAAGTTCATGTCTTCCCAACGTGGCCTGCCAGAGCCACCGGCTACTTTTATCTCCATCACTTGACTATTATACTTAATCAGGAAAGGGGAGATATTATATTTTTTATTTGAAATCCGCTTTTCTTTTATAGAGAGCAAATTATAATCACTTTTAATTGAAAAAAAAAAAAGGCAAAAAAAGCAAAGCTGATAATATNTGGTCCTTGTGCCATCCATGATCCTTGTGCCATCCCTGATCCTCGTGCCATCCATGGTCCCTGTGCCATCCCTGATCCTTGTGCCATCCATGATCATTGTGCCATCCCTGATCCTTGTGCCATCCCTGGTCCCTGTGTCATCCATGATCATTGTGCCATCCCTGCTCCTTGTGCCATCCATGATCCTTGTGCCATCCCTGGTCATTGTGCCACCCATGGATCTTGTTTGTCCCATTGTTCTTCTGCTTCCCGTGGTCCTTGTGCTTCCCATGGTCCTTGGATCTTGTTCTTCCCATTGCTCTTGTGCTTCTCGTGGTCCTTGTGCCACCCATGGATCTTGTTCTTCCCAATGTTCTCGGGCTTCCCATGGTCCTTGTGCCATCCATGGTCCATCCAAGCCCCAGGTGAGATCCTGCCTCTCCATCATCCCAATCCCAGCTGTGTCCAGGTCCCTGGGCCTCCTCATCCCTTCAGCCAGAGCACTTTGGGAGGGAGCACCAGGATTTCCCTGCCCTGGCTCTGCTGGGAGCTGCTGATCCCTCTGTGCCTGTCAGGGCTCTGGGAACAGCAGGACCAGGATGAGACCTGCAGGGAAGTGCCTCCATCTGTCCCTCTGTCCATCTGTCCCTCTCCCACTCCAGCGGCTCACTGCATCCAAAGGAATTTCGGGATTTGTGATCCCATCCATCCCCTGACCCCAGCTGAAGCCTGGGATGTTTAATTGCAGGGAGCCAATTAATTTCTGTCAGTGATCTCCATGTGTGTGCCCAAAGGCAGAACCACCCCCATCCCTGAGCAGCCGCTCCCAGGGAGAGGAGCAGGGATGCCAAAAGGACAAGGAGCTAAATGAGGCTTGGGTGAAAATCCCGGGATGTGCTCATCACTCTCAGGTTTCCTGTCCCCGTTTGACCAGGGCTGGGAGCTTGGAGCAGACCCAGGCTCTGCTGGGAGGAAGGAAATGTGAGATTGGCCTGGGAGTGCTGTCATTCCCTGGGATTTGGGGCTTTTTTCTCCCTTTTTCAGGGGTCACAAGAGGCTGGGAGGGAAATGCAGAGCGGGGTCTGATCCTGGGATGGTGGGGGAGGGAATGTGGGATCACAGGACACAGGTTGAGGATGAGGATGGTCCTGGTGTGGCCTCTGAGCTCCCCTGCTCCCAAATCCATCCTTGATCCCCATCTCCAGCAGCATGGAATCATTTCTCCCCTCCTGCCAGCAGCTCCTCTCAGCCTCCTGTGGCCAGAAGTTTCCAGGAACAAATTTTCCTTCTATTTAAAACAAAAATGAACCAGTGAGAGGAAAACCCTCCCTTTTGACTTCAGCAAATTCCCTCTTGGATGAGAAATGTGCCCAGGTCAGGCAGCCCTGGGGATGGGGACATTTCCCATCAGGAATGTTTAATACCTGTGCAAGGCCCAGGAAAAAGGAACACTTCAATCCCTGCTTCATTTCAGTTCTGGGCCCTCAGTATTTGAGGAATACTGAGGAACAGATCAGATCTTAAAGCTCATCCCATTCCACCCCTTGTCTTCCACTGTCCCAGGTTGCTCCAAGCCCATCCAGCCCGGCCTTGGACACTGCCAGGGATGCAGGAGCAGCCTCAGCTTCTCTGGGAATTCCATCCCAGTCCCTCCCCACCCTCCCAGCCAAGAATTCCTTCCCAATTCCCCACTTGAACCTCTTTTTTTTTTTCAGTTTAAGGCCATTCCCCATCCTGCCTCTCCACGTAAAACTCTTTCCTCACCCAGCCTGCTGTCTGAGGAATTCATTTGGATTTTTTGGATATTTTTGCCGGGGTTCCACCTGCTCCAGGCAGGTTTTGCCATCTCAGGGACCCCAGGGTCCCCTCCCAGCTGCTCTTTGTCACCCAGAGCCATCCTTTCCATGAGGCAGCTGCTCTGCCCCTGGCTGCCCCTTTTATCTGGGCTCTGTTAAATGATCTCAAATATGTGATATGATAAAGACAAACAAACACCCGCTCAATTTAGTCCACCCTAATGCCAGACTCTACTTTTACCCAAGTAATTAAGATTAATGCAGTTGATAATTTAGGAAGTATTCTTAAATGTACCCTTCTGGCAGCATCTAACATGTAATTTTACCTTCGAAGATTTATCGGAGCACTTAGGTAACAGATAGGTCCTTAGCAAACAGGAGCATTTAGAAGGAAAATGAAAGATTAATATTCCTTAAATAAATGGCAGAAGAAGTCAGGCTTTATTCCAGCCCCACAAAGATGCTGCTGTCAGCCCCAGCCCCGCTGCTGATCCCCAGGGAGATTAAACCCAGCACAGCCTCGGGCGGGGCAGGGCTCAGATGTCCCATGCTTTTGGATTTTTGGGGATGCAGACACTCTGAAGGGCATCGAAACACAGCAGCCCTTGTTATTTAGGGGGGATTTGGAAGCTGCCTCTCATTTGGGAGGATGCAGCTCCTGGCTCTGCCCTTGCTCCCGTGTGGAGGATGTCCCGGATTTCCCTGGGGTGCAGCTCCCAGCCCTGGCTGCCACATTCCAGCTGCTTTTCCCACTCTGTGATGGGCGAGGAAAGCAGAGCTGACCCCTGGGAGAGCCTCCCCTCTCCCTATTCCAGCCATCCCATTTCATTTGGAAAATGCTCCGGGGCTGTTGGGATGGGATGGGATAATGGAATAACGGGATGGGATAATGGGATGGGACTGGAGTGAGAGTTTGGAGCTGACACCCAGCTCCAGTTCCAGGGAGCTGCCAGCTCACCCCGGGCCATCCATCCCTGGCACTGGGATGGCTCCAGCTGGGGCTGAGCCCTGTCTGGTGTCTCCTCCTCTCCCTCATCCTAGCCACCTCCGCCGTGCTGGATCCCAGACGTGCAACCTCCTCTGGAAGTGCCTCGGGGCAGGGAGGGGACCCTGGGCATGGAGCCGAGACAGTGGCACACCAGCAGGTGACACCTCTGCATCCCGTGGGATGTCCTGAGAGCTGCCAGGCTCAGCCTCTCCTCCTCCTCTTCCTCCTCCTCCTCACTGTACATGACAAGCTGAGGAAGGGTTGGGACTCTTTGCAAAATCTGGATCCTCACCAGTCTGGAAATCCAGAGCTGCTCAGATCCACCAAATCAATTTCGGATCATTGTGAGCAGGAAAGAAACTTTCTGAACAACCTTCCACCTCCCCCGGGCCAGAAAAATCCCCTGGAAATCCAACACAGCCAGATCAGAACACGGACCACGTCCACGTGTCCCTTTGTACCTGTGTGTGTCCCTCTGTGTGTCTGCATCCCCAAAATCCTTCCCAGCCTTTCTTCCGAGGTCCTTTTCAAGCTCTCAGCACTAAGATTTGGCTCCTTCCCACTCTGGTTTCTCCCCAGTTTTCCTGTCCCCAATCCCAGCTGCCCTCCTTGGGGACAGGCAGGGCTCAGGGCTGGCAAGGAAGGTGTCCCATCCCCCTGGATGTGATGCTGCCACTGCTGCCTCGTGTCCTGGCAGGAAGCAGAGCCCTGATCCTGCTTTTCCTTGCCTGCCTGGGAAAGGGGTGAACAGAGGAAGCTTTGATGTATCGGGATATGATCCATGTTTTCTTCTTCAAACAGGGGGAGTCAACTCCAGGCTGGAGCTGGGGCGGGCAGGGAGGGAACAGCGAGCCCTTAAAATCCCAATCTTTACCCAAAACTGGGGAAAAGCTCCCTCTGGGGGGCAGGGAGGGTTGGGAATGGCAGGGGCAGGAGCACAGGAGAGGTTGGCAGCTCCCTGTGCCCAGAGTGTGCCCAGGGCTGGGATTTGGGTTTTGGCCACCCTCAATTCCCCTTTCCTCCTCCTCCATCCTTTCCTGCCTCTCCGGGCCATATCCTGACCATGGATAGGATGAACCCCAAATCAGCTCTGCAGGACCCCAGTGGGATGCAGGGATGGAGCTGGGATGCAGCAGAGGGGGAGATGTGATCCCATCCCCTCAATTCCCTCATTCTCACAGCACCCAGTCCAAGCCCCTCACCTGGGGGACCCGGCTGGGAGTGGCCAGGATGGGAATTTTGGGGTGGAATCCCCCCTTTTTGGCACTGAGTGCTCCCCACACGCCACAGCACCACACAGCCAAGCCAAACACAGATTCCTGACATATTTTTCTCTTTCGTTTGCAGCCAAGAAATTCATTTTTCATGGGAGGTGAAAGTGAGTCCCGGCAGTAGCTGAGCACGGAGGGTGCCAAGGTAGGGGCCAGCTGACAGCAGGGGCTCAGATGCTATTTTTGGGAGCCAGACTCTCTCCTCCCCATCCCAGATGGGCTCTGGGAATGCCTCTGGCTGCAGGGATACTCAGGGACCTTCTGTGGCCCTGCAGCTGCTCAGTGGCAAGAGGGAGGGACTTTAAAGGGGCTGGAGAAGGGGCCGGTTCACAAACCGGGAAGGGATTTTTCCCAGCTCCAGACAGAGCCATGCTGGGTCAGGTCGGTCTGTCTGGGTGGGATTTCAATCCTTCAGGCCGGGGTTAAAGGCTCTTTTTGGGGACAAAGTGTGTTCAGAGTCACCCTCGTGCCACGTGGAGCCACTGGAAGCCCGGAAAGCCAAGGGGTTCTGTTTGGGATCCCCTCATGGAATCCCAGAATTGTTTGGCTTGGGAGGGACCTTAAAGCTCTTCCACCCCTGCCATGGCAGGGACACCTTCCACTGTCCCCGGGTGCTCCAAATCCCACCCAACCTGGCCTTGGACATTTCCAGGGATCCAGGGGCAGCCACAGCTTCTCTGGGCACCCTGCCCACCCTCACAGGGAACAATTCCTCCCCAGTATCCCATCCATCCCTGCCCTCTGGCAGTGGGAAGCCATTCCCTGTGTCCTGTCCCTCCATCCCTTGTCCCCAGTCCCTCTCCAGCTCTCCTGGAGCCCCTTCAGGCCCTGGAATGCTGCCCCCACCCACCTCCCTCCCACCAGCACAGTGAAGGGCATTTCCCTGGCAGTTGCCACCCAGTTGGCATCCCGAGTTTTTTTCCAGCCACCCCCTCCCACGCCTGTCCCTAATCCCTGAACTGAGCTGCCACACTCCTGCCTGTGGCAGCAGCAGCTCCATGGACTCATGGAATATCCTGAGCTAACCCAAAGGATCATTGATCCAACCCCAGCCTGGCACAATCCCACCCTGAGCATCCCTGGGAGGGTTTTCCAAACACTTCCCGGAGCTCTGTGCCCATTCCCTGGGGAGCCTGGGCAGTGCCCAGCACCCTCTGGGGGAAGAACCTTTCCCTAAAATCCAACCTCAAACTCCATGGCCCAGCTCCAGCCGCTCCCTGGGTGCTGTCCCTGTCCCAGAGTCCCATCCTGGGCTGGTTTATCCCCCTGGCAGGAGCTCACCCGCACCAAACCCCACTGGGAGCCCACCCCGAGCAGAGCCCCTCACCCCAAAAGCCCTGCACGTGTCCCAGCCGCGGCAGCGCTGCCCTGGGCACTGTCCTGGGCACAGCAGGAACAGTCCCTGCCCTTCTAATCGGGATCCAGGAGCGACAGGCGGGGGCAGCGTTATCGGGCTCATTTCCAGATGGAGCTGAGTCACCGCGGGTAACCGGGCTCGCCAAGGTCAGCCAGGGGAGAGGCTGAGCCTAGCGCTGAGCCCGGCTTTGCCAGGCCCCACCGAGGCCAATCCCCCCACCCTACCCACCGTGGGAAGGAGTAATTCCCTCTGCCCGAGCAGGGGCTGGCGTTTCCTTTGCGGGACGTTGGGATTTTTCCTGCTCGCACAACCATTCTGTGCGCTGGTTCCGCCAGAGCAGGGCTTTACCCTGGGGAGAGGCTTCCCTGTCACTGCCCTGCTCGGGCTGGGCACCTGGTGGTCCCCTCCCCACCCTGGTGGTCCCCTCCCCACCCTGGTGGCCCCTCCAGGCTGTCCCACAAGAGCTGCTGGTGGCATCCCATGGGAAGGAGCCTTCCTCCACGCTGGGGGTGTGTTTTGGTTTAGGGCAAATTTGGGAGGAAACGTCTGAATGGTTTTTTTTTAGGAAATAGATTTAAGCAGTTTTTTGGGTTTTTTTTTTTTTAATTGGTTCCGGGAAAAATATTTATTCGGAGAGAAGTGGGAAAAACAACCTCATGGAGTCACCCCAACACGGGGCGCTGTGCTGGCCCGGGATTTGCAGCCTGCAGAGGGATTGGGATGCGCGGGGGTGGCTCAGGGACCCCCAGCTCAGCCCTGCCCCGTGGGCACAGCGAGCTCCGGAGGCAGCAGGAGCTGCTTTGGCTGCGGTGCCGGGGCTGGTGAATCACAACCTGTCTGGCACGTTGGGCTCCCTGCAGGACGGGACCTGCCCTGGCAGAGACAGCTCTGCCTCGCCAGCCGGGCTGCTGCCACCGCTGCTGGCGCTGTCGCCTGTCCCCGAGCCGCAGAGGGGCTGCAGGAGGCTCCAGGGCTCCTCCCGGAGAGGGACGATGCTCCAAGCCCCCGGCAGGGCACGCACAAATGCAGGTGGGGATGGATCTCCCTGCAGCGGTAATCACAGCGGGTTTTCAAAAAGCCAAACTCCCTTTGCCTCCATTCCGTCGCTTTCCACCTCCTCTTCCCGGAGCTGGAATGGCAAAATCCGAGAAGTGATGCCAGTGGTAACCTCAGCCTGCTGCTGAGGGCAGGCTGGGGCTGTAAAAGCCGGAGGGAACAGTCCCAATTTTCATTTTTTCCTGTGTTTTCCATCCCGCGGGGGGTGAGCTGTGCTTGTGCCAGATCCATAACCCCTCGGGGGATGGATGCAGGAGCTGCCTGGGGAATATCACTTTAAATCAGCGTGCCCGGCCCTCCTTATCCATCACCCCATCGGAGCCGCACGAGGGCCCGGATTTCTCTGCTCCCAGGGCCACCTCAGAGCCATGGCCAGTGGCCACAGCCAGCAGGAGGGACCCCCAGATGGGGACAGGGGACCCCCAAACCCTGACAAGGGGATTTTGGCCAGCAAATCCCGGATTTACACCTTGCCCTTATGTCTGTGATTTGCGTGGAGTAAATTCACACCCATTTCCTGCCCGGGCTCTGCCACCAGCAGCAGGACGCGGGTCCCATCAGCAGTGGGACAATCCTGCGTGTCCCCATCCCCATCCCTCAGCCAGCACAGGATGTTTGTGTCTCCTGGCACTCCCCCCCGCCCCCCGCCATCCCTTGCCATGCAAATCCTGCAGCTTTCCAGCCACACCGGCGAGGAAAAAAAAAAAAAAAAAGGCTCCTTTATGTGGCTGAAAAGCCCGACTGTGATAATGTAGCGAGCGCTGGCCTTGGGTATTTTATCTTGGCAAGGAGCCTTTGCAAATTTAAACAGCAGCGAACGGGCTCTGGAGTTGTGGCTGGCTGAGGCATAAGTGGGGCATTGTTTTCCCAGCAGAGCCCTTTGTGCCAAAGGGCCGCGTGTGAGCTTTGGCACGCTCGGCTCCGACCCTATCGGCCCCGGATCCGTTTCACCCGGCAGGGTGTGAAATTGGGGAGGAATTCAGGCCTGGGAGCTCCAACCAGAGAGGGGATGGCCGGGAGCGCTGCTGCATCCCGGCAGGAGTGGAGGGGATGGAGCCGCCCCTCTCTATCCCAAAGATTGTTATTAATGCAGGGTTAGGGGTGCTGGGTGCTCATCCCGGCTGATTCCAGGTGGGAATGGGGAGATGAGATCCTGGATAGGTGCAGGATGCTCCCGTTTTCCTTGGAAAATCTGTGCTCAGGTCACTCCTGGGCAGGATGGGTGAACCCAGTGGGGTCGGGATCTGTGGGAATTACACGCAGAAGGAGAGGAATAAACTGAACTTCCTGCTCCTCACCCCCTCCCAGCAGTGCCGTGCCTTGACCCATTGCAGCAGACGGTAAAGAAACATTTCCAGCGAGGGAGGAGAAAAAAACCCTCACTGTTTCCAGCAGACTCCTCTTTTAAAAAAGACTCTTTAAAGCAAAACTTTACCCTTCTTTTTATTAAAACCTTCTTCATATAAAATCCTGGTGGCGCCTTTTAAAAGGCTGCGCTCGACTCGTGCTCCGTGCCCAACGCCCCGAGGTCTGGGTTGTAAAATCAGCCGGGAAATTTGGGACTCAGCTTTCTTGTTTTTGCCTCCTTAATAACATCTAAAATTTCCAGGGCAATTCGCAGGGAGGGTGGCGAAGTCCTTTCTCCAAGGATTTCAGAGCCGTGAGCGGCAGCTCCAGGGGGAAAGTGGTGGAGAAAAAAAAGTTTTCCCCTTCATCTTCCCTCCAGCAGCGGGGACCTGGGGACACGGGAACGTGAGGACACGGGGACATGGGGACACTGAGCCCTTCCCAGGATGCCTCTCCCAGCCCATCCCGACAGCCCTTCCCACTAATCCGTAGGTGGAGCTCTTCTGTCATCTTTTTCTGCTTATGTTGCTAAGAAGTAACCCAGAAATAGCTTTCCCGGGGAGGGAAAAAAAAAGTGCTTCCTCAGCAGCTTTCGCCAGAGGTAAACTGCTCTGAGCATCCTTTGAAGAGCCCGAAGCTGCAGGGGGGGTTGCGATGCCCCTTCCTCCAAGCTCAGTGCAAGAAAAAGGGGCCAAAATCTCTCCCGTGTCTCTCTCAGCCCCTTCCCCGACTGACACCCAGCCTTTCCCCTCTTGTCTCCTGTTGCCTGCAGGTCTGAAAGGATGCGGCAGAGCCCCGGCGGCCCTCGGGACCCGCCCGCAGCCCGGCCCCGGGGAGCTGCAGCCCCGGTGCCCATCGGAGGAGGACCATGCCCGTGACCGGGGCACGGCAGCTCGCAGCGGGACGGGACAGCGGGGCTCTGTAGCCTTGTCCCCTCCTCGGTATCATGACAGGAGAGACCCAGCATGTTTACACCATCGGCGATACTGAGGCCGGCCCCAAAGAGCCCGACAAGGATTTTGGCTGTGAAGGCTGCGGGGACAAGGATGGGAGGGCGCTGGGCGGGGAGGGGACATCCCCCTTCCCTAAGGACAAGGAGCCCCACAGCCAGCGGGAAGCCGTGATCCGGCCACAGCAAGCGGGGAAGATCGACTTCAAATCGCTCCAGTGCAAGCCCAAGTTCGGCAATGACAGCACCTGGGGAGAGGTCAAGGGCAGCGCTCTGTCCCCGCCGGGGAAGGGGCGAGCTCGGGAGCGCGGCCGGCGCTCGGCCAAGGGCGAGCGGGGCCACCAGCAGCTCTACCGGCTCAGCATCGCCGGCACCCGGCCCAGCCCCACCATCGGCATCGCCTACCCCCAGCAGAAGGTGACACCCCCGAAGAAGCCCGAGGTGGCCCCCGCGGCAAGCAGCTACCGCTTCCACGTGCCCAGCGTCCCCCAGCGCGACGCCGAGCTCCGGCCGGATGAACTCGGCTTCGGGCGCTGCTTCCCCGATGCTGCCGGCGGCCGGACCTGCAGCAGTTTTACCTCACAGCCCGGCCCCGCCCTGGGCCCCAAGGGGCAGCCCCCAGCCGCCGGCATCCCCCTCAAGAGCCCCGGCACCCACGGGCAGCTACATTATTTAGAGTTCCAGGCAAACCGGGCCGAGTCGTGGCCTTCCCCGGAGAAGAGCTTCGCAGGTGCTACCTACGGGATCTCGGTGCAGAAGCCCAGCTCTTTCTCCGAGGGTGGCAAAGGCGCTGTGCACGGCCTGGGGGCTTTGCCGTGCCAGCTGCCCTTCCAGCTGCTGCACGAGGCGGGCAAGGAGCAGTTCCACGGCAACGCGGGCAGCCAGGAGTTCCTGGATGTGGGAATGGCCACCAGCGCCCAGCTGGCTCCCGCCGCCTTCTCCTTCCACTCGTCCCCCAGAGAGTGGCCAGAGGAGCCGCTGAGCTCCTACGAGAGCGCGTCCCCCGAGGGGAGGCTGTACGGGCTGCCCGTGGCCCCGCCGCCACCAGCGCCCTTCCTGCACCCGCCACCGCCGCCAGCCCTGCACCACGGCCCCTTGTCCTGCCGCAAGGGCAGGGCCGAGCGTCCCGCCGACCCCACCACTGGTGCTCTCCCGTCGTCTGGTGCTATCGACCAAACCCCAAGCACTTTCCAAGAAAACCAAGCTGTTTTTCCGTCTAGTTTACACTCGCCTACCATGCCGAAGCCGGTGGGGAAGAGGCAAGGCTCGGGCAAGGACGGCGTCCCCAGCGGGCGGCCGCTGGTGCAGAGCAGCCCCCTGAGAAGGACAGTGCCACCAAACTCCCTGTCCCAAGTGCACTTTCAGAGCAAGGCCTATTGCAGCTCCCCCGCGGGCAGCAGCGGTGTGGGAGCCGTGCCTTTCGAGACGAGCGTTCCCACTGCGGCACCCACCCACCCCAGGCTTGTGCAAGCTTGGGAAGGTGCCACCAAGGCGTTTTCTCCCATGGACCAGAATTCAGCACCTTATTCAAACCCTGTTGGAAACCAGTTCTCATTCGAGTGCCAGTCTGGCCCCGAGCAGAGGCAGCACAGGCAGAAAAATGCCAGGCTGCCTTGGCAGCAGATGCACCTCCCTTCTGCAGTGCCCGGTGCCAGCAGGCTGGAGCTGTCGAGACACATCAGCAGCCAGAAGCTCCCCTTCCCCCCGGGCACGTCGGACTGGCAGGGCAGCGGGAAAGCCCAGAAAGGGCCCCCCATAAGCAATTCTCCAGGGTACCACAGCAAAAAGCTGTTATCGGGAGAGAGCCTCCAGAGGGGAGATCCCAGCGTGACGGGAGCTTTCTCCTTTGACAGTGGGAAGGAACCAGGGTCTCCTGCCTGCGACTCGAGAAGCAAAGCCCTGTTCTACAGCATGGCTCAAGCAGCTCCTCCTCCTCCTCCCTCAAGGAGCTCGTCGGGCTCAGGGCTGGTCCTGCCACCATCAGCCTTGGTGGCTGCCTCCCCTTGCGAGTCCCCTCTGCCATCCCCTGTGCCCAACCCCACGTGTGGCAGCACCTGCTCGTCTCTGTCCCCCATGTCCAGCAGCCCACTCAACCCCGGCTTCGAGGACAGCCAGATGTCCGGAGCGCTGACCCCCTCGCACTTCTTCCAGCACCCCTGCCACGCCAAGGATGCCAACAAAGCCTTCCACCCCTCCGAGGTTCTGAGCCCCAACTCACTTCATTACCACCCCCCGGACTCTGTCAAGCCGTTCAGCTTCCCTGCGGATGCTCTGAAAGACGACAGCCTCCTGAAATGTGCCCCGGCCAGCCCGTTCCACAAAGCCGGCGGGGAGGTGGCCAAAGGATGCTCGGACGGGCTGGATGGGGAGCAGCCTCCACCGCCGTACTCCTCCCATCACCTGCTGGCCACTTCCCTGAGCAGTGCCAGCCTGGACCAGCTGGACGTGCTGCTGACCTGCAGGCAGTGTGACCAGAACTACAGCAACCTGTCGTCCTTCCTGCAGCACCGCCAGTTCTGTGCCTCCCACCCCTCTGCCCAGGGAGAGCCCAAGGACGCTCCCCGGGCAGCCGAGGGGCGCAAAGCTCTCCCCCCAGAGCCTCCCAAACCCCCCAGCCTGGCGCTGTCTCCAGACCCCCAGGGACATCTGCTGGCATTAAACAAAAGCGACGACTTCTTGCTGGATGGGGAAGGCAAAAGCGAGGGCAAGGAGGATGCTCTGAAGGGCGGCCTCTTCCACGGCCTGGCCAGCAGCTCCCTCCCGCTCAGCGCCTCCGACCTGGACATCGACGATGCCAAGCTGGACAGCCTGATCACCGAGGCCCTCAACGGCCTGGGGTACCAGTCAGATAACCCAGAGATCGACAGCAGCTTCATCGACGTGTTCGCTGATGAGGAGCTGCCGGGAGTGAAGGCGGCCGGTGGAGGGATGGCACACAAGGCCAAGGAAAGCCTGGCCTCGGAGAGCAAATCCAAGCAGTCAGCGGAGGAGAAGGCAGCAGGAGAGGCCAAGGCTGGCTGTGTCTGTGAAGATGGGGAGCAGCTGAAGAGAGGGGCAGGAAAGCAGCACCTTCACAAAGGGAGGGTGGCACGGAGGGTGGCACCGCAGGAACAGCATCCCACGGCAGAGGGAGCAGAGAGGACAGCCAGGCTGAGGGCAGGCAGGAAGAACAGCATCCCACCAGCCGCCACCTCCGGCCAAAAGCATCCCAGGAAACTCAGCCAAGACCCCCCGGTGAAGAGCGAGGTGGGGCCAGGCACCAAGAGCTCCAAGGCACCGCGGTTCTCCATGAAGGACGTGAAGAAGCGGAAGCCCCGAAGCGGGACGTGGAGCAAGGAGCTCATCCACAAGATCGTGCAGCAGAAGAACAAGCTCCACAAACTGCAGGTGAAGAGCAGCAAGCAGGCCCAGCTCCCCCAGGCCACCGAGAGGACGCTGGCAGCCACCAAGGAGGGCGGGCTGCGGGAATACGACTACGTGTCCGACTCGGATGAGGAGGGGACAGAGTGCAGCAAGCCCCGGGGCAGGAGGAAGCGTGGCACGGGATTCATGGGGAGGAGCAAGCACAGCTTCAGCAAGAAACGCCTGGGCAGAAGCGAGAGAGCCAGAGAGAAAGACCCAGCCTGGAGCTACAGCCAGAAAAGGGCGGCACAGGAGGATGGGGATGTCCCGAGCCAGGAGGATGCTGAGAAAGAGGATTGTGCTGCCAGAGCCCGAAGGCGGGGCAGCCACTCATCGGCTGGCAGCAGCCACAGCGTGCCCACAGAGATGGGCACAAGCCCACCCTGCACTGGTGGGGCTGGTGACAAGGGTGGCACCCAGAGGAGGAGGCCCTCGGGCAGCCCAGCCCGTGTGCCAAGGATTCCCCTCAGCCCTCCCCAGGACAGCAGCCCAAAGACGAGCCAGGAGAGCAAAGAGGACGTTCCCAGGGGGAGCAGGAGGTTTGGCTCAGCCAAACCTCTGCTGGCAGGCTCCAGGACACGGCCGAGCACAGAACCAGACGTTGCTGCCATGGACTGTGCAAAGGAGGAGCCGTCACCGCAGCCCCAGGAAAGGCAAATGCCTGGCACGGCCACCCCAGGCAGGAGCCCTGCCAGCTTCTCCTCGAAGGAGGGGGTGGAAGAGCCCAGAGGAGCAGCAAAGCTCCCAGATGAGGCAGGAGAACCCACCCTGCAGGCTCAGGGCTCTCCTGAGCTCACCATGGACCACCAGAGGCAGCAGTTCGCCCCTTTCCCAAGTGGAGGGCTGAAATACCGCACAGAGGAGGCGACTGCTGCACCCCACAGTGGTAACAAATCGAGTCCTGGCCGTGGGAGTGCCACCTGCTCGGACGCAGGAATCAAGTACACGAAGGGACAGGGGCTCTGTGACAGCCAGAAGGATTATCCCACAGCAGCTCCCACCTACGGGGGGGATGCAGTGGGAATGATGCTCAGTGCCAAGGCCCCTGATCCGTATGTCAGCAGCGACAACGCATTTTTTGATCCCAAAGGCCTTCCCGGCCACTACGAGGACCACAACCTCTTCCCAAAGCCACCAGCCCTGGGCTCCTCCCACATGGACGACATGTACCTGTGCCGGGATGACATCAGCGCCAGCTCCTTCGAGCAGAAGCACTCCAGCATCTCCCCTTTTTCCACGGAAATGCCACAGGGCAAAGCGTCCTCCCCTCTCAGCTTTGACTCCTCGTCGATATTCGGAGAGCTCCCCGTGTCTGAGTTCGATCCCTACGAGAGCAAGGACGGATATGTGACAACGTTCCCCTGTCCCGGCGGCGCCTCCCGCAAGGCGCTGCCGTTCGAGCAGCCCTACCCGCCCTTCCTGCCCGACAAAGACTGGTCCCTCATGGAGGAGGTGGCTCCCATGCTGCCAGAAGACATGACTCAGTTCCACAGCCTCTCGGTGGAGAAGCCACCAGCCAAGAAATTCCCCGAGGAAGGAGCTGTCCCCAGCAGCCAGCTGTCCCTGCCGGACAGGATCGCGGATTACGGCGTGGCTTTCATGAGCAACATTTCGGATGACGAGCTGGAGATCAAGCGCTTGGTCACGGAGCTGGAAAGCCAACTGCAAACCAGCAAGTTGGACTCTGAGGTGTCCATCACCCTCCAGAAACCCGAGCCAAACGTGGCCGTGCACCTGCGAGCGCAGGGCGCCGAGCGGCTCCCAGCGCTGCCGGGACAGCCGGAGGCAGGCCAGGACAAAGGGCTGTTCTTGGCAGGGGAGCTGGGCAGATCGAGCCTCTGCGTTGGGGAGAGGCTGGCAGGGGAGAAGCCAGATGTGGTGGCTACCAGTGAGGGCTATGAGAGACCCAGGGAGCCCTGGCTGGAGCTGGGCTCGCTGGAAACCGGGATGTGCGCCCCAGCCGTGCTGGCCACAAACCATTTCTGCTCCAAAGACAGCAGCGAGCAGCTCCAGGGAGCTGCAGCCACTGAGGAAAGGGACCTCAGGAAGATGGAAAATGGATCTTCTTCCAAAAGTCTACCTGGCTCAAGCACAACTGACCAAAGAGAGGCTCCCATCTACACTGACCCTGTGACAAAAAGCCCTCCTGTTGTCACCGACTCCGTGTTCCCCGAGACCGGGGATGCAGCAGAAGTGACCAAAGACCCCCTGCCATCCTTGCCACGCCAGCGTGGTGCCAAGGGCTTCCCTGTGCCAGGGAAAGCAGACACCGATCCTGCAGAGCTGGAGAAGTTTGATGCCCATCTTCCAAACCCTAAGCCTCAGTTTGGCTTCCAGCAGGGTCCCACCCCAGCCTTGGATCTCACCTTTTCACCTCATGTCAAAGAGGTCCCAGATACAGAAGAAAAACCCTTAAGCAGGACTGAGCCCCCCAAAACAGTGAAAAATGCAGTGGATCTCCGAGGGGGTGGTGGTGGGCCTGTGCTGGTGGAGGAAACAGAGGAGAGGAAGAGTCCCGACACCTATGAAAGCCCTGGACGCGGTGACAAAGCCAGCAAGCCCAAAGTGCTGCTGTTTGAGATGCTGAGTGTGCCCAAGGAGAGCGAGCAGCCTCCCCAGGAGATGATGGTGGCATCCCAGGAGACCTCTGCCAACCCTCTGCAGCAGCTCCAGCTCTTCGTTGCCCGCACGGTGAAGAACAACGAGGAGGAGCTGCTGATGCCTTGCTTCCCCGGGCTGCTGGCTCCCAGCCACCCCTCTGCCACCAGCCACATCCACCAGGAGCAGAGCAGTGGTGCCTTGGGAGGGGAAGATCAGACCCAAGGGGAAGGGGATATCCCTGTTGGAAGCAGCACTGGAAATATCACTGCTCCAGGCAAAGAGGGGCTTTCTCCCAGTGGATGTGAGCAGCTGGAGTCGTTGGATACAGAGGGTTCTTACCGTGCAAAACAATCCACGGAGCTGCAAAATAATGTAACAGAGCTGCAGCACTTAGCAAATGAAGCCCCAGAGCCGAGGGACATTAATATCCCTGCAGATGGTGTTTCCCAGGAGCGTAATGACCTCTCACCACCCAACAGCACCGCACCGACCTCGCTGCCAGGGCAGGCAAGGAAAGCTGATCAGCTCAGGGAAGAGCAGGAGGGAGATAACGACACAGCGACCTTGGCATTTAGGAAACATGAGCGATCCCACCCCAGCCGTGGTTTGATTGAGGAAGAAACGCTGGGCAGAGAAGAGGGAGAGAGGCTGGAAAGGAGTGGGGTGGGGAAGGGGGCACAGCACCCAGGCAGTGCTGCCACGAGTCCTGTCAGCCTCCTTGGTCCCTCTGAGGGGGATCCCCACCAGGATCACAGCTTGGAGATAAAAGCCAGCACAGTCAGTGCAGATGTTCCCAGAGAAGGGAATGGCAAGTTGTCCCTCAATGGCTGTCATTACACGGGAGAATCTCCAGCCAGCCTGCTCTTGCCAGCCAAATATTCCGACCTCAAATGCTTGCAGAGCAGTGGGGCCAAGAAGGGAGAGGTCCCCAACTTTGGCACTCAGCTCTCAGGTGAGAAGAAACACAGCTCCTCCCTGCCTGCAACACCAAGTTCATTTGTGAGTTGTTCTCCTGAGGCCAGCAGCCATCACATCCATCACACCCTGAGCCCAGCAGAGCAGGGGACGTGGGAAAGGGCTCCCACCTTCCCTCCCTCGCTGCATCACTGCGGGGCTGTGCCGATGGAAGCCGCTAAAGAACATCCTCATCACCTCCCTGACGGTGTTTTGGGTAGCTATGAATCACCTGGAGGAGAGGGGACAGTGAGAGCCTGCACTCTGCTGCGTGGTGATGGTCTGGTGGGCTCTGCCTTGGGGATGGGTGGTCCCCAGGAAGCTCCTGGGAAGGACTGTTCTCTTCCCTGCTCACCACCTTTCCACCAAAAGGCTGTTGGGGAAGAGATCCCCAAAAACACCAGTGCTGTGCTGCCAAATTTTAAAGAAAACCAAGGATGTGCCACCACAGACACAGTGAACTCCACCCCTTCAGAAACCCAGGATTTTCCAACCCAGCCCACAGTAGATCTCCTGCCCATGGAAGAAAGGGAGGTCAGCCTGAACCAAGAGAACATGCTTGAAAACTGCTCCCATGTCAGGAATAAGCATCAGAGTGAACCAGAGACTTTGTCCAATGGTTTTGTTGTTCAGGATGTGTCAGCTGCCATCAGCAGAGATCTTACAAGGGTTGGAGATCTTGGTCCTGCTGAATCAAATGGCCACGAGTTTTCAGGGGCAGCAGAGGTGGGACTTGGTCTTTCCAAAACCACGGGGAGTGAAGGCAAGAGTTTAAAAGGGGAGAAATCCAAAAGCCATGGGCCTGCAGAAGCTGGGGGTTGTGTGTCGAACAGCATGGGCCAAGGAGAGGAGTACACACCCAGCAGTGCTCCAGACCCATCCCAAAATGAACTCCACAAAGCAAAAAAGCCCAACGGACTCCCGGTGACCTGTGACATTTGTTCAGCCACTTTCCGGTCCAAGCCCGGCCTGACCAGGCACAAAGCTGTCAAGCACCAGGTGAAGAATGGTGGTTTGCCACAGCCCGGCAAGACTCCCAGGTCCCCTCTGATTCCTGCACACGAGACAGAAAAAGCAGCCCAAAAGGTGCCCAGGAGGAGCCTGAAGGCGTCAGTCAAAGACAGAACCTGCAGCTCACAGGTGCTGACCTCCACTGCTGAACACATTCCCAAGAAAATGCTCCCAGAGCTGGAGAAAGAGCCCAGCACGCAGATGCAGGAGGTGGTGAGCAGAGTGCTCAGTGACCTCAGCGTGATCTCCCTGGAGATGTCCCAGGAGCTGCACCGCACACGGGTCCTGCAGAGGGAGGGGAGGGCAAAGGGACCGCGCCCCGAGATGAGGGGATCTGGAAAGGCAGAGTCTGGGAAGCTGGATTCGGGATGGCAGGTCAGGAAAGGAGAAAAGGGCAGAAGGAGCCGAAGCAGAGATCTTGGAGAGGAGAACAGCAGTTCTGAGAATCAGCTCAACAGGAAAGTGAGGCGAAGGAAAGTGAAGGCGTTGCCCAGCAGGAGTGAGCCCGATGGTCCCTGTGAGCTGGAGAAGAACACAGATCCTGCTGCCCTCAGCTCCAGCCTGCCCAGGATCATGGAGGGTTTGCAAGAACCAGATGGCTGCATCTCCACAGAGGAGCAAAACAGGACCAGCGCAGCCCAGCACTCCCAAAAATCCAAAGAGTCCTCTTGTGCAGAAGACCTGGACAGCAGGATGGGGTCTTTAAAAGAGACGGTCAGCAAGGAGACAGCCACGGGCATGGTGACCTGTCCTGGGGAGGCGGAAGATCCCGGTGCAGTGGAAGACACGCAGGCTTGCAAAAAATGGATTGGCGGGTTTGTGAAGCAAGTGGCAAAGGGATGGGGCAAGGTGGGCACAGAGCAGCATCGTGGTGCTGATGGCACAGGGGACATGAATGCTGGGACAGAGGACAGTCCTGAGGCAGGCAGTGACACCAGGAACTGGAGCAGTGCCCTGCAGGGTCCCACAGCTCCTGCTGAAGGGGCTTTGCTGCTGGAGAACCATGATTTGGGAACCACCCAAAATGTTTCTGGGCATGGTGCTCTGCAGACCCCACCAGGGACCAGCCCTCCTCCTGCAGAGCCAGAGCGGTGGGGGAAGGCAGATGTGCCACCAGGCAGGGAGCACTGCGGGGACACTGAGGCCACCTCAGACCTCCAGAGCTTTTTTGACGACGACTCCACGTTCTCCCAGCTGTTCCCCAGGGACGAGCAGTGTGTCCGGAGGAAGTGCACGCGGGTGTATGGCAAGCGCAGCAAGAAACCCAAACCTGTCCCCGAGGCCACCCTGCAGCCAGCGGGGGCCATCGACCTGTTCACCATCCGCCTGGCTTCTGACCTGAGCGACAGCAGCTCCTTCTGTGTCACCAGGGAGGACCCTTGCGAGTACGAGACCATCTCCGTCGACGACGCCCTGATGCTGAACATGTGTCACGGCAGCAAGGCAAAGAGTGGAGATGCTGCTCCAAACGGATCTAAAAGCATCGAGCTGAGGTTGGACCAGGAGGCGACGGACCAAGGGAAGGAGGATATTGACCTGGAGGACAACATGCTGACCTTCTTGTGCCAAAACAGCCACGTGGACAGCGTCCCCAGCTTGAACATCTGGGGCAGTCTGGAGAAGGAAGCGGAAAGCCTCTCTGCCGAGGACATGTTTGAGCCTCTGATGGAGCTTGAGGATGAGCACTCGCTCCAAGAAGTGAACTCTGAGCCCCCCGACCTGGCAGAGGAGTCCTACAGTGCCAAGGATAACGGGGATTCGGACTCGCCCGAATTTCACACCATTGACATTGAGATGCTGAATGCAAAGCTGAAAATGAGAGACATGTGCTTCTTCAGCCCTTGTGAGGATCTTCCTGGCCATGGTGAGGACAACGCTGGGAGTTTGAAGCCAAAGTCGGGCAAGCACAGGAGCAAGCTGGAAGATGGGAAATTGGGGAAAAGCCGCGGGGAAATAACCATCAAAACCAAAGACAAGCAGTACAAATGCAAAGTCTGCTTCCAGTGGTTCCTGACGCTGGGGGAGCTGGACTTCCACAAGCTCTCCCACAACCCTTCCCCTCCCCCCACGTGCTACATGTGTGTCCAGCGCAAATTCAGCTCCCGGGAGCAGCTCCGGGACCACCTGAAGGAGAAGCACGCCAGGAACAAAGCCGGGCTGTGGGCGTGTGGGATGTGCCTGAAGGAGATCTCGGATGTCTGGATGTACAACGAGCACCTGCGCGAGCACGCCACCCAGTTTGCGCGCAAGGGGCAGGCGCAGAAGTCGGTGATGGGTCTGCCGGGCTGCTTCGGCGAGGACAACGCCGCCGTCACCCACTTCCTCAACACCATCATGTATCGGAAATCCAGCCGGTCCTCCCGGCACGGCGGCCCCGGTGGCCGGCATGGGGTCAGCAGAGAGAGCAAGAGCCCCAAGGAGGTGCCCCCAGAGCAGGAGAAGGTGATGAAAGACCCCTTGGAAAGCAACGTCAAAGTGAAGCCACCGGCAGCCAGCTCATCCAAAGCATCCTCCAGCCCGTCTCCAGAGCACACGGCAAGAAGTGAAAACGCCCCAAAATCTGTCCCCATGCACCCAGACTGCAAGGATCCTTCCCGGGACTGCCATCACTGCGGCAAACAGTTCCCCAAACCCTTCAAGCTCCAGCGGCACTTGGTCGTGCACAGCTTGCAGAAGATTTACCTGTGCCACAAGTGCCCCATGTTCTACCAGGAGACCAAAGAGCTGCGGAGCCACCTGAGCCAGGAGCACGGCGTGGTGGAGGAGCAGGAGATCAAGCACACCACCCTGTACGCCTGCGAGCTCTGCGCCGACGTCATGCACGTCATCAAGAAGTCCTTCATCTGCAGCATGTGCAACTACACCTTCTCCAAGAAGGAGCAGTACGACCGGCACATGGAGAAGCACCTGGCGGGCAGCAGCAAGACTTTCAAATTCCGAGGGGTCATGAGGCCCGGAGCTGCCTGCAGGGAGGGCAGGGAGAAGGTGAAGGAGGATGGATCTGTCCAGGAGGGAATGCCACCCAGCAAGAAGAGGAAGGTGGCTCACCATGGCAGCTCAGTCCCACACAGGTCACCGGTCCACCTGGACCCCACGAGTGACCTCCAGCTGGTAGAAGCTGGAAGCCCCAGCCTGCAGGTTCCCACTGAGCCCTTCCCAACAGCACCTGGTGACCTGGGAGCGCCCCAACCCTCCGTGAAAGCAGAAGTCCTGGTGGGTGACTTCTCGGAGCTCCTGGCAGAG
Organism: Rhabdornis inornatus; assembly: GCA_013397075.1. NCBI lineage: Eukaryota > Metazoa > Chordata > Aves > Passeriformes > Rhabdornithidae > Rhabdornis > Rhabdornis inornatus. Next base: position 43,393 of record VWZS01009288.1, read on the forward strand.
ATGGAGAAGTCCCCATTTGACCCCTTGCCACCCCCACCCTGTCTGTCCCCGTCTCTGCCACCAGCTGCTGCAGGCAGCCCCGAGCTCGGCCACATCGCTGGCCTGTCCATGGAGGAGCTGGAGAAAGGAGCCTTTGATGGGAAACCACTTCCTTTCTTGGACTCGCCTGAGTTTCCCATGGACCTTGCTGGCTTGGCTTGTCACCAGGCCACCAACCAAAAACTGTCCCCTCCCCTCCTGACCCAGAAACATGGCTGTGCCGATGCCCATAAAAAATCAAGCACAGGCAACAAGGATGAATACAGGGCCTGTACCCTGGAAAATCCCGGCGCAGACACCAACGCCGTGGATGAGATCCCTTTCCTCCAGCTTGCCAAGAAGGTCACAGAGCTTCCTTCCCCTAAAGCAGAGTCTCCACAAGCCACAGAGACCCACGAGTGGGGCAACCCCAGTGCCAGTGATGCCTCTGCCTGGCAAGGTGCAGCTAAGCCCAATTCTCCAGAAGGTGCCCACCAGCCCCTGCCCCCAAAGGACAAGAGAGCATCACCCACACCCAACAGAGCTTCCAAAGATCCAGTGCCACCAAAGAGGAGCGTGGGTGGTGAGGCTGCTCCCAGTGCAGGCAGCACCGAGGAGGGTCAGCAGCCCATCTCAGGGAAGGAGAAATCCATGCCTGAGGCTAAGGACAGTAGCACTAACGCCAAGGACCAAGGCGGCAACCCGGGCAGATCCAGCGGCCACCAGCCCAGAGGTGAGGTGGCCAGCAACACCACGAGGCACGGCCATGCGGAGCCAGGCAGAGCCTCCAGCAAGCTTCACCCCAAGAGGAGGAAAGAACACAAATCCCTGAGCCACCGGAGCAGCTCCGGCTCCCGGGAGAACATGGAAGGAGACGGGAAGAAGAAGAAAGCCCGGCCACCATGCCCGGCGAGGAGCGAGAGCGCGGCTGAGCTCAAACGTGGCAGCTGGAGCAACGGCGAGGCTCCCGCCCTGTCCCCTGGCAGGAGGGACACGCACTGCAGCAAGCTGGCACCCAAACCCAGGACGGGCCCCCAGCTGAAGAAGATGGTCCTGGACCCTTACAACCAGAAGAAAGGGGAGCTCCGCCACGCCAACGGGGACGTGAAGCGCAGGAAGGCCATCCTGGGCAAGAGCCTCCACCAAGTGCTGGCCAAGGGGCCAGCGCCGTCCCCGCGTGGCTCCTGGCACGGCCCCCGAGCTGCCCGTGGGGCCAAGGCGGCCAGCCCGGCCAGCTACCGCAGCGCCGAGTCCCAGAACAACCTGCTCAGCCAACTCTTTGGGCAAAAATTAACCAGCTTTAAAATTCCTTTAAGAAGAGATACTTCAGAGTAATTTATGGAAGTGACTTATGGTGATCCTCAGCTGCTTTCATGGGGTTTGCAAGGGAAAGAAATTATCAAAGCATTAAATTCGTTTGTGTAGCATGATTTCTCTGTCTAGCTTAAATGAACTTGCACTGCAGCCTCTGTGAAATAGTTTGCTTTGTGTCTACTAATCTACTTTAATTCACCTGATTTATCATGCAAATGCTAGAACTTTGATGTTGCTGATGATTTTCATGAACTGAAATTGTAATCGCTTTGGGCAGACTGAATCGTCGAGAGCAATTGCTTTATTGCAGAAGTGCTGAGGTTATAAGGATACTTGCAAATCTCAGACCCTTTTGAGTCTGTGTCTGTGTTATCTTTGTACAAAGTACTTGAAGAGATGAACTTCATTCCGTAGACGTCTTATTCATAAGGTGCAGTACACTGTAGAAAGCAAAAAAAAATTTTTTTTTTTTTTTTTGAAGATTTTGCACAAATAATCCCGTACAATTCATTTAATTGGGAGCTGGCCTAAGCGATGATACAATTAAAAAATTAAATTAAGACCCAAGTGTCCTACATTTTGACAGCCATCCCTAAGAATTTTGTTTCTACATCGTCAAGAGAAGAACGACCCAGCTCTGGGGTTCTGGGGCTGTCGGAGCCCTCCAGAGGATGCTGCCACTCTTTGACCACTGTAGACGATGGGGCTGGAGGAGAAGCGTCCCCGCGAGCAAACTGCACCTTGACACTTGTGACAAACTCTGATTTTTTAGGGTTTTTCGGAGGTTTTTTTTTTTTTGGTGTGTATGTGTGCGTGTGTGTTTTTTTTTCTTTTTGTTTGTGGGGTTTGGGGTTTTTTTGTGCGACGAGAAAACTGTGCCAATTTACCGCAGCAAAAACTGGTACTGTCCAAGTGCCCTCAACGGTATCACTTCTAAACTCTCTTACTGTACTGATCGACGTAGTGGCTCTATAGGTATCCGCTTGTACTATGCAGTTACTGGTGCTATTCTTCATTTGTAATGTGAATACAGACTTCCTTGATTAAAAAAAAAAATTAATTGGTAGGAAGAAGCCATTACCTGTCAAAAAAAAAAAAAAAAACAGAGCAGGAAAAGAGAAATTAAAAAAAAAAAACCAACTCAAAGGGGAAAACATTCAGCTTTAGGGAGAAAAATTCGCTTTAGGGAAGGAATCCAACTTGGAGGAAAAATACAATTTACGGGGGGAAATACAATTTTGGTTAAAAAAAAGAACTTTAGGGAAAAAACTCCTCTATGCTGGTACTCCATAGTGTCGAAAATGTTACGCCACATTAAATGAGCAACGAGCACGTTCTACAACCGAACTTTTGGATCCAGAAAGAAATCTCAGGTGCAAATGAGGACATGGAAAGATTTTATTGAAATACTCCCAAGTCAAGGAGGTGAAGTAATGCACTGATGTGATATGAACAGTCAGAGTACTTTGCGTCTGTCCTGCAATGATTTTTTGTTTTGTTTTAGAGTTAAAAGGAAAAAAAANTAAAAAAAAAAAAAAAAAAAAAAAAAAAGAGGCTTTATTCTGTTAATATGTATCTTTACAATTCTTTGTATTGTATAAAAAACTATTGTAGGTAATTTACCTTGGGTGCAATGTGTTCTGTCAAAAGTTTTTATTTTGATATTTTGTCCAGAGAAGCAGAGAGAGAGCACGAAACGCCGTTTTATGATGTTGTCCGTGTGCTTTTAAAGTGCCTCTTTAATATTGTGAAATAAAGTATGAGATAAAAATATGGGGTGGTACTGTAAAGTCATCCATGATTAATCTTTTCAAATATATCCCAATATTTTCACAGAAATTCCCTGTCTGCGTGATGTTTGTGGGATGTTTGAGGTGTCCTCTGTAAAGGGGCTGAGGAGGACCTTGGTGCCACTGCTGTCACCTCAATGGTTTGCAAAATGTTGGAGCTTCTCAGCAGTGAAGATGCTCCTGCAGCTCCTCTTCCTCACACATCTTGTCCGAGTGCTGCTCGTGGCAGGAGAGTCTTGTCCCTGAGGGGGAAAACCCAAGGTGATGATGGTGGCACAGTCTGGTGGCCATTAACTGGTGATGATGATGGCGGTGGCACAGTTTGGTGGCCATTAACTGGTGATGATGATGATGGTGGTGGCACAGTTTGGTGGCCATTAACTGGTGATGATGATGATGGTGGTGGCACAGTCTGGTGGCCATTAACTGGTGATGGTGATGGCACAGTTAGGTCATCGTGAATTGGGATTGTCATAGCCCAATTTGGTCATTACCAACTGGCAATGGCAACAGCCTGATCTGGTCACCATCAGTTGATGACGGTGGTGGCACAGTCTGGTGCCATTAACTGGTGATGATGATGATGATGGTGGCACAGTTTGGTCACCATCAGTTGATGATGGTGGTGGCGCAGTTTGGTCACCATCAGTTGATGATGGTGGTGGCGCAGTTTGGTCACCATCAGTTGGTGACAGTGGTGGCACAGTTTGGTCATCACCAATTTGTGATGGTGATGGGGTTCCCTAGTTTGGTCATGACCAAGTGTTGATGGCTCAGTTTGGTGATCAGTTTGTGGTGAAGGTGCTAACAGTAATGGTGATGGTGAAGGTGATGGTGATGATGATGATGATGATGATGATGATGGCCAGTTTAACCATCCCCCATTTGTGATGGTGATGGGGATAATGATGGTGATGGCCCAATTTGGTCATCCTCAGCTTATGAAGATGGTGATGATGATGGTGTTGGTGATAATGATGGTGACAGTGCTGGTGAGGGCCCTGTTTGCTCATCCCTGACTTATGGTGGTGGTGATGATGATGATGATGATGATGATGATGATGATGATGATGATGATGATGAGGGCCCATTTTTGTCATCCCCATTTGATGATGATGGTGATGATGACAGAGTTGGTGATGGCAATGATGATGCTGCTTCTGCTGGTGATGATGATGATGATGAGGGTGATGATGATGATAATCATGATGAGGAGGAGGAGGATGATGATGATGCTGGTGAGAGCCCATTTTGCTCATCCCCATTTTTCTCATCCCCATTTGATGATGATGGTGATGATGACAGAGTTGGTGATGACTATGCTGATGCTGCTGCTGCTGGTGATGATGATGATGATGAGGGTGATGATGATGATAATCATGATGAGGAGGAGGAGGATGATGATGATGCTGGTGAGAGCCCATTTTGCTCATCCCCATTTTTCTCATCCCCATTTGATGATGATGGTGATGATGACAGAGTTGGTGATGACTATGCTGATGCTGCTGCTGCTGGTGATGAGGATGAGGATGATGATGATGATGATGATGATGATGATGATGATGATGATGATGATGATGATGACGATGATGATGGTGGTGGTGGTGCTGGTGAGGGCCCATTTTTCTCATCCCCATTTGATGATGATGGTGGTGATGACAGAGCTGGTGATGGCAATGCTGCTGCTGCTGCTGCTGCTGCTGCTGGTGATGACGGCGATTCATGATGAAGATGATGACGGTGACGATGAAGGCCCAGTTCTCCCGTCCCCACTTTGTCCTCGAGCTGACCTCTGCAGCCCCGCTGGGCTGGGACAGGAGCTGCCACGAGGGCGGTGTATTCCATCCTTTAATTAGTGCCACAATCACAACACGGAGCCGCTGTCAGTGAGAGATAGCTCGGCACCGCCGGCTGGGATCCTCGCCACTCGGGGCTTGTAACTGAAACTGCAGGATTAATTTGATTAATTGATAGAATTATTTTCCAAACTACTCTTTTGTTTATGGAGGCTTAAAATGCTTGCCGCCTGCACCCTCCTGGTGTGTTGCAGAGTGGAGATAAAGTGGCTGAAAATAATTAGTATGGCTTAATTTAGGGAAAAAAATAACCTCAAAAGAATTTTGCAGAAAATTTAAGGCGGCACATTTTACTTTGTTTTGGCAGGAAATATTATGGAGCTGGAAATGGGACTTTTATGTTTTCCCTGTGCTATATTTCACCAGGGCAGCAAACCTGCGGGGCGGAGGAGGAGAATTTCATGCCTGGTTGTTGCCAGAGCTCTCCCACACCTCCAGATTCATCACCTGGGCAGCTGGAAATGAATCTCATGGGAGCCAGGGGAATGCTGAAGGGATGGGACCCATCCCCAGGTCCCTGGGGTGGGTGCAAGGACCCCTTCCCAAAGCTGCACCCATTTTAAGGAAGCCCAGGACATGAGTGACACCCACCTCGGGCTCTGCTCCCTCTGGGATGATGTTGGCATCATCCCCACATGTCTGGGGGCTGAACTATTTAATTAATCCTTTCCCCTCTAAATGTGAGTCATTTTTCCCCCCATTCTGTCCCCCTGCTCTCACCCACATCCCACTCCCCCAGTCCCTCCCACCCGTCAGCTCCTCTGAGCTCCCTAAAGCCCCCGGGATTGCTGAGTCCTGCATTATCCAGCAGCGTTTGTCACTCAGAAGACTGCAGGCCCCTGTCACCGTAATTCCAGTGAGGATGCAAAGCCAGGCAGCTTCTCCCTGCTGGGGATTAACTCCCTGCTCAGCAGGAGCCAGCAGCACAGGGGGGGTCCCGTGGGACCTGGCACATCTGGGGGTCCCAACCCTGCACCCCCCAGGATTTGGGACCAATCCACACCATCCTCAGCCCGGATTTGCATCCTCAGGGATGGGACAGCCCCACAGACGGCCCCAGGGTGGGTCTCATGGGAGGTGCCTGGCATTGATGAAGCCCCTTGGGGGATTTCTTGGCTTCTTGCCACCACCCTAAATTTTCCTCAAGCTGCTTGCTCTTCAAAACCATCCCCCCCCTCAAATCCAGCTTTCTTTTCTCAGCCCCACATCCCAGTTTCTGAGCCAGAGGTGCTTTAAGCCTCTCCACAAAGCCTGGAGGATAACGGGATCCACCATGGTTGTCACGCTGCAAGCAGGGGCTGAAGATTTAGAATTTTTTTTTTTCTTGCTTTTGAGCCAAATCTGGCCTTTCCTTGCACAGCAGGAATTTAATGCCCAGCTCTCACCTTCCTCCCTGGGGTATGTGGCAGGGACCACACGCAGCAGCGAGATCCTGCACCCCTGATGCTGAATTCATGCAGGAAAACCTGGAGCTCTGGGGGCTGTGAAGGGTGGGAAGAGGAGCACAGGAGCCTTGCAGCCCCCAGGGATGCCATCCTGCCAGCAGTGATGCTCCTGAAGCCCAGGAATTGGTTGGATTGCTCATTTTGGGAGTTAGAACATCATTCCTACAGATGGAGATCAATAACATGGAAGGGGAAATAAGCACTGAGGCATCCCAGGTTTGGATTTGGGATGTGGGGGCTGCTCATCCACATATTCCCACCTGGTTCCAGGAGCACCCAGCATCATTTCCACCAGGGGAGGTTTAGGTTGGATATTAAAGGTTTCTCCAGCCCTGGCACAGCTGCTCAAGGCAGTGGCAGAGTCCTCATCCCTGGAGGGATTTAAAAGCCACGTGGATGTGGCATCTGGGGACATGGTTCAGTGGTGGCCTTTGCAGTGCTGAGGCTTGATGATCTTGGAGGCTTTTCAAACCTAAACAATTCCACGGCTGTGATTTGTTTTAATCCCAAACCCTTCCATGCTGCCACCGCAGCTCCCAGGAGCCCGGAATTCCACAGCAGCCTCTCTGCACGGGACATGCCCAAGCCGTGCCCAAGCCACGGAGGGACATGCCCAAACCGTGCCCAAACCGTGCCCAAACCGTGCCCAAACCGTGCCCAAATCATGCCCAGGCTTTGCTCCTGCCTTGTCCAAGCCATGTCCTGCCCATGTCACATCCGTGCCCAAGCCACAGAGGACCCCGGGCTGTTGGCAGCCACCCCAGGCTGAGCCACAGGCAGGTGACAAGTGGCACCCAGGGCCAGGTTCTGCTGCCAGCAGGTGGCAGGGCCCTTCTGCAGGTGGGGCACCGTGGTGCCAGTCCTCCTTCTTGGAGCAAAAAAAAAAGCAAACCCTTGGTTTGAAAGACGGGTGTCTGCTAAGGAAGGCAGGAGCCTCTCTTGGAATGGAAAATGTAAACCCCCTCCCCCCCAATTATTGTAATTTTGAAATTAAGGAGCTGTCAGGCCAAGATGTGGGAATAGGAATAACAGTTCTTTTACTAGGAAAATTAAAATGAAAATGCAGTAATTAAAAAAAAAACAACCAACCAACCAAAACACTGACAGAGTCAGAATACAACATGATACCCTGTTGGTCAGGGTGTTGGTGCAGTCCCATTCCATGGTGGCTGCATCCTCCTGCAGTGACAGATGTGCTTCTGTTGGAGCAGTGCTCCTGGAGAAGGTGCAGTTTTCCTCCAAAGCTCCAGGGATGATGTGCAAGGCTCTGGTTTTCCTCTGGGATCCAGTGGGAAAAGGCTGCTCTGCTGTTCCAAATGTCAGATTTGATCCGGGGAGGAAATGCTTGGCTCCTCCCCCTGGCTGGAGCATCTCCCAATGGGATGATGGAATTTGATCAGCCATGCCCTGGGACTCCATGGCCCATTAACAGGAAACATCCCCCCCTGGAGATAAATATCACTGCTCCACCTGCTTTCAACAGATGGTGACAGAATCCATACTGCTGGGTACATCCTGCATTGCAACCCAAGACAAACGGGATATTTTGAGCTGGAAAAAAAGCTGGGTTTGGAGCCTTGGTGGACCGGGGGGCTCAGCACAGCCCCCCCAAGATCCCGCCCAGCCATCCCTGAGCCCTGAAATCCGGCGGAGGCAGCGCCTCGGCTCTTCCCATTGACATTCCTGCGCCGCCACCTCCTGTCTCTGCGTCTCTAATAATATCAGGCCAGATTAATTGGCACTAATACAAATGTACACAGCTCCATAAAAAGATGTCACCTCGCTCACAATGGGGGGAACGGCTGCTCCCGCATTATCTCTGCTCTGCAGGCGTGTAATTCACTCCTCGGGAAAACACGCTATTTATTCGGCTCCCCTATAACAATCTCTCTGCAAACACCACGGCGTCGGGAAGGGAGCTGGGAGACACCCGGCCCTGCCGCTGTCACCGCCACCGTGTCACTTGTCCCCGTGCGGGGGCACCCAAGGGTCCCTCCAGGGGATGGGGCAGAGGGATGCGGGATTTGGGGATGTCCCCACACCGGGATCCAGCCTTTGGGTGCGAATTGTCGGGTCTGGGGGGGAGGGGGGGTCTAAGTGGCTGTGGGATGGTGCCAAAAAGGGAATTAAAGGGACATTGGCAAGGAATGTGCCAGGGGAAGGACCACAACCTGTTTCCCTCGCTCCCCAGGGCAGGGCAGCAGCACCCACCGGTTCCAGCGAGGATTTTGGGGCTTTTTTGGGGGGGGAAGGGGGGGGCTGCAGCTCCCCGTGGGTGTGACAACGTCCCCTCGTCCCCTCGGGATGCTGCCATCGCTTTTTCCAGCACAAAGAGCTGGGGACAGCCCCCATCCCCCCTGCTGCCTCCCGAGGAGAGGAAATTCGGGCGCCTCGTCGGTGTTCACTCACCCCCAACCCCTCAAATCCACGCAATTAATGATGCTGTGTTTAATTAGATGGTTGTCTAATTATCTCGGCGTAAGCAAACGCGCCAGGTGGGTGCCACGGGAGCTGCGGTGCCGCTGGAGATCCATGGATGTGCCAGAGGACCCGGCTGGATCTGCAGTGCCCCCCAAACCCCAAAATCCCTGCGGAAAAACCAGGGGGAGGCTGGAGACCCCAAAAAGAACCGGGGTGGATTTGGGCTCGCCAGGAGCAGCCCCTGATGGGGTCAGAACCATCACGAGTGACAGAGCAGAGGCCACTGCGGGCTCCTTGGGCCAGACCTAGCAAGCCGGGCTGGGAAGGGAAGGAAAGGCTCTGGAAGCGGAGCTGCTCCCCCGGCGGGGTTGGTCTCCAGGAAGGCGGCGATTCGAGGCCACCCGAGGTGAAAGGCGCCGCCAGGTTCGTTTTGGGGGGTGGTCAGTCAAGGGGGGGGCCAGCAGAGCCTTGTCCTCAGCAGCATCTCCCTCCTTCCATAGGGTTTTTTTTTTTCTCCCCTGGATCTCTTCTTAATTCCTAACTTAATTTCTTTTGACATCCTCATTGCCGGTTTGACCTCTTTACTGGAATCATGTGCTGCTTAAAACTCATTATCCCACCATTGAAACAGGAAGTTAATTAAAAACCCTTTAAAAAAAAAAAAGAAAGAAAGAAAAGGGGGGAAAAAAGCACATCCCATGTCCGGGGATAGATGGAGAAGGGATATGACCAAGCTGTGCCATGTCCCCACAGCCCACCAGCCCCCTCCACTGATCCAAAAACTCCAAAAAACTCCATCATTTTTTGGGCAAATCCAGCCATCACCACTGGCAAATCGCCCTGATCCAACACCAATCATGGGCAACGTCCAGCTTGGGAGAAATTGTTATTTTTCACAGGAAAATATTCCCATCATGGATCCAAAAATCTAAGTGGCGCCTGTTTAACCCACATTTCACCCCAAATTTTCTTCATGCTCACAGGTCACCTGGCAGGGATGATGGCAAGGGGGGACCCCAGGACCCCTACACCATCCCCAGGGCGTCCTGGGGTGTCCCCAACCCCGAGCCGGGATCACGGTGGCCACAGAAGTCACCAGGTCATTCGTCTGGAAATGAGAGGAGTTCTATGGGATCCAAAAGAGACCCCACAGGAGGGTTTGGGGGGACCCCATAAAAGGCTTTGAAAGGTGAATTAGGACGCAGTGAGGGCACTGAGATCCCAGCAGAGGGGTTGCTGTGAGTGTAGGAGCTTCCAGAGACGCCACAAGGGATCCCAAAGCGGAATCTGGGGAACCCGAAAAGGATTGAGGACCCCAAAGGCAGAGTCTGGGATGCTGAGGATGGGCTGTGGAACCGCAAAGGGGGGTCCGACCCAACGGGGTGGGGTCAGACACCCCGAGCAGAGAGCGGAGCCTCACTGGGCTCCCCGAGTGAGGCTGGAGACACGCGGGAAGCTTTTGGGGAACCCAAAAAGGATTGAGGACCCCAAAAGGAGAGCCTGGGATGCTGAGGATGGGCTGTGGAACCGCAAAGGGGGGTCCGACCCAACGGGGTGGGGTCAGACACCCCGAGCAGAGAGCGGAGCCTCCCGGGGCTCGCTGGGGACACGCGGGAAGATTTGGGGAACCCAAAAAGGATTGAGGACCCCAAAAGGAGAGCCTGGGATGCTGAGGATGGGTTGTGGAACCCTAAAGGGGTGTTCGACCTATCGGGGTGGGGTCAGACACCCCGAGCAGAGAGCGGAGCCTCCCGGGGCTCGCTGGGGACACGCGGGAAGATTTGNGCCCAGCCGCCAGCCGGGGCGCCGGGCTCGCCCCTCGCCGAGCGATGTCCAGGAGGAAACAGAGCAACCCCCGGCAGATCAAACGTGAGTCGCCGCTACCGGTATCCCAGTAACCCTCCCCTGTTCTGTGCTGGCCACAGCACCCTCCCCTCTTTATTTTTATGCACCACCCCTTCGGCGGCAGCGCTCCCGCGCCTCCTCCCTCGGTCCCCCCGGGACACACCCGGGATACACCGGGGACCCACCCGGGACGGGCGCCGTGGGTTCCCGTTCCCGCTACCGGCCGCTCGCCCGCCCTGGGCTCTGTCCCCGCCGCTCCCGCCTCCCGCGCNTTTGGGGAACCCAAAAAGGATTGAGGACCCCAAAAAGAGAGCCTGGGATGCTGAGGATGGGTTGTGGAACCCTAAAGGGGTGTTCGACCTATGGGGGTGGGGTCAGACCCCCCGAGCAGAGAGCGGAGCCTCCCGGGGCTCGCTGGGGACACGCGGGAGGTTTTTGGGGACCCCACTGTGGGTGGGGGGGGCGGAGCGGAGCCCTCGCAGGGCCCGAACCCCGAGGCCACGCCCCCTTTCCCGTTAGCCCCGCCTCTCNCCGGGATACACCGGGGACCCACCCGGGACGGGCGCCGTGGGTTCCCGTTCCCGCTACCGGCCGCTCGCCCGCCTTGGGCTCTGTCCCCGCCGCTCCCGCCTCCCGCGCCGCCTCCCCCCCCGCCAGCGCGGTGGCTCCGGTACCGGCTCCCGATGGGGGCCCCGATAAGGCTTTAAAATATTCCGTTCTGCAAGTCCCGTCCTGATAACATCGCTCTGTCGGGACGGCCTGAAATTGTGATCTTATCTCCCCCGCCTGCCTCCCATCCAGCGCCGGCAGCCGGGGCCGGGGGCTCCCCAAACCCCCCGGGGGCTCCCCGTCGCCGCCGGGCTACCCCAGCCCTGCCCAGGGCTCCTCACCACGGCTACGTGCCGTGGGGCTCCCCATCCACGCTGGGCCACCCCAGCCCTGCCAGGGGCTCCTCACCGTGGGGACAGCCCCCCGACCCTGCCAGGGGCTCCCCTTCCTGCGTGGGGACCCTCCCTTTGCCTGGGCGCTGCTGGACCCGCCGTGCCACCGTCCCCATGTGCCATCCTCCCCACCGGCCACGCTGTCCTTGACCCTCCACCCTGCCCAGTGGTCCCCCCCCAAATCCCGCTCTACATCCCAGCCCAGGTGGGACGAGGGTCCCACGGGACTTTGGCCACATCCCTGTGGAATGGTGATTCCAGAGGGTCGCGCTGCCCACGATCCCGGCTCTTGTTTTTTTGCTCCAGCGAGGATGTACCAGCAAGGCAGAGAAATCCTGCAAAGTGCTGGAAGTTTTTCGGTGCCGGGCTCAGCTTGGCTTTTCTCCTTCCTCTCCGGTGTGTGTGTGTTTTTTTCTTTCCCCCTCGAGTCGATGGAAGCTGGTGATAAGAGGGAGATGGGAGGATAGGGAAGGCTGGCCACCATGTGATAATCTACCTTTATCTTTCTCCTGAAATAATTGCAAGGCTGAGTTGCACCTACCTGTTTCCCTGCCTGGGGTGATTGCTGTGGTGATAACGCTCAGCTAGACTTTTACCCGGGGAGAGTTAAAAATAGTCCCAGCTGCCTTTTTTTTTTTTTCGGGATACTTTTCTCCTCTGGCTTTATCCAACTTCCGCGGCTTTATTTCGGCAAAAAGCCCTGCCTGGGTAACTCCAGCTCGTCCAACCGGGAGCGTTCAGACCGGAGCGAGCGGTAGCGCTGGAATGACACTGCTCCCTCCCTGCGGGAGCTGGTGGGATGCCTGATCCCAGTAACCACCAGCGTGGACTTTAATGGGACAAACTGGGGCAGGACGAGGCCGTGGCAGCTCGGCCGGGCGGCGGCGGCTCCTCGTATCTCCTTCCTCTGCTGCTTTTCTGCAGAGATGTGAAGAAATGATAAAGTGGGAGGCTGATCTCAGGCCGCCGGCGATGGCCAAAACTGATTAAAGAGCTGAGAGCTTGGAAGCCTTCCTGTATGTGTCAACATGAAAACAGTCATTAGAGGCGGCGAGCGCGGCGAGAGCGCCCTGCCGCTGCTCCATCAGGGAAGGTATGCATGAATCAGGGCTCCGGTAACCAGACTCCTCTCATGTACAGACCGGACCTGTTTCCACAAAGTCTATCCTCCTTATCATCTCGGCTGGAGCATTAAAAACCTCCTCCAGATTGGTATCTGCTGATTTTATTTTCCTGGGTGACGCGATGTTCTCGCTCTGGGCTTCGCCTTCTCTTGTGGGGTTGGGGTTTTGTTGTTGTTTTTTTTTGGTTTTGTTTTTTTTTGGTTTTTGTTTTTTTTGAAGCCCGATGCGAGGCGCAGATTAAGGCTCGCGGGGAGATCGCCGGGAGAGCGGGCGATCGCCAGCAGAGATAAGACAAACATCAGACACCGGACTATATTTAACCAGCTGCTTTAACCTTCCTTTTTTCGTGCCTTTCCGGGCTGCAGCCGTGCGGGGATGGAGGGGCCGGGGGAGCCGCTCCCTCCCAGCCCCCCCGGCAGCGGCGGTGGCACACGGTGGGGAGGCTTTGAAAGGCGATTGCATCGCGATGGTGGCTTTTGATAGCAGAGAAAACACCCCGAGCATCTCTCCCTTTCGTTTTTGGGGGTTCCTGCCCGCAGAGGACAGTTTCTTGCCATCCCTGCCTGTACCACCAACCTCCCTGCAGCAGCTGCTGCTTTATGGGGTGGTTTATTTTATTTTTTTCTCTCTCTCTTTTTTTTTTTTTTGTGTGTCTGTCTTTTGTTCTGCTGCTAGATAGATGTGAGGGGCTGATAGGGAGCAGGAGCTGATCTCCAACCCAGATAGCCTGTTATATTTATTAACTTCAAACATGGGAGCGCGGGCGCCCAGCTGATGAGCGAGGCTCTGGCAGCTGCCGGTGCTTTCGCAGCGCCGGGTCCTGCGATGGGGGAGCCTGATAAGCGGGAGATTGATCTCATCGCGCTGATGTGCCTCCCCCTCCCTTAATACAGATTTTTTTTTTTTTT
>VWZS01009288.1:66863-79152 GCA_013397075.1 Rhabdornis inornatus
ATTTTTTTATTTATTTACTAGTGGTATTTATTATTGTGGTTTTTTTTAATTGGAAGAGGATAGTGCCAGCACAGGGATGAGGAGGAGCTGGAAGGATGGAGAAGGGATCCTCCATTCTCTTGTCTGCCTGCTGGAGCTGGAATATCCCCCAGGATGTCCTGGCACAACTGGGATGTCCCCACTGTCCCCCCCAGTGACACCCAGAGCCAAGGCTGAGCTTCGGAGAGAAGGTTTGGGATGTGAGGCCACCCAGCTCTGGGCTTTGTCCCTCATTCCCTGGCTCCTGGAGCCTTCCTTGGACTCATCCCCTACCCAATGGGACTTGGAGGAATTTTTATTTTTAGAAATAAGGATGGTGGATTCCCAGAAGGGTTTGGGTTGGAAGGACCTTAAAGCTCATCTCCTCCCTCCCCCTCCACGGGCGGGGACACATTCCATTCAGCCCAGGTTGCTCCCAGCCCCATCCAACCTGGCCTTGAACGCTTCCAGAGATGGGAATTGGAAGGAGTCGGATGGGAAATTTTTATTTAAATTCGTATTTAAAAATAAACACTTGGACCTGCCGGCAGCGCCGAGCGCCAGCCGGCGAAGGCAGGTTGCCACCAGCCTGCACGTGTTCCCAATCCAGGACCTGCTTTCCACCATGGGAACTCCTCCTCCTCCTCTTCCTCCTCCTCCTCCTCCTCGTCCTCCCTGCTCCAGAGCCGGTGGGAAAGTCTGTGGCTGTTGCTATTTTCTATCTGTTATCAAGGCCTCTTATCGCTTTGCTCTTGTCTCCGTGCCGGCTCTCCGAGCGCCCAGGGTCTCGCTCTTGGCAGCCTGGAAAACTCCCCCCCTCCTTTCCCCTCCTCCTTGATTCCCTATATTCTTTTGCCTTTTATTTAATTTACCAGCCAAGCACAAAGAATCAAGAAAAGCTTTATTGTTCCTGCGCTGGGAGAACCTTAATTGGAGAGCAGTGATCAAATCATTACCTGGATAACTCCGGGTTTCCCTGGGAATGCCGACCCTCGGCCCAGCCCTGGTGACACAGGCACATTGCCTCAGCTTCCTGCAAGTTTTTACAGTCACTATCTTTCTTTTTTTTTTGAGGAAAAAAAGAAGGAAAAAAAAAAGGAAAAAAAGAAATCCTTGCTCGTTATCAATAAAAAAAAGGAGGGAGGGAGAAGAGTTAATCGTCGAAGCGGAGTATCTTGGAAGGGAGCGTTTTTTGGCTCTTCCCCTCTCTGTAAAACCAGCCTCAGTAATTCAGTTTTAAAGCATGAAAAAAGGGAGTTGATGAAATTCCACTATCAGCACTGAACCAATATGCAAAATATCTCGCCGAGAATCAAATAGCTATTATGTTTTCATTTCCATTTCAGCGTATTTGCTTAATGAAGAATAGACAGATCAGGCCAGCCGAGGGAGGCTGTGTGTGGTGATAACTGTGCAGGGCTCCCAGCAATCCTGGGCAAGTGACGCTCTGCTCCTGCTCCATGCTCCCTCTCCCTCACTTGCCTTTTTTTTTTTCCTCCTTTTTTCCTCTTTTTTTGATTTTTTTTTTTTTTCCCCAGTGGTTCATTTAACCCGTGCAGCTGGGAGTGCTGTCAGTGCATCCCTGGGGGTTGGTGGGGAGTGGGGTGCTGCAGTGGGGTGGGGATGCATCCCAAGACACAATTTTGGGGTGCTGTTGGCCACTCAGCCTCCCCGTAGTCCCCAAACCCCTGGTTTTACATGGTGGGATTTATCTGGAGCATCCCCGTGTCCCTTGTGCTTGGGAATGTTTTGGGGTGGGATGTGGGATGCATCCTGGGACACTATGAGATGACTCCAGGATGTTGTTGGCCACCAATCATCCCCATACCAGGTCTGACACAGCTGGATTAAGATGAGGATGGAGCATCCTCATCTTCCTCATGGCTTCCTCAGTGTTTTGTTCATGTGGGATGAATCCCGGGATTGTGTGAGATGTTTGCAGGATGCTGTCGGCCACCAATCATCCCCATACCGGGTTTGACAGGGTTGGATTTATATGGAGCATCCTCATCTTCCTCATGGCTGGGCCTCAGTGCTTTGGAATGGGATGTGGGTGGTCCCAGGATGCATCCAGGGATCACAGTGACAAGATTCTGGGATTGTTGATTCCCCATCATCCCTGCTGGGGTGACACCACGGTACCCAAACCCCAGCTGGATTTAGATGGAGCATCCCCATCTCCTTCCTCCTTGGGGGTGGATATTTCAGGGTGGCATGTGTGTCATCCCAGGATGCATCCAGGGACACCAGTGCTGTGGTGCTGGGATGCTGCTGGCCACCCTTCATCCCTGTAGGAACCTGGTGACACCACAGGGCTCAAACCCTGGTTGGATTCATATGGGGCATCCAGTTGGATTTAGGTGGGGCATTTAGTTGGATTTAGATGAGGCATCCAGTTGGATTTAGATGGGGCATTTAGTTGGATTCATATGGGGCATCCAGTTGGATTTATATGGAGTATCCAGCTGAATTTATGTGGGGCATTTAGTTGGATTCATATGGGGCATCCAGCTGGATTCATATGGGGAATCCAGCTGGATTTAGATGGGGCATGCAGTTGGATTCATATGGGGCATGCAGTTGGATTTAGATGGAGTATCCAGCTGGATTTATATAGGGCATGCAGTTGGATTTAGATGGGGCATTTAGATGGGGCATGCAGCTGGATTTATATAGGGCATGCAGTTGGATTTGTATGGAGTATCCAGCTGGATTTATATAGGGCATGCAGTTGGATTTGTATGGAGTAACCAGCTGGATTTATATGGGGCATCCCCATTTCCCTCCTGGCTGGAGATGGGTATTTTGGGGTGGGATATGGGATACATCCAGGCATCATGGATGGGATGCTCTTGGCTGCCCAGCATCCCTGTAGGCCACAATGCTGTGGTACCCAAAGCCATCCCCATCCTCATCCCGCTGTTCCCAGCAGGATGTGGGTGGTCTCAGCACCCTTGGGTGGGTGCCAGGTGCCCTCCTGGTCCCACCCATCCCTTCCCAGCCCCATCCACCCCTCCCTGGGCAGGCTGGAGGTGCCAAACCCCAGCACAGGCGAGCGTTGGGTTAACTTTATCAGAAGCCCAAGAGCCGTGAAGGCGTGAAGGAAGAAATTAGCCTAACAATGTTTCATTTACAGCGGGAGAAACGATTTGTTAGCTGGCGATTGTTTCTGAATATTATCAGAGCCTTTTTAATTGTGCTGGAACTGAAATTAGCAGAATTAGAATAAATTGCCTTCCCTTCTCCGGCAGCCTCTTTATTCACGCTCATTGTTGTGTGCTTTGTATAGATTATGGGCTCTTTGTTCTGCTGCTGTAAATATACATGCCTGGAGTCACGGCGAGCAGCTGAGGTCTGCAGACGGGCTGGCCCTGCTCTGATCCCCCCCTGATCCCCCCCTGATCCCCCCCTGATCCCCAATCCTGTCCCTGGCTGGGGCCCGGGCAGCCGCGGTGGCACCGCGGCGTCGTGCGGTGCCGGCCATGTGTGCCACCACTGCTGGGCCTTGCTTGCCTGGCTGGGCATGCTGCATTGCCATGGAAATGGCCAAGAGGGATGGCAGGGCTGGGGGGTGTCCCCCGTGTGCGCTCTGTTTGTCACCTGTGTCCCCCCCTGCAGTGTCATCGCCGTGTCTCCTGTCAGGTAAGGGGTGTTGGGGACATTTCTGGTGGCCCTTTTGGGGATAGGTGATGCCACATCTGTGTGCACAGGACCCCTCTTGCTGCCAGTGCCTCAGGGAGGGGACACCTCAGGGAACACCTGGAGCAAGACATGGCCACCTCTGCAAGGGGACAGTGTACCCCAGGGATGGCTGGGCAGGGCTTTCCCTTCCTTTCCTGTATGGGATTTCCTCTCAGCATCCTGATTTCCCAACTGGGAAAACCCCCTGGCATCTTTTCCCTCTGGCTGTCCCCTCCTGACCGCCCTGTCTGTGTTCCCACAGGTTCCCTGGCAGCGATGGAGGAAGGTGAGGATGCCCCAGTGGGGGACAAGAGCCCCTCGGAGAGGGACGGGGCCACCTCGGACTGCGAGGGCTCGGCCGAGCGCGACACCTCCAGCCCCCCCGGCAGTGAAGGTGAGCCCTGGGGCTGTCCCTGCTGTCCCCTCCCCGCGGGGACAGGCTCTGCCACCACAGCAACCTGCTGGGCATTGTCTCTGCTGGTGGTGATTAGCTAAGGAAGCAGCCTGGCCACTCCTCGGGGCTGGTGGGCTAGTGACACCCCCGTGTCCCTGGGGGGGTTCCATTCCCCTGGGTACCCCCTGACCAGTGGCAGGACACCCTGGGGACAGCCCAGGCTGCGAAGTCGTGTCCTTTGGGGTATGAAGTGACCTTCTTGGGAAGTAGAGTGACATAATTGAGGTTTAAAGTGACCCTTTGGGTGCAAAGTGACCCCTTAGGTGCAACCCTACCTTGGGGTGCAAAGTGACATTCCCTTAGGGCGCAAAGTGTCCCATCCCAGGGATGCAGAGTGACCTCTCGGGGTACAAAGTCACGTCCCGTGGAATACAAAGTTCCTTTCCCTGCCCATGATCAAAGTCACGTCCCTCGGGGTGCAAAGTTCCCCCACCCAGAGGGACGAAGTCACATCCCTTTGGTGTACCAGGCGACTCCCCCAGGGTGCCAGGCAGCCCCAGAAGCCACAGGTGGTGGCCCTGGGTGGGCTGGGGGCACGGGGCTGGCGGTGGCACCGCGCTGGCCACGCAGCCGCCAGGCTGCCGCCGTGCCGAGCCGTGCCGCGCCCCAAAGGTGGCTGCGACTCAGGGCCGGGCTGAAACAGTCCCAGATATCCTTCAAGTTCCTTCCTGTGGAGGTGGGGGCAAATCCCGATCAGTTAATGTTTGCAGTGCCCTTTGAGATAACCGCGCCGGGGCAAGGCTGCGCCGGCTCACCGAGCTGCAGCCGCGGCTCCCGGCAAACCACGCTGCTCCCGGGGGTTTTATTGGGGGAAAAGTGTCCCCCAAAACCAGGGCAGCCAGGCTATGGTGCACCAGGGAGACACAGCTGCGGCAGGGGAGGACCCTGAGAGCTGGGGTAGGGAAGGGATGTTGAGAGTTGGGATAGGGAAGGGACACAAATAGCTGGGACAACGTTTGTGGCAGGGAAGGGACCTTGGTAACCCCAACAGATGAGACAGGGAGAGATCCTAATAGCCAGGGCAGAGCAGGGACACAGATAATGAGGGCAAGGAAGGGGCTTCAGCATTTGGGGCAGGCCAGGAACCCCAATTGGGAGAGGGAGTGGACCTTGATAGCTGGAGCAAGGAGAGACCCCAATTTTAGGGAAAGGACCCCAACAGCCAGGACAGGGAAGGGATCCTACAGCAAAGCAGGGAAAGGAGCCTGCTAATTGAAACAGGGAGGGAACCTGATAAGTGGAGCAGGGAAGGGACCCCACTATCTGAGTCGGGGAGGTCTCCCAGGCAAACTTTGCTCTGCGGTGGAGAGAAGTGAGGGCTCTTATCTGATGGGGCAGGCGGGCTGGGGGCGAGGAGCCGGAGCCGGGGCGCGGAGCTGCACCTGGCACTGGCCTGCCTCGATAAAGAGGTGATAGCAGAGATAAGGCCCAGCAGCAATAACGGCCACTAAAGCTTTCAGCGCGATGGATAAAAATCGATATGCCAGGCACTTTGATTTATAGCCAAAAATAATAGGACTTTTATACCCGGTGATTGATTTATTTGATGTTAATCATGGCGCTTATCACCTGTATTAATAATCTGCACTGGCGGTGACGTCACCCCTGGGCGGGCGCGGTGGCGCCGATCGATCGGGCTCAGCGCTCTCGATCCGCCCGGGACGCCAAGGCAAACATGTACTTTGGGCACTAATCTGCCACACTGTCATATGCAGATTGCCTTTATCAGCCCATCTCCAGCAGCAGTTAATGGAGAAAATAATTGTTATCAAGTTGCTGTGAGTACGCCACAAATAGAGCGGTGGAGGGAGCGGGGTGTGCCAGGGGGTTTAGGGTGGGAGGTCTTTGGGATGGACTTGACTGGATTGATGAGGGCATTCCCAGGGGGAGAGAGGCTGTGGGCACAGGGGGATCCCCTCCCTGTGCCCCACCATGGCCCCAGGTGTTGCTGGTCCCCCATGGAATGCTGCTTCTGGAATTCCCTGCTCGTGACCTGCTGCCTTCCCCCTCCTGCTGCAGAGTCCAGAGATGCTCTGGAGAGTCCGAGGGAGCTGGAGAAGTCAGATCCTGGAGAAAACCCTCAGGAGCCAGACACCTGGAATGGGCCAGGTGAGTCTCTGGTGTGGGGCTGGCCGTCCCACTCCATCCCAGTGTCCCACCTGGATCTGCTGGAGCAGCCCTCAAGCATTCACCTCCTCTTGCAAACCAGTATGAGGAGGACTGGGAGCACTGGGAGCTGAGCAGGCTGCAAACCCCAGACCTCCTGCTGGAGGAGAGGTGCGAGGTGATGGTTGTCACTCCCAACATCTCCAGGGTGCTGCTGGGATGGTAAAACCATGGAATTTGGGAGCAGCAGGGATGCCATCCCCACAGCTGGCATCGCACCCTCTGGCACTGGCAGGGTTTGGGCTCGTCCTGCGTCGCACCAGGGCACTCCACCAACATCCTGGCAACCACAAGAGCGACGCTGGGGAGGTTTGGTGATGGTTATCAAAACCCCAAGGAGCACATTCAGCCTCTATCTCCCCTGGTATCTCCACGCCAGGGCTGCGGGCACCAGGGCACTGGTGAGGCCGGGCTGGGCCTGTGGGCACCCCCAGCCCTATCACCCACATCTCCACAGCCACGGGGTTACAGACGTGTGCCACACAGATCCACAGAACCAGGGAATGCCTGGGGTTGGAAGGGAGCTCTGGGCGCCTGGAGCGGGTGACAGAGGGACACATCCAGGTGGGATTGGGATAGCCCAGACAAGGAGAGCCCACACCCTCCCTGGGCAGCTGTGCCAGGGCTCTGCCACCCTCCATGGGAAGCTCTTCCTCGTGTTGAGGTGGAACTTGCCGTGGTTTAATTCGTGGCCATCACTCCTTGGTTGGGGTTGTGGGTTATTCCATGGGAACAGCTCCTGGCAGGTGGATGGGGGTGGCACCAGGGGGACCCGAGGGTTAACGTGCCACATTCCATACCCTGTTGGTGCTGCCCACACCCTTTGGGAAGTGGTGACACCACTCCAGGACATCGATCCCCCTTTGGGCACGGATGCACCGGGCAGGTCCTGCTGTGTCCCCAAGGCCACCAGGCCGTGGCTGCTGCAGGAGCCCTGGGAAGTGGCAGCTGCCAGCGCACGTGCTCCTGTCCTGCAGCTGCCCAAATCCCCACGGGAACCCCGCTCCTCCTTCCAGCCCAGCCGAGGGGAAGCTCCTGCCGACCCCGCTGATATCCCAGCCCTTCCCGGCAGGAAGGAGCTGCGAGGCCGCCCTCGGCTTCTCCTTATCTGCTCCCAACCCTCTGCCCCGGGGGCAGGGCAGCCCCACAAACCCCCCATTCCCTATGGGCTCAGCACACCCCTCATCCCAAACCCCCAAAAGCAACGGGGCAGCTTGGCTGAGACCATGCCTCCCTTTCCCCCTCCCCTCCCCTGTGGGGGGAGCGGGTTATTTGCATTCTTTATGTAAAAGAGATTTTATTATCGGCCGCTGGCAGCCCATCTCTATCCTGGTAATTGGAGCGGTGTTAATTTCGGCGTGGCTGGGAGGTGCTGGCGCTCCGGCGATGCGGCGCCGATAGCGTGTTCCCCTCACCCCAACCGCCGCCGTAGCCCCGGCTATCAGGAGCCCTGCAGCCTCCCCGCTTATCGGGCATGGAGCTGCCCAAAAGGGAAGCTGGGAGCAGCCTGAATTTTCTGCTTTATCTGGCAGGATCCGCCGGGTGCCGGCGATGGCAGCCGCGAGGATGCGCCGGGGTGGGTGGGGTGGGGGGAGCCTTGGTTGCACCCTGCGGGAGGTTTGGGGGGTCACTGGGTCACCCCCGCTGTGGGTTGGTGCTCCCAAAGGTCATCCTGCTGTTCCAGAGGGGATGTGGCCTGCCAGGAGCTCACCCTGGCCCCACGTGGCGGGAGGGAGGATTTTGGTTAATCTTTGAAATGACCGTGTTCTCTGGAGGGGGCTGCGGTTCCCAGGAGCTGGAGGCCGAAATCCTGAACTTGGGAGCCTTTATGGATGTGCCACCCCTTCATCTGGGGTGCTGGGACACCCTGGCTCCATTCTGGGATCACAGGATGGAGCATGGCCGTGCTTTGTTCCCTCTCCATCCTCTGGCAAGGCTGGAGACAGGATGTCCATCCTTCCCAGATTCCCTCAAACCATCCCAAATTCCCCCACAGCCCCTCCGTGCGTGCCTCAGGTTTCCATCTTCCCCACTCATTTTGGTTTGCTCTGGAGAAGGGAGGGTAGCAGAGAATTTTGGGAGCACCCACAGCATCCAGCTGCCATCCCAGGGCTGTCCCATCCCTCCCAATCCCTGCCTGTCCAGCCTCGGATATTCCAGCCAGTTTTCCCACAAGGATAAGATGAAAAACTCTGGCAAATTTGGAGCTGGGGCAGGAATGCAGCAGAGAAGAGCCCTGCTGAGGGACAGGCTGCTCAAGCTCATGATGAGCCAGCAGAGAATTCCCACCAGGAGGCTGCAGCCCCTGGGAATCCCAAATTCCTGCCTTCCCACCAGGTGGGATAAAGCTTTTTGCTTTTGTCCTTGTGGGAACAGCCACAGGCAGGGACAGGATTGGAGGAGCTGTGACCAAACCCGGGGTGGCTTTAGTGTTATCCCACCCAGCCATGGGAATTCCCAGGGAATTCTTCACCCCCTTCCCTACATCAGCACATCAGCGTCACTATTTGCAGCTCCACCTTGCTGAACCCCAACTCCTGCTGCTGTCTTGCCTGTTTGGGCTTTATTTAATAATTAATGACTAATTATTAAATATTCATTTAGTATTTCCTCTGGGCAGTAATGATGGCTCTGGGTTGATTACAGACCTCAGGCTCCTCTCCTGATCCCCCAAACCCATCCTCACCCCCCATCCTCCATATCAGGATGGCACACAGCAACTCCTCTTTTTTTTTTTTGGTGCATCTAATTAAAACTCCCAAGTCCTTTTTTTTTTTTTTCCTCTTTTCCTCCCAGCTCCCGCTTCCCTCCTGCTCCCCTTCAGTTGTGTTTATCTCCCTTTTCAATAATCTCTGGCTGCCCAGAGTTGGTCTGGAAACCTCAAGGTTTATTATCGGGGTGAGCAGGGCACAATGGGGGGGACAGCTCGTCCCGGGGGGGGGGCGGGGACACAGCCCCTGCCACATCTGCCCCATCCCTCCCCCTCCACCCTGGTATGTGTGGGTGGGAAAAATTATTCCAGCTATTCTGTTTCATCACTGGGAGCAGAGCAGCAGAGAGTTGTGCTTGTGGGAGATTGCTGGGGGATGGGGGGAGCTGGGATTCAGGGAATTGGCACCCCCAGCATCCCAAATCAGGGGGTGCCCAGCACCCTGAAATCCTCCCCCTGCCCTGCTGTGTGTCCAGCAAATCCTCCTGCCAAAGGCAGCGGGGTGGGGACGATCCCAGCAGTGATGGGGACACCTGGCCTGGATTTGGGACGTGGCAGAGCTTCTGTCCTTGCTGGGAGATGTCCCAAGTGTCCCTTGGGGTCACTGCAGGGTGGAGGGGACAGTTTGGGGACACTGATATGGTGAAGGGATGCTCTGACTGCTCTGGGGATGTTGGTGAGGGATCAGACTGGTTTGGGGACACAGCTCAGGGGGTTTGGGGACAGTGGCAGTGTGGAGGGATGCTCAGGGATTTTGGGGACAGTGACAGTGTGGAGGGATGCTCAGGGATTTTGGGGACAGTGACAATGTGGAGGAATACTCAGGGATTTTGGGGACAGTGACAGTGTGCAGGGATGCTCAGGGATTTTGGGGACAGTGACAGTGTGGATGGATGCTCAGGGATTTTGGGGATAGTGACAGTGTGTAGGGATGCTCAGGGATTTTGGGGACAGTGACAGTGTGCAGGGATGCTCAGGGGTTTTGGGGACAGTGACAGTGTGCAGGGATGCTCAGGGGTTTTGGGGACAGTGACAGTGTGCAGGGATGCTCAGGGGTTTTGGGGACAGTGACAGCGTGGATGGATGCTCAGGGATTTTGGGGACAGTGACAGTGTGCAGGGATGCTCAGGGATTTTGGGGACAGTGACAATGTGGAGGGATACTCAGGGATTTTGGGGACAGTGACAGTGTGCAGGGATGCTCGGGGATCTGTTCCCATCTCCCTTTGGGAAGGAGAACGATCTCTCGCATTCTTGTGCTGAGAGCCCTGAGGGCGATGCTGCCAGCCCGGTGCTGATTGACAGCTGTCAATCACTCACCGCACTGCTCTACCCTGGCTGGATCTGAGAACTGGTGATGATTTGGGGCTTGGACCCCCCTCTTTCATCTGGGTACCCCTGTTGGGGCTGTGGCAGGGTCCCTCCTGCTGTCCCCTCCCCTTTCCGGACGGGATATCTTCCCTCTGCATCAGCTCCGGGGGCCCCCGTGTTCCCCCTCTTGCCCCTCTCTGGCTTCCTGCCCCCCAGTGCCCTCTTCCCACTGCCTGGGCACAGCCAGGGGTCCCAGAAACCCCAGGAGAGGGGACAGGGCAGGGACAGAGTGTCCCTGGCACAGGGGTCCCACCCCCTTCCCCAGGGCTGCCAGGGTGTTTTCCTGCTTCCCGTCCTTCCTGAGTGCTTTCTGGTGGTTTTCCCAGGGTTTATTCCTGTCCCCAGCCCTGTGGTCACAGGTCCTCTGTGTTTCCTGGTTGTCCCCTGGGAACAGGGGCTGCCTTGGGATGGGGCCCATGAGTGGGGACAGCAGGGACAGGGCACCCCTGGCACAGAGATCCTGGCAGCCCCAGCGAAGCCAGGAAGTTTTCCTGCTTCCCATCCTCCCTGAGCCTTTTCTGATCTTATTCCCGGTGTTTATATCCACAGGTCCCAGTTATTTCCTGGGATGGGAACCCCTTGTCATGAGGGATGGGGTCCCTCTGGAGACGCGGAGGGTCTCCAGACCCTCCCAGCCCCATCCCAGCAAGGCACAGCAACACCCCAAAGGCAAATCCCGGGAATGCTTATCAGCCCATCCTGCTGGGGCAGGGCAGCCCGGCTTCCGTGGGGCCATCCCGGGGAACACGTGGCACGGGGCAGCGCCTGCCAGCTGTGCCCCACATCTGGCGAGCGGGGAGCAGGTTCTTTTGGGGTGCAGCCCCTCCTGTGTGTCCATTGCCCCTGTCCAGCCCCCCCGGGCAGCGGGTGGTGCCCAGGGCAGGGCTCAGCTGCTCCATTATCCGGGGGCAGGGTTCAGCCTGATAACGAGTCGCTTTTGGACTCGGGCAGCAAACAATCAATAAGTGGCAAGCGATGGGCAGGAGAGATAAAGGCAGAAATCAGAAATCCCCCCCTCGGCTCCCGCCCCATCAGGGCGTCCCCAGCACCCCAAACCTTGGGGCAGCTCTGCCGCAGCCATCCCCTCCCCATCTGCAGGCTGAGCCCAAGCAGGCGCAGCCCAGCAAGTCTCGATTTAAACCCTCCTCACTCCTTTGTCGTCCCCGAGGCTGCCCTGATTACTCGAGCACCCGGGACGGCAAAGCCGGGATAATCTCCTTAGCCCCTTTGGAGAGATTTCCCTTTGTGAGCCGAGGTGAAGAGTGGAGATGCTGCGTGTTCACAGCTTAAGACTCTTCCCAATCGGCTCCCTCCATCTTATCGGAGCGGTGCCATCACATCATTGCAGTAGTTGAGTTGTCAGGATTTATTCCTTCCGCCGCGCGCCCGCCGCTTCTAAAAACAGCAGCTGGGGCTGGGACGGGGGGAACTGGGAGGAACTGGGGGGAACTGGGGCTTCTCCAGCTCAGGTTTGCCCAGGCAGGAGCAGGAGAGTCATGGGATGGATCCATCCATCCATCCATCATCCATCCCACTGCCAGGCCAGCTCCTCCAGCCACTCAAGTTTGCTCCTGGATGTTCCAGAGGTGCAGCCACATCCAGGCATCCCCATTTGCTCTCCTTGCAGTAAGGAAGGGCAGAGAGGCCCCAGACAAACCCACCCATCCCAATCCAAGCTGCTCCAGCATCCCTTTGCCTCAACTGCATCCACAGGACTTGAACCAGATGAACTGTTCAGCCCCTTGGCAGGGATCTGGGCTTGGAGATCCATCCATCCCTCCATCCACCCATCCCTCCATCCACCCATCCCTCCATCCATCCATCCATCCATCCATCCATCCATCCATCCATCCATCCATCCATCCCTCCCTCCATCCACCCATCCCTCCC
>VWZS01009288.1:95318-109849 GCA_013397075.1 Rhabdornis inornatus
CGGGAAGGGCGGCGGGGACAGGAGGGGAGGGCCCGGCGCTGTTTTCTAAGGGGGTCGGGGGGCGACTCAGGGAGGCTGGAGGGCGTTTGGGGATGGCAGAGTGGGGAAATCAATGAATTGCCCCCATTTCTTTGGGATAATGAATGGGAAGGGGCGCGCACGGCTTTGGGGGGAGCTGTAGGTGCGGGTGGGTGTTCGGGCTGAGCCGGGACAGGCGCCAGGGGTGCAGGTGGCTCTGACTGTCCCCTCTCCTCAGGCACTGGGGACAGGGACAGCGCCAGCAGCCGCGGCCCGGGGGCACAGCAGGAGGAGCCCAGCCTGGCAGGAGACCCTCCGAGGTGAGGGGGGCATGGGGGGACCCGTGGGGACACAGACTGGGCACCCCACAGCAGCACCAGCTGCACGTGGGGGGCAGTCCTGACGTGGGTTTGGGGTTTGGCACCTGCAGGGTCAGTTCAGAATGGGTTTGGGGTTTGGCACCTGCAGGGTCAGTTCAGAATGGGTTTGGGGTTTGGCACCTGCAGGGTCAGTTCAGAATGGATTGGGGGTTTGGTACCTGCAGGGTCAGTTCAGAATGAGTTTGGGGTCCATCACCTGCAGGGTCAGTTCAGAATGGGTTTGGGGCTTATCACTTATGGGGTCAGTTCAGAATGGGTTTGGGGCCTCTCATGGGGTCAGTTCAGAATGGGTTTGGGGTTTGGCACCTGCAGGGTCAGTTCTGGGGTGGTTTGGGGTCCATCACCTGCAGGGTCAGTTCAGAATGGGTTTGGGGCCTCTCACTTATGGGGTCAGTTCTGAATGGGTTCTGAGAACTCAAACTCAGCATTTGCTGGGGGAGAGCTGCAGGAAGGAAATGTAGGAAAAAAAAAACAACTGCTGCTGCTTTTCACTTCAGGTCCCCAACACAAATCCATGGGGAACATTCCTCATTGGAGCTCTGAGCTCCTCTTCAAACCCAGCTCCTGGAAATGCCTCTGATCCCACAGGGCAGCTGAGTTTGGGGCATTAAAGGGTGCTCTGAGAGCTCTGAGTTCCTTGGGCATCCTCCACCTCAGAGCTCCCAGAGGATGGCAGAGAAATGAGGATTTTGGTTAATTAATCCTGTGTCAGGGCAGGGCTGCACACAAGTTCATCCTTCCAGTATTCCCTGTTTCCCCTTTCCTGGATCCTGAGGAATTTGATTTCCTGCTCCTGCTGTCGCTGCTCTTCCATGCTTTTCCCTGTGTTGGTTCCTGCCCTTGGTTTCTGCTTTGCCTCTGTTTTTGCAGTTCTTTGTTCCCTAAATCTTTTTGTGCTGCCTTTCTCTCCTCACCTGTCGTGTCAGCACTATTCCCATTCACTCTCCTCAGCTCCCTCATTGTTCCTGCCTGCACTTAGACCCTGCTCCAGAACTTTTCTAATCTGCTTTAACCCCTGGGTTTCATGGGTCTGATTCACAGGAGCTGTTGGCCTTTTAGGAACTGGATTTTATCCTTTTATCCCAAAGATTTCAGCCTGAAGGAAAGAGCCTCATCTCTTCTTTCCTTCCCATCTCTGCTGTGATCTCCCCTAGGGCTGCAAAAGGGACAGAAATTGGGAATGCACTTGGTTCTTCATATCCATGAAAATTTGTGGTGTTTTAAAGCTGAAGTTGATGGTTTGCCCAGCTCCACGTTTTTGTAGCAACTCAGTTCCTGTCTGGAATTCCTTCCTTTTTAATTTTACACCGTTTGTTGCTGTCTAATTAACAAAAGAGAAGAAATTGGGCCTGGTTTTGCAGAAGGTAAAAAATTCCTGCTCTGACTCATCTGGCTTTTTAAAAATGACCTGACAGAAGTGTGAGGTTCAGAATATTATTTAAAATGTATCCTGGGATTCCCTGGTGGGGTGGAAGTGGAGTTTTAAAAGCAACTTAAGTAGCAAAGGGCTTTTCTCTCCCTGCCTTTAGTGCTGTGCCAGGGCTGCTTAATCCCAGTGCTTTAAGTCAAAACATCTTGGATATCTTTAAGCTTTGATAAAAATACCTTATAAAGGAAATGAAGCAGGTGAATTTCAATTTCTGTAGCATCACCACAAATTTGTCCTCTCCTTTTTGAGCCTTTTTAAGGGGGAAATGTGTGAATTCAAATGTTTCTGAGAAGGCTGGGAGGCTTTAGTGGGAATAAATTGGCTCCTTCCTGGTGCATCCAGGCACGGTGAGGATGACCAGGAGGATTCTGTCTCACCTTGTGCAAGCCATGGAACTCTGATAAATTGATAAATTCAGGAGCAGTTCATGCTTCATCCCCTAATTTTAAATATTCCAGAGCCCAGGCTGTGAAACTTCTGAGTCACTGATACGTTGTGGAACTAAAAACTCCTCATTCCTGGGAAATTCTGCTGCCAGCTCCTCAATTTCTTCCCTGAGAACCTGTGACCTGCTTTGAAGAGGCTTTCAGCTCACTGAGGGATGCTCAAAAACAGGAAAAGATTTTTTTTTTTTGCCTGAAAATGCCCCTTATTCCTTGCATTTACTCCCAAACCTCTCTTTGGAAAGGCTGGCCCAGCTCTAGCTTGAGAACAGGAGAGGTTTGTGAGCCTGGCTGCAATTCCCAGTGCCTTGTGCTGCTCCAGGCAGCCTCAGACACACAGGAAAGGAATATTTGACACACTTGGAGCAAATGGAGCCAGTTTTGGAACAGAAATAGTTGTGCAGCTGGGACCAAAGGCAGCTTTGCCTGAATTTTCATGATTTTTGAAAGATAAAAGGCTGCTCAGTGAGAGGCATTAATACATCCCTGCCTCTTGCCTGAGCTGCAAGTCAAACAAGCTTATCTTAGGCTTAGGAGTTAATTTTTTGCTTTTATAACTGGTTTTGAATCAGGAAACTTAAACTGGCTCAGTTTTAAGGCACAAAAAAAGGAAGGAAGGATGAAACCTGGGGGTTTGTGCTCTGCCACTTCTGTCACTGCTGCTTGATTTGAAATACTTGCATGGAGTCAATTTTCCTCAGGTTTTTGTGATATTTGTCTTTATGTTTCCCTAAAGGACAGCACAAAGCAGTTTAAAAACCTGAAATATAAAAAAAGCCCCGATGACCCCTAAAAACACCTCCCCCCAAAAAAAAACAAAAACAAAAAAACAACAAAAAAACCCCAACTTACAGGATTTCATAAATTTAGGATAAATTGTGATTTGCAGATTAAAAAAATCTCAGAAAAACCTCTCACAATTCCAGAGGTTTGGGATAAATTGTGATTTGTAGTTTTAAAACCATTTAAAAAAAAAAAAAAAAAAGAAAACCCTTGCAGAATTCCAAAGATTAGGGATAAATTGATGTGCAGATTATTTTAGCACTTAAAACTGGAATTAAACTTGCTGCACTGTTCCATCATTAGGAAGTTCTCCTTTTAATTTCCACCTCCCAATTGTTTTTCCTGCTGCTGATTTTACCTGTGGACATCTGGGCTTTGTTTTGGGGCATTTCCATGCAGGGTAGGATTGCTGCCAAAATCTGCTTGGTTGGTTTTGGGGAATCACCTAGCAGCAGTCCAATCCCTGAATCCAAGGAAATACACCCCAAAAAAACCTCCCTGCCTGGATTTTTTGAATTCTTCTCACTTGGGTCATCATTTGTTGTGTTTCTTATCATTTGTGCTGATGGAAATTAATAGGAAATTATTACAACTGCTGGATGCTGTGAATTTTATAAAGGCTGCTGTGGAGGTCAGTGTTTTATATTCCTCACCATCAGAACTTATTTGTTTCCTCCCATCCCTCTAAAGGTCTCCATGTCAAACACAAAAAGCCATTTGCTTCACTTAAATACCTTTTTTTTTTAAATTTTTTTTTTTTTTTTTGGTGCTACTTATTTGCAAGAAAACAGAAAACAAATTTCCTGAGTCCAGGCGGCCCTGGCAGCTTTGATATTTCTGGTGGCCTCTCCACGCTGACCTTTGTGTTCACACAAAGTCACTTCTCAGGCACTTGGGCAATTAAAATCCCTGCTCTGAACTGGCTTTTAAAGCCAATAATAATTTGTGCAGGAGTTTATGAGCTCAGCATCAGGCTTGATGTGCTCAATAAAGGAGATAATTTGCTTCAGATCCATCCTGGGGAACTGCTTGGAGCTGTTCTGTCAGGAGGCAACTTCTGTCTTTTCATTTGGGTTTGACCTTGTCAGGGAAATCAAAACTTTGCTGATGAGCAAGAACCAATTGCAGTGTGCAGAGGAGCTGGGAGGAAGCTCAAAATGTGAATTTTCTGCTGCTCTGGGCCCTGCTGATGTTGAGATCACCTCGTTTATCAATTCACTGCTACCAGCAGGGCTCTGAGGGCTTGGGGAGAGCAAAGTCAATCCTAAAATACAGCTTAAGGTTCTTCTGGGGAGTGGTTTGAGTTTATTTTCTGATTTTAACTCCTCTGCAGACCTCTCACAGTATAAGAACAGCATTTTCTGGAGTGGAACTTTGATCTTGGGAGTTTGCAGCAAATTCTGTTCATTACCCAAAGATTTTTGGGGGTTCAGGTGCTGGGAAGGCTCAATTTGCTTTACTTGGGGCAGTGTTTGGTGTGTCTGTGGTGGGAAATCACTTTTCCTGTGCCAAACCAGTTGGACAAACGGGGAAAAGTGTCAGGAAAAGGTGAAATAGCAGCTTAATAAAAATAAAAGACTGATAAACTCTGGATAGCTGGGTGTGTTTCAAGGAGCAGCATTGTCTGACATTTGTAGCATTTCTGCTCCAAGGGTTTTAAATGTAACGGGTGAAACTCTGATCATTTTTGCCATGGTTTTGTGGCAGCACTAAATGAACTTGCAGAGAGCAGCTGGATTAAAACGTGGGACACATTAAAATAAAGATTATTTATTATTCTGTGGCTTTTCTTTAGGGTATTTGGAGTTTTTGTGTGGATGTGACCCAGTCAGCTCAGCCGGCTCCAGTCAGGCACTTTTATAATTTATGGGGTTTTTAATTCTGGAGTAAAATAAGTTAATGTATGGCCCAGGTTTTTCCCTACTTTGCACCCTGCCCTTTCCTGGTGTATATATTGGATTTATTCTTGGCAGACATGAGATTTTAATGTGTCCCAAGCACATGTTTAGACATCTTCTAGAAAAGTCTCAGTGCAGGCAGCTGGATCTGCTGCTTTGAAGGAATTTTGGGGTCTTTACTGAAGGTTCTGCCCCCTCAGGTGAGACCCCACGTGCANTTCCAACCTCAAGTTGTGTCATTGTCCATGAAGGGCAGCACACTCCAGTCTGGGACAATACTGGAATCAGTTCTTTGTGCAGTTTAAACTCTGAATTTGCCTCTTGAAGGATCTATGAGAAACCATGTTCCTGAATTTATGGAATCCCAGAATGGTTTGGCTTGGAGGGGACCTTAAAGCTCCTCTCATTCCAAACCTCTGCCATGGGCAGGGATGCACTGGAAGGGTTGGAGTCCTCAGGGCCCCATCCAACCTGGCTTTGCAGGAATTCCAAGAA
The DNA here is from genome assembly GCA_013397075.1 of Rhabdornis inornatus. NCBI lineage: Eukaryota > Metazoa > Chordata > Aves > Passeriformes > Rhabdornithidae > Rhabdornis > Rhabdornis inornatus. The sequence continues at coordinate 100,765 of VWZS01009288.1, forward strand.
CCTTTCTTGAGGAAGCAAAGCACAGGAGGAGGAGTTCCTTGGGGGTGAGGCTTGCCTGGTTCCCCAGTTTGCTCCCCATAACCAGAGGTGTTCTCTGCCCTGCAGACTCTCGGGGACTGATGGACGTTTCCGACAGCCCGGAGCGAAACCCCTGCTCTCCTGAGGAAGAGGACCAGCAGCTTTCTGATGAGGAGGTCCTGAAGGAGAGCGGCTCAGAGCGGGAACTCGATGGGGAGGGTGGCCAGGGGAGCCTCCTGGGCGAGGAGGAGGATGCAGGCAGGGCCCTGAGCCGGGGGGAAGAGGAGAACCACTCGGATGAGGAGGATCGGCTGAGCGAGGCCAAGTCGCAGGAATCCGACACCAACGAGCAGAGCGTGGAGCTGAAGAGCCCCCAGCCCCACAAGGGAGAGGAGGAAGACAGGACAAATGACCTGGAAGTGTCCTCTGTCACCAGGGAGCTGGATGAGCACGAGCTGGACTATGATGAGGAGGTTCCTGAGGAACCCAGTGCTGCTGCTGCAGAGGAGGACGGGGAGAAAGCTGCTGGGGAGGATGATGAGGAAGAGGAAAAAGGAGATGATGCACCTGAGGATGAGAAGAAATCCAGCAGCAAAAGTGATGATGAAAAGGATGGGCAGGATCCCCTCAAGGAGAAGAAGAAAGAAGAGGATGATGGGGAAATCGATGATGGAGAAATCGATGTAAGTAGGAGGTGGGCACAGCCCTGGGGGGTTCAGGGCTGGTTCCTCTCCCATTGCAATTCCTTCCTCCTCTTGCTGGGAATATCCATGTCCCCATTGTGCTCCTTTTCCCTGGAGCTCAGGCCCTGATCTCAGGGGTTGAAGCAAAACTTTGTGCCAGAGCCATCAAAGTGAGCTTTGTTCCCTCTCGGGGTGGGGAGGCTCCAGTGCTTTAAGAAGCTGCTCTGCCTCAGCTCCAGGAGGACTTGGGAATGATGCTGGCAGCAAATCCCATGGATTGGGTGTCCAGGAGCTGTTCAGATCGAGGGGCTGGTGCTGGAGGGTGGCTGTGGTGCTCCAGCCATCAGGTTTGTGGGAAACCCTGATCCTGAGCTGTTCCAGGGGCTCCAGCAGCATCTGGATGTATGGAAGAGGAGTTGAAGGTGCTGGGATTTCTGAAAAATACCCAAGGCATGGTTTGGGGATGGGGTCAGGGATGTGCAGTGTTTCACAGCCCTGAACAAACCAAGATATTCAGAAAAATCAAAAGTGAGGTTTAGTTGGGAAAATATCACCTTTAGCCATGGTTGTGTTCAGCAGGGAGCTCTGCAGAGCAGCAGCTGTTTCCTGCAGCTTAACAGCAATTCCCTCCTTTTCCATGAGGAAAGCACTGCAAAATAATTCCAATAAAAACGTTCCTGTGGGCTCCTGGTCTGGAATTACATCCCAGTGGTGGGAGTGTAAAGAGAAATTGCTGGTGCAGAGCACCTGGGCTGGTTCCCCATTCCTGAATTCCACCTGCACAGCTGGACTGGGGTGTGGGAATATCCTGGGGACATTCAGGGAGTGTGCTGGGGTCACCTCTGGGGCTCCTCAGCTGAGCAGGGGAGGTGCTCTGTCCTTCCCACCCCATTCCTGTGGCTCTGACCTGGCCACAGGACCCTGGGAAGCTCCTGGAGCCTCCTCCCTTTTCTTTAAGGAATCGTTTTTTGTGTGGTTTTTACTCTTCATAGTTCATTGACAAGTTTAATTGCTTTCAAAAATGACATCATTTTTCTTCCTCGTGCCCGTCCTGGCAGGTGATTTTGTTCAACACGTGTTTTCCAAAGGTTTTGTGTATTCCTGAATCAGTTAGAAGGAATTCCAGCATGTTATGGGCAGAAAAAAAATTCCTGGAGTCCTGACTCCGTGCCTGCTCCTTGATTAAAATATGAATGCTCTCCTTTGGAGCCTGAGGCATTCTTGGGAGCTCTCCTCACAAAGCAGGAGGTGAATCTGTACCCTGGTTTTCATACATTAACTCATAACAGCATTCTCAGCTGCCTGATTCCAAGGAGACCTCCCAGAAATAAATACTTCCCCTTTTGTTCCAGACTTCACACAGCTCTTTTGAAAGCAGCAGAGTGGAGCTGGTTCTCCCATTCATGCAGCACTCAAAGCTTTGGGGAAAACTTCAAGCTCTGCATTTTCTTCTGCTTTCAGCCTCCTGGCGTGGAGGGAGGGGAATATTAATGCAAATTTTAATTGGAATATAAGTGCAGGCTTTTAAATCTGTTGCTGTTGAGCTCTCTCTCCCTGTCTGGCTCAGGAATGCAGCAGGAGAAGCTCTTCACCCACCTCTCTTTGCTCCTGTGTTTGTCTACAGCCAAGGGATGGCTTTTTCCTTCTTTCCAGCTGCTCAGTGCATCAAAGGAGAGAATTTTCCTCATCTTTTCCACCCAGAAAATGGCTGTTGCCAGGCAGAGGGAGGGCCCATCCAGATGTTCCCTCTTCACGTGCTGAAAATAGGGAAATGGGGGCAGAGAGAGGGAAAACCAGGATGTCCTTTAGGATAAAATCCTGATTTCCTGGCCAGATACCTGTGACACCTCTCTGGTCATTTTTACCTTTGCCTCCTGCATCCCCAGCTCCTTTTGGCTTTCCAAGTGCAGCCTGACAAAGCCAGGGAAGGTTTTTGGTTTTTTCCTTGGAGAACAGAAGGAAATGCTGGTACTTGAAAGTTCCAATAACTTTTCTTCTGGAGGTGTTTCATGGCTGTTATTTCTTGATCTTGGAGCAACCTCCAGCTACCAGAATTTATCCCTGGGGTTGCATCCCTGGGGATGAGGCAAAGTTTTGTTTGAGCTGGTTCCCAACTCCAGTGTGGAGCTGAGGAGTAGAAGGGAAGGTGGAGATGACTGGAAGAAATCTCTTGGATTTATCCTGAGAAGTTCATTTGTGAGATTGTCCCTGCAGAGGGACTTTGGACAAGGGTATGGAGGGATAGAATGAGGTGGAACTGGCAGGATTAGATGGGATATTGGGAAAAAATTCCTCCCTGTGAGAGTGGGAGGCCCTGGCACAGGTTCCCAGAGAAGCCCCTGGATCCCTGGAAGTTTCCAAGGCCAGGTTTGAAGGGGCTTGGAGCAGCCTGGAGTGGTGGAAGTTGCTTTTACAGCCACCTGGAATTTTCTCACCTTGTGCAGGTGCTCTGGGGCATTCCTTGTCACCTGACCCTGTTTTTATCCCATGGTTTTGCCCCAGGGTGGCTCTCAGTGGCTGATCTTTGAGCAGACTGGGAAATGTCAGGTCCTGCAGGGAGTGCCCCACATGAAATGTGAGCTTTGTCTGTTCCAGGATGATGACTTGGAAGAAGGGGAAGTTAAAGCCCCCAACGATAGGAAAGTGAGGCCACGCCCCACCTGCCGCTTCTTCATGAAAGGTAACCACGCTCTGGGGGTGGGAGGAGCCAAAGCTGCTGGAAATTGTCCTGTCTGGGTTATTTTTTTCTCCATGAAGTTGCTGTTCCATGATAAATTCTGCCCTCAGTGTCACCTTTCTGCTTCTTGGTGGCCAAAGCTGAATTTTCATGGAGCCACTACACAAAAAGGGCTTTGCCCTCAGCCTGGAGGAGGTAAATAAATGGAAACTTGCAGGGGTTTTTGGAATAAAACAGAGAATCTGTGGCTGCCCCATCCCTGGAAGGGTGCAAGGCCAGACTGGGCAGGGCCTGGAGCAGCCTGGGATGGTGGAAGGTGTTGGGATTGGAACTGGATGAGGTTTAAGTCCCTTCCAGCCCATGGTTCTGCTCCCTGCCTCACCACTGCTTGTTTAGGATGCACTGTGGTGTTTTGCTCTCAGGTTTCCTGGAAAAGCCAAGCTCCTAATTAGAAATGTTTGTCATTAACAAATGAGGATCTCCTAGGCTTATTCCTACATTTAATTATCAATGTGTGTCCCTCCCTCCCTCCCTTCTCCCCACTGGAATAAGGTTCTTGCACATTGATCCATCTGTGTCTGGATCTGTTTGTCCCCTCTGGCAGGTGGAGAGTGACAAATATCTCTCCATGTGTGTGCAAATTGACCTGTGGGTAAATTTAAATTACCTTGGGTGATTTACCTGTGTAAATCCCAACCAAAGAGGGGAGAAGAAGAGTCAAACACCTCAAACAGCATTACTCCTGAAAGGATTTGAGATGCCTGATGGGGATTTTCGTGGCTGTGGGGCTGAAGTGCTGCTTGCTGGTGAAAACAGGGATCTAACAGCTTTGTGTTCCCACAGGACACTGCACCTGGGGCATGAACTGTCGCTTTATCCACCCTGGAGTGAATGACAAAGGAAATTATTCCTTGATCTCCAAACCTGAGCCCTTCTCCCCCAACGGTGCCCCTCCCATGGGCCCTCACCCTCTGATGCCAGCCAACCCCTGGGTATGGAATCTCTGCTGTGGCTTTTTCACCCTCCCCACCCCTGGAAGTGTCCAGAGTGGGATTTTGGAGAGAGCCTGGTCTAGTGGAAAGTTGGAACAAGATGAGCTTCAAGGTTTCTTCACACCCAAACCATTTCACAATTCTGTGATTTTTCTCCTTTGTTTTGAGCTAATACTTCAGCAAAATTCAACCCACAGTTGGATGTGTGATTTTTAAATGATGATCTTGGAGTTGCCAGTAGAGGGGGGTAATTTTCCATGGTTTGCATCTCTGGAATAACTCTGAGGTAGCTTTACAAAGCACAGCTTTGCTGTTTAAAACTAACTCAAGTGTCTCCTGCTCTCCTCACCTTTCCAACAGGGTGGCCCAGTGGTTGATGAAATCTTACCTCCACCTCCTCCAGACCCTCCAACAGAAAGTGCCTGGGAGAGGGGACTCCGGCACGCTAAAGAGGTGAATTCCTTCCTCAGGGAATTGCTGCCTGGCTCCAAAACCCACTGGAAAAGCTCTTTTTGGAGCATGAGTGTCTTGCTCTTTCTCTGTTCCTTTTGCCTTTTAACCTGTTATGTCTTGTTGTACATCACAATTGTCAGACAGCCAAGAGGAGCTCAAATCCGGGTTGGAGGGGGTTGTATTTAAAAAACAGTGGGGATTTGTGGTCCTCAAGTGCAGCCCTCCACAAAGCAAAGCTTTAAGCTGATCCAGTTTCCCTTCCTTCAGTACCTGTTTCTCCAGTTTGTGATCACTGCAGGGGGGGGAAACTTCTGTTTCCTGCTGTTCTGAGCTGCTGAATAGGGAATTAATCAGGAGAAGTCCAGTACCCTGCACATTCTGAGGGAATAAGGTGCCCTAGCTGCAGGAAATCTCCCGAGGGCAGGATTTTTAATATTACAATTTCTCCCTGCCCCAGGAGAGGGGGAGGATTTTTAATATTACCATTTCTCCCTTCTCTCCTCATGCTGTTTTTTGTGCTCTGCCAGGTATTAAAAAAAGCAACTATGAGGAAAGAGCAGGAGCCTGACTTTGAGGAGAAGAGATTCACTGTGACCATTGGAGAGGACGAGAGGGAATTCGACAAGGAGAACGAGTTTTTCCGGGACTGGAATTATCGCATCACCAGAGACGTCCGGGACCCAACGTAAGAGCCACTCCTGGGTCTGCCCCAGGGCCAGCTGGGTGGGAATGCAGTGCTCTGAGCCTGCCTGGGCTTCACTGCTCCCTCCAAAATGAGGGAATGTCACTTCCAAAAGGTGCCAACAGCTTCCATGGAGTGGGGAGTTTAAAACTGAGCTGCCTCCGCTCGCTCCGGTTCAACCCCAGCTCCCTTCCCAGTCTCCTTTAACCCTTCCTGCCTCCAGTCTCTTTGGAATTCTGCTCCCTCCTGGGCTCTCTCCAGCTCTGCATTGCCTCCCTCACACCAGTGTGTTCCTCCAGCTTTGTTTCCCTCTTTTTTTCCTTATCCCAACCACGAGAATTTAAAAAAAACTGAAGCTGAGGCTGCAAAGTTGGAGCGTGTTCAGGGTGCAGGAGCTGATGGCCCCAGCTGGGCCTTCCTTTGCACAACTGGTTTAACAAACACCTGAACTGGTCCCAGTTCAGCTGGGCACTGGGCAGGAGCAAAGCTGGTACCTGGCCACAGCAAGCACCCTAAATTTAAATGTTCAGGTGTTTGGGGTTTTAAGGTAAAATTGAAAGTGTTGGAGAAGTCAAGCCCAGCTCTGGGAAATTGTTTGGTAGCTCTCGAGCCAAGAAAAGGAAATGGGAAGAGAATTTTTGGGAAAGAGGCTTGGATTCTGCAGGAATACAGGTGGATTTGTGTCTCCTTGCTTGTGTGTCCTCTGTTCTTCCTACATGGACAGATTATGGAAATATTTCCACTCCCAGAGGATTTGCAAGGCTTAGTTCTGTTTATTTCAGAGTGGTTGAATTACAAAAAAAATTCTGAAAAGGAGTAGATTAAACTTGTGTTCAATATTCTTTCATTTGCTCTGGAGTGCAATTCCTTTCCCTAATTAAAAAAANAAAAAAAAAAAAAAAAAAAAAAAAATCTGTCCTCAGTTCTGCAGCCTGAAAGAAAAGAAGTTTCTAAAATATTAATATTTTCCTGAGTTTAATTAGCTCTGGATTGTGGCCTTGTGTTCCTCTCACAGGCACCTGGGGTTATCCCCAAAGTTCTAGGGGTTGTTAATCCATTACTTTTATTTTCTGACTGTCCTGTAAAATGCACCAGCAGCATTTTGGGCCTCTCTGATGTGGGAATTGTTAAGAACAGGCCTGGTTTTCTTACAGTCCAGAAAAAAACGTATTGCACATTACCAGTGTTAAACAAAAGTCATCCAACAGCTGGAATTCCTGAAAATTCAAGGCTGTGTGAGCAGCCTGTTCCATTAAAATATCTTCATTGTGTGTGAAGGGAAAAGTTCTGAATCTGCTGCTGTAAACTCTAGAAAATGCTGATTTTTCTCCCCCCACACACAATTTATTGCCCAGTTGGACACCTTGCAGCCAGCTGAGCACTGGAAGTGCAGCTGGGATGTGGAAAATGCTTTCAGCACTGTCTTGTGACATGTGGAGTTGTCTCAGTAGTTCATGAATCCCTTTTTCTTTTTTGAATAACTATAGGGAGGTGGACATCAAAGAAAACATTAACTATGGGTAAGCAGGTCTTTGATTCCAGTACTGTTACAACTGTAAGAAAATTTTCCTTTGCTTTTTTTTCCATTGCACTTCCTCCAACTTCCGAGGCCACAGACAGACCACTGTCCCCTCAGTGGATATATTGGATTATTTTTGGGGTGATACCAATTATTTTCTAGTGATTTGAGCACTGAATTACCCAAACATGGCAGTGATCCTTTTTGAAATTAAAAAAAAAAAAAAGAAAAAAAACCTCCACCAATATTATAGGAAGGGGAAATTTGGGCTTGAGGCTGTGTGAAAAAGCAGAATTTCCTTTCTGGCATGGCTTGAGATGTTTTTCTGTCTCCTTGAACACCTGATGTCACTGAATCCAGGCTGGTTTGGGCTTGGCATCAGGAATTTGTTGCTGACTGAAGCATCCCAAATCCTGGTTCTCCTTCCTTTATCTTATTGCTTCAGTCCAAAAGAGAAATCCTAAATTATTTAAAAGCACTGAAATAAATACACTTGATTCACAGGGCAGCACTTACATCTTAACCTGGTTTAGGTTACTTGGCACTTTTAAAATGCAAAAAGTGTCTCTTTATTAATTTTTTTTTAAATAGACGAGAGTCTCATTATGGATAATCTGGAATTTGGGAGCACTTGCTGTATAATCTTAGCTCTGCCATCAACTGCTCTGTGGCCCTGGAAGTTTCTTGTTCCCTGTACCCACCTCCCCATCCTCACAGTGGATCTGATATTTGCACTCCAGGTGGTTGGATGTTGTTGAGTTGGGCAATTCAAACCATCAAACAAGGGCAGTGGAAAGCAGGAAATGGAGGAAACAGCTTTAAGGAGGCTGGAGTTTCAATCCTTTTCCTCCCCAAAATTCCTTAGTTCTGCAGCTGTGTGTGTGCCACGGGCTCAGCAGCTGATTCCTGCTGGAGAACATCAGCTGGAGAAGTGGTGCCTTCATTCCAAGGGGTAATTCCAGGTCCAGAGTGTTGCTGAGCTGCCCCCAAAGCTCCACTTCTCCCTGTGGAGAAGCTCAGCACCAGCTCCTGTCCTGTACTGGTGGCACTGGGATGCAGCCATCACTCCAGGGGCAGGGAACTGGGGGGATCTCCATCCCTTCCACTCCTGAAGGTGTTTGGGATGAGCTGTGGGCAGAAATCCCAGCTCTCAATCCATGAAAGCTCAGTCCATGTCCTCCCCCCTGGAAGGGGCTCTCAAAAGCATTTTCTGTGTTTGCACCACATTGAGTTGAAGGCTGAATTTTTGGTAGCTCTTTTTTTTTTTTTTTTGGGTGCTTATCAAGAAAGGTTTGTGCTTTTCTTTGATAACTTTAAAAAGCCTGTTTGGTTGGGCTGTGTAGAAAATAAACATCTCTGTGCAGCCCTGCTGCACTGAACGTGGCTTTCTAGTCACAGTGACTGAGCTGACCTAGAACATGCAGTTTTTGTGGTGCCAAGGTGCCATTTCCCTCTCTAACATTCCCTGTTTTTCATTGTAGGCTTGATCCCTATGCAGATCCCTATTATGACTATGAAATAGAGCGTTTCTGGCGTGGTGGGCAGTATGAGAATTTCAGGGTTCAGTACACAGACCCCGATCCCTACCGTAACTACAGAGTAAGTAAGGAAATTCCCCCTTCCCCCTTTTCCTTCCTGACTTTCTTCCAGGTTCTTCTGGGCCTTGGCATAGTCCCAGAGCAGTGCTTGAAACAGGAGTTTTTTTCAAAGAGTTAAATCTTGGTTTAATTCCAGCACAGGGCATGCTGGAGGTGAGGGGAGGATGTTCTGTTCCAGCACCTTGAGGGCAAAAGTGCTCCAGGGTTGGGAATGAGGTTGGGAAGATGCCTGGTGGAAAAGGACATGGAGTGCTGGTGGACAGTGGCTGAGAAGGCCACTGGCACCTGGCTGGCACCAGCCCTGGCATGGCCACAGCCCCAGGGCAGGGATTGTCCCCTGGGGCACTGCTGGAGTTCTGGTCAGGTTTGGGCTCATCCCAAACACACATGGAGGGGCTGGAGCGTGTGCAGGGAAGGGAATGGAGCTGGGAAGGGGCTGGAGAATTCCTGAGGGAGCTGGGAA
>VWZS01009288.1:109957-130279 GCA_013397075.1 Rhabdornis inornatus
AAGGGGCTCAGCCTGGAGAAAAGGAGGCTCAGGGGGAATTCCTGGCTCTGCACAACTCCCTGACAGGAGGGGACAGCTCCAGATCGGGATCTGTTCCAGGGAGCAGGGACAGGAGCAGAGGGAATGGCCTCAAGTTGTACTAGGAAAGGATTAGATTGGATTTTAGGAAAATTATTTCATGGAAAAGGGTGTAAAGCATTGGAAAAAAAACTGCCCAGGAAAGTGGTGGAGTCCCCACCCCTAGAAGTGTTCAGAAAACCTGTGGATGTGGCACTTGGGGACAGGGTCAGTGGTGACCTTGGTGGTGGTGCTGGGCTGAGGGTTGCACTTCATGATCCAAAGGTCTTTTCCATCTTCATCAATTCCATATCTGAGATGGGAAGGTGGCTGCTCCTCAGTGTAACAGCTGAGCATCCTTGGACATCTTGGAGAGGGAGGGAGTTCCCAGGAAAGAACCTGGTTGAGGAAAGGGTTCCTTGTTAATTCTTGGGAAGGAGAGGGTTAGATTTTGGCTCTGTGTGCCAGCAGAGGCTCCTGAGCAGCCTGACTGTGCTGGATTGAGGCACAGGAAGGCAGCAGCCAGGTGCTGAAATCCCAGGATATGGGTGGTGTTATACCAGGATCTGGATGAAAACAAGGCTCTGAACCCTTTCCCTGCTCTTCCTTTTCCCCTCATGCAAACTTTGTGCCTCTGGAGCAGTGGCCAAACCAACCAGTCCTGCTCAGGGCAGAGCTTTTCAGTGCTTTCCATCAAATCCTTTCAAATGTAGCTTTTCCTTTGCTCTAAATCCTTGTTTTCTGCAGAAGCAGTGCCCACACAGGAGCCTGGGCCTCACTGTGGCCACACATGACCAATTATTTTCCTGATGCTCATTTGCAAAGTTAATTAGCTGGTTATAGAAATGATCAGCAACGAGAGGAATGACTTGTAAACATCAACACGTTTATTTAATAAGCTTAATAAACCAAATTAATCCAAGTGTTGCCTTTGAAAACACCAGTTGTGTGGGATAGGCTGCTGTGTTTGTGTCCAGTTCTGCTCAGCAGGATCCAGATTATTGATTGATCTCCAAGTCATCGATGGGCAGATTCTTGATCCCAGTTTTTCACCGAGGGAGGGAGGGTGTAATTCCTGACATTCCCAAGCTTGCCGGGAGCTGCTCCCACAGCATCACCGCGGTTTTTCTGTTTGTTTGGTTTTTTTTTTCAAGGAAAGAGAGCGAGAACGGGAGAGGGAAAGAGAGAACAGACAACGGGAGAGGGAACGGGAACGGGAGCGAGAGCGGGAGCGGGAGCGGCGCCAGCGGGAGCGGGAACGGGAGCGGGAACGGGAGCGCGACAAGGAGCGGCAGCGGCGGAAAGAAGAGTGGGAACGGGAACGGGAGCGAGTCAAGAGGGACGAGAAGGACAGGCAGCACAGGGATCGCGACAGGGACCGCGACAGGGACCGCGACAAGGACAAGGACAAGGCAAAGCCGCGGTCGCCGCTGCTGCCCGGGTGAGTGATGGGATTCGGGCGGGAGGAGGATCCTGGGGCTGTCACTGCTGAGGAAAGCTGTGGTTAGTGAGCCCGGTGGCCACTAAGCGGAGCTAAAACATCGGTGACAATGACAGTGTGTAACCCGAGCCTGAAAGCAGCAGTGTCCTTTGGGGTGGGGATGTTTCCTGCTTGTCCCTCTTCCATTCGGGATGGAGAGGTTTTGGGAATCCTGCAGGTTGGTTCCTTGGTGGTGACTGCCTTTGAGGGCTTGAGAAATGTCTGTCACAAGAACCAGAGCTGCTCTCAGTGCTTGTGGATAGCAAAAGTGTCTGGAGACTTAAGTACAGCTGGAAAAGGATGAGGGAATCCTGCAGGTTGGTTCCTTGGGAGTGACTGTGGTGATTCCCTTTAAAGCCTTGAGAAATGCCTGTCACAAGAATGAGAGCTGCTCTCAGAGTTTGTGGATAGCAAAAAAATCTGGAGATTTAAGTACAACTGGAAAAGAAAAGGAGTTGTCCTTGGAATGAGTCTCTGCTCACTGGAATTGCAGCATGAGGTCAGGTTTGTTTCCTCTGCCCACCCATTGTTTGTGGAAATCCTGGCTGTGACCTGTGTGAAAGAGAAAATGGAACCAGACAGACTGAAAGTGCAGGAATGTGATTCCTGTTTTGTTCCCCTGTTAATGATTTATGTGCCCTGCCTTCCCAACCTCCCCTGTGTGTCTGAGGCACATTTGTAAAGCCCTGGGTAAATATCCCAGTGGAATGGAAGTTCTGGTGTCACAACTTTTTTAGGTTCAGAATCATGGAAAATTATCACATTTTTTTCAGAGGGACCAACCTGGTCTAGTGGAAGGTCTCTGCCCATGGCAGGGGGATGAAATGAGATGAACTTCAATGTCCTTCTCAACCCAACCCATTCCATGATTTTGTGATCTCCAGGAAAACTGCTTAACAGTTTCTTGGGAAGAGTGGCAGACAGAGACTCCCACAGCCTGTGGAGCACCATGGGGACACACAGGCGTGTGTGGGGCACAGAGGAGGGCAGGGAAGTTGTTTGCCAAGATCCACTGGAGCTTTTCCTGCTGCCTGGTGTCTGTGTTGTTCCTCTGCACTGGAGGAAGGTGTGGAACACAATGGGCATGAGGAGGAGCTGGATCGATGAAGAGCAGGGTTAAGAATGCCAGGAATGAAGCTCCAGGTGGTTTCAGCTGGGAGCAGGGCTCAGTCCTGAATCCAACCCAGAATTTTTATCTGCATTACTGAAAGAACAGCTGGTTTTTGACCCTCTTTCCCAAGAGGAAATGACAGTTTCAGAACGGTCTGGAGGAGCAGCAGCAGCTCCAGAGCAGTTATAGGAATACCATAATTACATGTTCAGTTTAATTATAATCTTCACTTAACAACCACGATTTGTGCACCTTAATTACCACATTGCCTGGTGGCTTGTGCTCTCCTTGGCTGGGTGATGGGACAGATCTTGTCCAGACCCATGTGATGGAGATGATGTCAATGAGAGTGATGTCACCTGCCTGGCAGCTCAGGGTCACGAGTCAGTGACAGTCCCTGTGACCCAAGGCTGAGCCTTGGCTGCTCCTTCCCTTGGCACTCCTGGAGTGCTGGGGCAGGGCTCTCTTGGGAGAGTTTGGGCTGCCCAAAAGGTGCTGGGTAGGAGCAGGGGCCATGCTCACCAGTCTTGGATCCATCTCATTCCATGAAACCACGTGAGAGCCCAGACAGGGGATTGACAGCATTCAGGGGATGCACATTCCCTGCTTCCCTCTGGCAAAAGGGAACTGGGGATGCCTCTTGTCTCTCCAAAACTCCATCATCCTTTAGATGAGTCTTCAAAAATAGTTTGTTACGCACCTCTTTGCTTTTTTTGTTTTGAGTCTGCTGTGGAAAGGGACTTTTCAAAGAGCATGGCATGACAGGGCAAGAGGGAATGGCCTTAAGTTCAAGGGAATGCAGGGTTAGATGGGATGCTGGGAAGAAATTCTTCCCTGTGAGGGTGGTGAGGCCCTGGCACAGGTTGCCCATGTTGGAAGGGACCCTAAAGTCCATCCCATCCCATCCCATCCCATCCCATCCCATCCCCTGCCATGGGATTTCAGTTCCCATGGTGGACATCCACATCAACATGACTCCGTCCCACAGCTCTGCGGGTGTCTGGATGTCTATGGAGAAAAGAAACCTGCAGAAAGAAGTTTTGCAAAAGCTTTTTACCAAGTGAAAGTGTAATTCCAGCTTTTCCCTTGGCTCATCTGCTGTCACTTGGCGTTTCCCCAGGAATCCCCATCACACTCGTGCTGTGACCTGGCTCTGGGCTGTGTCCCACGTCACTTTGTCACCAGCTCCCATCTTCCTCCCACTTCCATGGCAGTGCAGTGGCTCGAGCCATCTCACCTTTTCTCCAGATACCTCCGTGCCAGGCTCCAGAGGGGCAGCTTTGGCATCCTGTGATTGAGCAGCTCCTGAGCTCGTTTAACGTGTCCAGCCTGGGATTGCTGCGTGTTTCCTGGGAAGCAGGATGCACAGCAGTGCCACAGCACACACCTGTGCCTCTATTTATAGACTCTGGGCTTTCCCTAATTGCTGGATCCCAGCTTTTGGCAGGGCCAGCCTCTCCAGGTGGCGCTGGGGGCTGGCTCATGCCATGGCTGCCTGTTGACATTCCTGCAGCTTCCAGGGCCCTGCTAAAGAGCCTGGAGAATTGCTGCACAGAGCTTGGGAGAGCTCCTGCACAGAGCCTGGAGAATTGCTGCACAGAGCCTGGAGAATTGCTGCACAGAGTTGGGAGAGCTCCTGCACAGAGCCTGGAGAATTCCTGCACAGAGCTTGGGAGAGTTGCTGCAGGGAGCCGGGAGAGTTGCTGCAGGGAGCCTGGAGAGCTCATCCACAGAGCCTGGAGAATTCCTGCACAGAGCTTGGAGAATTCCTCCAGAGAGATTGGGGAACTGCTCCACAGAGCCTGGAGAGCCCATCCACAGAGGTTGTGCAAGCAGCACTGAGCTTTGCCAAAGGCAGAGCTGAGGATGTTGGTGATTCCGAGCCCGTGCCGGTGATTCCGAGCCTGTGCCGGTGATTCCGGGCCCGTGCCGGTGATTCCAGGCCCGTGCCGGTGATTCCAGGCCCGTGCCGGTGATTCCGGGCCCGTGCCGGTGATTCCGGGCCCGTGCCGGTGATTCCGGGCCCGTGCCGGTGATTCCGGGCCCGTGCCGGTGATTCCGGGCCCGTGCCGGTGATTCCGGGCCCGTGCTGGTTGCTCTCTTGGTGCAGGGGCTCCTGCAGGAGCTGGAGGAAGGATCAAACCAGGGTCTACAGAGTCAAGGGATGAGAGAACCCAAACAGCAAATAGCCAGGAATAAATTCCCTTTCCATTCTGCTGAAAGCAGGAAGGTTTAACCTGCTCTCTAAACAACAGAAGAATTTAAGGCTGAAAATGTGGAGAAGCTAGAGGTGTTCCTGAGTGATGGAGCTGAGGTGGAATAGAATTTAACAAAGATTCAGTGACAAGCTTTTCTCCTTGAACCTTTGTAAAGAAGAGGCTGCAGTGTTTGGGCTCCGGTAGGATTGTCACACGTGGATTGGCCTTTTGGGAAGGAATTTAAAAAATTATCTTCCAATACCTGTAGGGAGCCACAAAGAAAGAGAGAGAGGGACTTTGAACAAGAACATGGAATGACAGGACAAGGGGGAGATGGATCCAAACTGGCAGAGAGAAGGTTTGGATTGGATTGTAGGAAGAAATTCCTGGCTGTGAGGGTGGGAGGCCCTGGCACAGGGTGCCCAGAGAAGCTGTGGCTGCCCCTGGATCCCTGGAAGTGTCCAAGGCCAGCTTGGAGCAACCTGGAGCTTGGAATGTGTCCCTGCCCATGGCAGAGGGTGGAATGAGATGAGCTTTAAGATTCATTCCAACCCAAACCATTCCATGATTCTGTGAATGTGCAATTGCTGTTTTAAGTGTTGGGTTGTTTTTTGTTTTTTTTTTTCCCCAAGCTTAAGATGAGCACTCCAAGAAGTTTAAAATCTGAGATTGCACTGCTGGTAAAACTGTTCCTCCCCCTCCTCCTCCTCCCTCCTCAGGCATCGAACACTCAAACAAGCCAGGACACTTTATGATCAATTAGAGGGATAACTTGGCTGTCTGTCCTCCTGCTCCCATCTCCAGAACAAGTTCTGATGCCCCGGGCTGGGGCTGATTTTTGCTGAGTGCAGAATTCCTTTTTTTCTCTCTGGCTTGCTGGTGGAGCTCCTTGTTGTGCAAAGCCTTTCAGGGATAAAGAAGTGACATGAAATATGTCCTCTGAAGAAACTTAGAGCAGTGCAAGATGTTCTGACCCTTAGCTGGGGTTGAAGGCTCTACACACTGAAATAATTTGCTTTAATCCTTTCTGTTGTTGCCACAGGCCTTTATCCCAGTGGCATCTGAGGGAATCTGTTTGTTCCAGGAGCTCGTGAAGCAACCCAGTGTTGTGGGGCCTGGTTGTGTTCCCAAAGCACTGAGGGACATCCAGGAGATCATTCCCAAGGGACACTGATGTCCCTGACCAGGGACAGGAGCCAGGGAATGGCTGGAGCTGTGTCAGGCAGGTTCAGGTTGGATTTCAGGAAAGGTTCTTCCCCCAGAGGGTGCTGGGCACTTCCCAGGTTCCCCAGGGAATGGGCACAGCCCCGGGGCTGCCAGAGCTCCTGGAGAATTTGGAAAACCCTCCCAGGGATGCCCAGGGTGGGATTGTTGGGGTGTCTGTGCAGGGCTGGGGTTGGACCCACCAGAGAGAAGGAACCTCAATTTTGCTGCCCCCTCAGCTGGGGTGGTGCTCAGCGTTGTTGAGCAAGCAAGGAGGAGGAAGGTCCATGAGATGGGCATTGGTTTCTTTCCCACCTGGATTCCCTCTCCAAGGAATGCTGGGGGCTCTGGTGGGGACAAAATGAACCTTGAAGTGAGATATTGTCATCTCCAGTCTTGGAATTTGTCCTGATATCTGACCTAAAAGCTCTTCCCACAAAGACCAGGCAAGCTTCAAGCTAGGCCTGGGGAGGCTCAGGTTGGACATCAGGAGGAATTTCTTTATGGAAAAAGTGACTGGGTACTGGAATGGGCTGCCCAGGGAGATGGTGGAGTTCCCATCCCTGGAGGTGTCCAAGGATGTGGCACAGGCTGGGCATTGGTCACAGGTTGGGCTTGATGACCTTGGAGCTCTTTTCCAACCTCAGTGATTCTGGGATTCTCATGGTATGGAGCCCAAGTTCCATGGAACACCAGTGCCAGGCAGGATGAGGAGAAGGAGGGGACTGTTGCCCTCAGAGATGTTCCCAGGAGGTGACAGCAGCTCTGAAGGTGCCAGGAAGGAGCAGAGTCTGACAGACTCATCCTGTCATTATCACACACACCACACTTTTTTTTGGAAGGAAGTTCCCTCCAAAAGAACTCAAACTATTAATGGAGAGCACTTAGGCAGCCATTAAAAACCAAAATAACCCCTGAGTGGGAACTCAAACAGCTGACAGCAAAATCAGAAAGGACAAATCACAAATCCTTTTTCCAAAAAGGAACCTTGAACTTGTTCCCAGCTGCTCCTGGGGTGTCCCTGGAGTGTGAGGTGCTGCAGATTCCAGGTTGAGGTTACGTGATCCCGTGGCTGTGCTCACCCTTGTGTTGTTTTCTCAGGCTGGTTCCAGTTGACTCTGTTAATCTCTGAGCACATTAATGAGCAGGATAACCCAGAATCAATGCAGGTTATCCAGGGCCTGCAAGTCAGAAAGTGTTGGAATGAGCTTGATTAGATAAAGGAGTGGCAAAAAGAAGGCAATGCAAATGGAGTGATTCATGGTGGTGTGTGCACCACAAAGCAACTGAGCTCGGGGTTTTTTTGGAAGAATCTTTGATTCTGAGTGTTCCTGGGTCATTGTTGTCTTTCCTGAGAGCTTCTGGTAGTCTCCCAGTGCTGCCAGCTGGATTTGTTCTCTATTTTTTGGGTGTAGAGGCTCTGAATGAAAGTAGCTGTCAGTTTTTTGGGGGGGTTTAGTGCTGGTATCTCATCCTGCTGCCTACAGATGGGAGAATGGTGGGTTTGGGATCTTCTTGGTTTTCCCTGTGGAAATCTCAGTTATTTCCTCAAAGAAATCATTCATTTTTGTCCTGCAACAGGAGGAAGAGTAGGCTGGGCAGGCAACTGTGTGCTCTTCCTGGTTTTGGAGTTGGTAAAACCCTGGAATGCCCTGATTTAGCCTTGTATCCGTGAAAATGGAGTGAAGGGGGAAAAATCAGCCTCCATCCAGGGGCATGGATTTGCTCTGCAGGTGTCTGCACCTCCCTGGGCAGCTTCTTGCAGTGCAGGGAATTAAGGGAAGCAAATGACCCTGGGCTGTTAGGTTTTCCAGGCTGGGATGGGTTTTATCTGCTCCAGCTGGAGCTGGAGCTCTGCTCCTGCACACTCCAGGTGTTGCAGGACTGCTCAGAGCAGGAATTCCCTTCTTTTCACTTACAGAACACATCCTGTGCCACTCCAAGGTTCTTTGGGATCTCAATCCAGTGCCCTGCATGAAGCTCTGCTGTGATAAACACGATAACAACTTGTTTACATCCCTGGGTTTTTTTTGGTGCAGCTGCGAGCCAGAGCCATGGAACCTGCTTAGACAGCTCTGCTTTCATTTCTGCTCCCAGGACTTGGGGGAAGTTGGTGATAAGAACAGCTCTGCTCTGGAGCCAGGCTGGGAGTGTTCAGCTTGGAGAAGGGAAGGTTCCAGGGCCTAAAGGGGCTCCAGGAGAGCTGGAGAGGGACTTGGGACAAGGGATGGAGGGACAGGACACAGGGAATGGCTTCCACTGCTGGATTAGATGGGATATTGGAAAGGAATTCTTCCTTTTGAGGGTGGAGGTTGAAGCTGTGGCTGCCTCATCCCTGGAAGTGCCCTAGGCCAGGTTGGATGGGACTTGGAGCAGTGGAAGATGTCCCTGCACAGGAACTGGATGAGTTTTAATGTCCCTTCCCACCCAAGCAATTTTGTGATTCCACGATGATAAAACCTGCGAATCAAACCAAGCTTTCCAAGTTCCCCACAAAAAAACTCCTGCTGCCTGGAATTTCTGTTGGTCCTTGTGGTTCTTGAGCTGCTGCTCCACTTCCCCAGCAGCAGGAGAAGAGTTTCATAACCCTAAATCGAGGTGAAGGGCAGTGAGTGACTCAGATGTGGATCATAAGAATGTGATTTTCTTTGGCATTTCCGAGCTGGGAGATGCCCCAGCCTGGATTTTAGTGGAACAAGGTAATTCCAGGGCAGGATCCCTGGTACATTCTGGGGGCAGGATTGCTGTCTCCTGCTCATGGAGAGGAGGCTCTCCAGGTGTCAAATGCTCAGCCCTTAGGGGAGATGCCATCTCAGATAGCTTTATCTCCCTGCTGGGATGATTTCATCCTGGAGGTTCAGATTGTATCTCCACTCTTTCATTTCCAAGCCTCTCCCCATCAGGCTTTGAAGAAATCCTTCCTTTTTTTTTTCCTTTTCCCTTTTTTTTTTTTTTAAAGTGTCTGATAATGGAAGGAGTTTGAGTAAAGCATTTTCCCTGCTAATATTTCACCAAGATTGGGCAGCAGCTCCAAGGCCCAGCATCCTGGACACACGTAGGTGGCTTTCCAGAGCTGTTGTCCCTCTCCATTACTCCGAGACAGGAAAAGGTCCTGCATGCTTGCACTCTACTGGAATTTATTTTGCAGCAATTCCAGGTCCCTTCACAGCTGCCTTGGCACATGGCTGCAGTCATTCCTCGAGTCCACTTCCTCTGGAAAATTCCACTTTGCTGCTGAAGGAAAAGCGGCGCCGGCGCTGCTGACGCAATCCCAGCTTTCCTGGCTGGGAAAATCATCCCTGTTAAATCATCCCTGGACTTTCCTCCTGGAGAAAACTCAGCTGGAAGAGCAGCCCTGGAGCCAGGCTGACGTCACTGCTGCCCAGGGGTGATAAGGTTTGCTTCCCTGTGGGATCCTGTCCCAGGGGATGGGGAAGGAAGGACAGGAACTTTCCCCTGGATGCTCATTTTCCCTTCCAAGATTAGAAATGCTTCATTTCTAATGCAGCATAATGAATGAGGAGAACTTGAGCTGGACAGTTTTTTTTTTCTCCCCCCTCTGATGTTTTCAGCCGGGTTTTTTTGGGATCAGGTTTTTTTGGGAGCTGGCTGAGCCACCCTGGGGGTGCTGCCAGCTGGAGCTGCCTCTGCTCCTCCCGTCCCTGCCAAAGCCACTTTCAGCCTCACTTCTCCTCCTGATTGCTGCCATTACGTTCCAGCCAAATGGGCATCAGCGTGTTCCTTCTGGAAAATAAAACTTTGAGTGATTTTAAGGGTAAAATTGCCTTTGGAAGCTGCTGCCCAAGTGATTCTTGAGGATCTGGGTGGAAATTTTGCTTTTGGTCAGTCTTGTCTTGTCTCTTCTTCCCTCTAATTATTTTTTTTTAAAACCTTGTGGAAGAGACTTAGGAGTTAATTCTGAAATATTTCAATTGTTTCCTAAATTTGGTGAAAAAGATTGGGATGAACTTGAGAGTTCTTGGCCACTCTCTGTGCTGAGGTGTGTGAGGTTTGCCAGCAGCCTAGGGTGAGGATGAACTCCTGAGCTGATCCCATGGCTCACCAGCCCTGGAATTCTTCCCTCCTTCCTTCCTTTCCACCATGGCTCAGCCTTTGCCATGGGCAGGTTGATCTCACTGAGCCAGCAGCAAACCATTCTTATTTTTTAATTTATTGAATTAAGGAGCTGGGAGCTCCACCAAGCACCAGATCCAGCACAAAATGACTTTTAAGAGTGAAAGTGAGGAGAAATGAGGAGAAATATTCCTCTCCTCATATCCCAGCCATGGGACTTTGCCAGACTATGATTGGGATGTTCCTCTAGGGAGCTGCTCCAGCTCACTTTCCATTTTACCTCCTGAATTCCACTGGAAAAGACGAGTCCAGCAGCATCAGATCCCAGTTTTAGGTGGAACAAGTTTCTTTGGTGATGCCACACATTGGAAGCTCTGAGGAAAGGCTTTGAAATTGTCCTGACAGGAGCAGCATCTTCCTTGTCTGTAGCATTTAGTGCTGAGTCAAAAAGCCAAGCACACCCCAAAATGAGCCTTTCTGTTGTGGTTTTCCTGGGGAAAAACCTTTCCTCTAGAAAGTGACTTCATCCAGAGGGAATTGCATCAAAGCAGGTCATAGGTGCAAGTAAATGAGATTTGCTTTCAGAGTCATCCCTGCTCCCAGCTGGCACCCAAGCTCTGGAGTTCAGCTGGAGTTGTTCCAGCTCCCAGCATGTGCTGTGGGATGTGAATTTGAGTTGGTTTTAAGGGAGAAGAAATCCTGTAGGATGCTTTTCTCTCTGAAAACTGGTTCAGGAGGGAGTTGAGCCTGGAGAGGTGTGAGGGCATTTATTATTTCATGGACTTGTGGGATACCCTGAGCTGGAAGGGACACAGAGAGATCATCAGCCCTGCTCAGGACACCCCAAAATCCAATCCTGAGCATTGTCCAAACTCTCCTGGAGCTCTGTGCCCATTCCCTGGGGAGCCTGGGCAGTGCCCAGCACCCTCTGGGGGAAGAACCTTTCCTGATCTCCAACCTGAACCTGCCTGACACAGCTGTTGGCTTCCAGATTTGTCATTTTGGACTTCTCCAAACTTCTCCAGAGGTTTTATCCTGGATA
Organism: Rhabdornis inornatus; assembly: GCA_013397075.1. NCBI lineage: Eukaryota > Metazoa > Chordata > Aves > Passeriformes > Rhabdornithidae > Rhabdornis > Rhabdornis inornatus. The sequence continues at coordinate 121,123 of VWZS01009288.1, forward strand.
AAGCTGCCTGTCTGCCCTTCTGTGCCAGCAGAATATTCCAGACTTCCCCCTGGGAAGGGACAATGGATCAGGATATTGGGCATTATCCATCAGCATCCTCACATGTTTTTTTCTCCTCCTTTCCTTGCCCTTTATCCTGCTGCTTCATGCAAGGTGTGGAGGCTTTTCCCAGTCTTCCTTTTCTTCTTTCTCTGCACTGGGTTGATTTGAGGATATTCCAGAGGTTAAATTCCAAATGGATTTGTAAACATCTGCTGGAAGGATCCCTTGAGCCCAGCTTGGATTATTTAATGTTATGAAGAATAGGTCCAGTGTGTCTCAACCCCATATTCCAAGTGGGGTGTTCCCCCAAGATGAAATACTCATGGAATTGTGGCTAAAACTTGGAAAACTTGAGCAATCCACTGCAGATACCCTGTGCTGAGTTAAATTGTGTGTTGGAGCAGTGCTGGGAAAGGAGGAGGATGGGATGGAGCTGCTGGGGAATAAAACTGAGCCATGACCCTGCCTGGGACTTCCTTGGAATGGAGGCATCCAATTCTCCTCCTCTGGAGTGAGATTTGTGGGAGGGGTGAACGTGAAAGGAGGGGTTTTCCTCTGAATTTTCCAAGGGAGTTGTGGGACAAAGAGTAAAATTGCTTTTACATCAGCAGAGATAAGGAAAGAGTCAGATGCTGGATTTTTAGGTCAGCACATCCCAGTCCTGGACTCTGCCAAAAAGGAGGGGATGAGGCTTCTGTGAGGTGTGAAGTCTTCAAAGGACAGGCTCCTGAGCAAGAGCTTTCATTATCCTGGGGTTTGTTGAAGTGTTCCTGGGATTATTAGAAAACTTGGGGGTGGCTTTTTTATCTCAAAAAGGTAGAGGAAGTTGTGTGGGGAGTGGTTGCTTCGGTGGTGTGAGTAATGGGGTGGTACTGGCTGAACCCAGCGGGGGAAGGGGCCTTTCCTTCCCCAAATTCCCAGGGAACTCATTGCTTTGAGGAAAGGAATAAATGCATCATTGTCCTGCTAATTTGGTGAGTGCAAGAGACTTCAAAAAGCTTTAATCCCTCACAAACTCTGCCTGAAACCACAGGGAGAAGGTTAGAAGGAGGTAATTGAGGAGTTGAGTGCAGGTTAGAGCCAGGGCAAGGAAAAATTCCAGGTTAAATCACCCGGAGATAAGAGAGGCAATAAAGTCTCAGCCTCAAGAAACTCATCCTGGAGTACTTAAGGAAGTGTCTGGTGCAGGTGCTGAAAAGTTGGCTCTGAATTATTTTCAGAGGGTTGGAGAGGAGAAAGGAAACCTGGAGAACCAAAAAAGGGGAAATGAAAATAGGACCTTTAAATGGAAAGGGAGGAGATGGAGAGTGAGGCCTGGCTGGGCACCTCGTTTGAGCACCCAGAGAAGAAGCCAGGGATAAACCAGCCTGGTTTATGGCCAGGTGGGGAGGAAAGTGTCCCCTTGGGAGGGGGGAAAGGAGGTCACTGTGTCTTGGCCTGTGACAGCCCCACGGGGTGTCCTGGCAATGGGAACATGGGAATAATCCAGGCTTGCTGTGACTCCTCTCCATTGCACCAGGCTGGGCTTGCTCCAGCTCTGTGCTGCTCTAGGGAGGACCAGGTTTCCCATTCCCTTCCCTCTGCCTTGTGTCCAGTCCTTGGAGGCCAAGAGCTGAGGCTGGAATCAGCCAGGAGGTGACAGAGTGCTCAGTGGGACAAAGGAGTTCACAGCATGGTGGCTTTGATGGTTTACAGAGCAGCACTGGTTTCTCACTGGTTCACAAACTGGGAGTTCTTCTAACGCTTCATCACCCCAAAATGATGCTGGAATCCCACAGGAGAGACTGGGAGCTGTAAGGAATTCATCTAAAGTATGAATTCAGATTTCTCCGTGGCCCTGTATGTTTGTTAATACATTTTATTATAACACATTTATCATTTCTGCTGGTTTTCCCTGGTGTACCCACGTTCCCAAAGCCCTGCTGACCTCCTCCTCGTTTTGCAGCCGCCAGCCCGAGGCACCAAAGAAGGACAAGGAGGCCACAGCCCTGGGCACGGCTCCATCCAAGAGGGCAGATGAGTGGAAGGATCCCTGGCGCCGATCCAAGTCCCCAAAAAAGAAACTGGGAGTGTCCGTGTCCCCCAGCCGGGCACGGAGGCGCCGGAAAACCTCGGCGTCCTCAGCCTCTGGTTCTGGCTCCTCAAGGTGAGGGGATGGGATGGGAGTGGGGATGGGAATGGGATCATGGGATGGGATGGTATCCATGGAATGGGATGGGAATGGAAATGGAAATGGGGATGGGAAGGGATCCATGGGATGGGAATGGAAATGAGAATGGAAATGGGGGTGGGATGGGAATGGAAATGGGGATGGCATAATGGGATGGGAATGGGATGAGGGTGGGAATGGGAATGGGATGAGGATGGGAATGGGATGAGGATGGGAATGGGATGAGGATGGGGATGGGAATGGGAATGGGATGAGGNAAGGGGAATAGCATGAGGATGGGAATGGAAATGGGGATGGGATAATGGGGTGGGATAATGGGATGGGATGGGGCTCCTTGGTGGCCAGGGAAAGGTGTGGAGGTGACACAACGAGAGCTGCACTCACTTTGCCACTGTGGTGCCGTGCCTAGAGGGAGTTCCACGTGGGAACAGGAGGTTCAGATGTGGCCAGAGCTGTTGCTCCATGGCCTTTTTAGCTGTCAGATTGCATTGGAAAGAGGCAAGGAGGAGGGGGAGGTCTGTTCCATAGGATAAAAAGGATTTATTACTCTGGGGAATTCAAAAAGACAAGAGAGTGAAGGTGCAACACCTTAAATATGGGAGAGGGTCAAGGGGAAGGTACAAATTCTTAGCAAACTGGAGAAGTTCTGGGGAGGGGTAAAAGCAGGGTTCACAAAGGCATTGTCCAGTGAGGGAGGTAGGGGGGAAGCTGGGTCACATGGAATAATGACAGGTCCAGTTTTCCAGAGTTTTATATTTGGGAAAGCAGTCCCAGACTTTGCTCAGGAGCACCTGTGGACATGTAGGGAGATGGAAGCCAAAGCAGGCAGGGAGCTGTGGGAGCTGTGCTGTGGCTGTTGGAGAACAGGAAAAGGCAAATCCTGGGAAAAGCCACTTTTCCAGGGAATTAGAGCTGGATGCATGATAGCAACTCAACAGATGAAAACTGACCTCAGTAGGAGCAGCAAGAACTGGGAGCTGTAAAAATTGGATCCTGGTCACTCTGGGATGGATGGAGGGAGGAGTTGAGCTCGCTCCAGTAAGAGCTGGTTGATGCTACTGGGAGAACTGGGATTGTGGAGGTTTGACAGAGCCTTGGAGAGCCAGAATGAGGCTTGGAAACCAGCAGTGTAAAATAAGATAAAAACCACATTTCAGAAAGAAACTCCCTGAATCTGGGAGCCTCGAGGCACAGACTGGATCCATTCCCTTTAAATGCTTGAACTTGAAGCTCCTGAAAGAGGGGGGAAGTATCCAGGAGGAATGAGGAACACATTAAATTGGAGATAGACATCTAAAAGCCAGAGCCCTCCTGAAGCAGATTTTCCTGCTGGGATCACTGCACCCAGTCAGGGGATTGTCCAGTGAAAAGGCACAAAATATATGGAAGCAGTTCCCAAAAAGGATGGAAAATCAGCAATTAAAGGTAATTTTAAAAAGTAATTAAACAAAGAGAGCAGCAACAACAGGATCCTCCCTAAAAGAAAAAGGGGGTTTGAGGAGAGGCTGTAAATCCTGACATTCCCTGAGGAGAATCTGGTGGGGTTTGGAGCAGAACTTGGGAAGGACATCTTTGGAAACGAGACCTTGGGGGATTTCAGGAAGCTCTGAAGTTTAATATTTCTTTTCAGGAAGCTCTGAAGTTTAATATTTCTCTTCCAGGTCCTCTTCTCGTTCATCCACCTACTCTGGGTCCGGCTCCTCCCGCTCACGCTCCCGATCCTCCTCCTACAGCTCCTACTCCAGTCGCTCCTCCAGGCACAGCTCTTTCTCAGGCAGCAGGTCCAGGTAGTGCCTCCTGGGACTGGGCACCAATGGTGGGATGGCTTCCAAATTCTTCCTGACAGTTCCTTTTTGCTCTGTCAAAATGAGCCATTCCAAGCAGTTGGCTGAGCGAGGCTGTGGTTGGTGGATGAAGGAGAGCTGTCAGCCACCCCCTTCTCTCCCCAGTGCTCCCACCCACGGGTGCTGTGCTGTTGTGGCTGGGCTCTTTCCCATGCCTGTAGTGGATTAACATTCCCATCATTTGCATTTTCTGCCTGGAAGAAGTTCAGCAGCATCTCTTTTCTGTGGCGCTGGAATTTCTGTTTCAAGAGGCAAATCCCGTTTCTTTATTAAAGCTCTTGTGTCTTATGATAGTCCTGACACTTCAAAGTAGCAATCCAATGTCCCATGCTGATTAAGATTTATTCCTCTGCAACTTCCTTGCCCCTGCAGACAGTTTCCCAAGCCTGGAATATCCATAGTAGGAGAACTGGCTCCTGAGATAGGTGCTGAAGCCACACAGGTACCCAGAGCAGATCCCAGAGGTGATGGCAGAGCACTCACTGTCACTTCTGGGCACTGCTCAGCTGGGAGCTGATTCCATCTGGGAAGAAGAATGAGCTCCAGGCAGGACAGCTGCAGTGTGGGTGACACCCTTGGCTGCCTCTCCCTGAGGTGGCAGAGTGAGGAGCACCCTGTGCCCAGCCTGTCCCCAGAGTCACACAGGAGTCACGGGTTGCTGAGGCACTGGGGTGCAACAAAGGCACTTCCAGTCTTGGCTCTGGGGTGAATCACCCCAAGAGCAGCACGTGGTGTGTGCTCAGGGGCTCAGGAAGCTGCTCCTGCCCTTGATTGTCACCTCTGGGATGTGTGCTTCTTGTGTTCCAGAAATTACAGATCAATGTTTAGGGGTATTTTTTGTCTTTCTCCCCAGTTTCTTTTGGTTTTGTTGCTGTTCAAAGGATGAACTGCTCTAGGAGTTACAGGACATAAAGTGATGAACATAAAACTCAAAATCCTTCTTGTTTTCCTGTGTATTCTCCCTAAGGAGAGAATAGAGAGGGTGGAGACTGCCTCAGGGGTTGCTGTGGAATATCTGGAGTGCCTCTCTTCTAGCTGATCCTATTTTTTCCTTCTGTTTCCTACTTTTCCCACTGCCTGATGACAGAAATTAACTTCTGTTGCACAGAGTCCAAATAAAAATCCGGGAGAAGCTCAGGACAGGTTTCTGGGGAGGGGGAGGTGGTGGCTGAATGCCCTGAGAGCCAGGAAAAGCAATCCCAGAGCCTGAGCTGAGTGGTGTCTCCTTCCTTTCCAGGTCAAGGTCCTTCTCATCTTCTCCCTCTCCTTCTCCAACACCATCTCCTCACAAGCCACTGGCAAAGGCTAAAGGGGAATTATTGCCACCTCCTGGGAAAGGGTAAGGATTCATCTTCCTCTGGATACCTCTGAAGAGAGTCCAGGCAAACCCTTCTGACCTTCAGGGGCCTTAAGCTTGCAGGAATGCAGGATTAGATGGAATATTGGGAAGGAATTGTTCCTGTCAGGGTGGGGAGGCCCAGGATCCCTGGAAGTGTCCAGGGTTGGATGGGGCTTGGAGCAACCTGGGATAGTGGAAGGTGTCCCATGGCAGGGGGTGGAACAGGATCTTTGAGGTCCCTTCCTATCCAAATCCTCATTCTGGGATTCTAAACCTGATTGAGTTTAAGACAGAAATGGAAGATGTAAACTACAACCTTTATTGAGGAGCTTTTAGCTTGGCAAATTTAATTAAATAATGAAACTTCTAGTTATTAAATCCAAGTTAAACTGCACAAGTATCCTTAAATATTACCTGTATACAAATGTTTAAACACATGATATACTGCTGGAACATTCTCTGCCTGCAGATATATTTGTGTAATCTAAATATATGTAATAAGAGCTATAAGAAAGTTTAAATTCCTTTCCCTGCTGTGGCTTTGGTTAATCCACAGCCTCAGAATAAAGAAATGGTTCAGCCTCATCAACTTTTCACACTGGAGACAGATGAAAACAGGACTGCAGCTCTCTGCAGCTGGGTTTGGCACATTCTGACAGCCCTGCTGCTCTTTTAAATTCCTGAAATTGCTATTTCACAAACCCTGCAGTGGCAAATTATGGGGACGATGGAGGGTGACACAACACCATAGTGATGTCACCTCTTCTAAGCTGACCTGCAAATAAATGACACCATGGGAATCCCCCTGAATTCTCCAGAATTTAGGACAATCCCCTTTGCCACAATTCTTGTCCCTTGTTACCCTGCCTTTTGGGGTTTTTCCCCTCCACTTTGGGGTTTTTCCCCTCAGAGGGCCCTGCAGTGGTGTCTGCTCCCTCCCAGTGCTCCTGGTTTGGTGGCACCAGGGCAGCCTGTCCCCCAGCACAGGGATCATTGTCACTGGATAACATGCCATGGGCTCAGTCCTGTGTTCTGCAGGGGATAACTGCAGATACTGAGCACAGGAGGAGAGGAATTACCAGTGTGTGTGTGTGCACACAGCACCTGCTCCCCACTTCATGGCTGTGAAATCAGGGCTGGGATCCTCCAGGGGCTGGAGGGACAGGACACAGGGAATGGCTTCTCACTGCCAGAGGGCAGAGGTAGATGGGATATTTGGGATAAATCCTTCCTGGCACAGGGTGCCCAGAGAAGCTGTGGCTGCCCCTGGATCCCTGGAAGTGTCCTTGGACAGGGCTTGGAACAGCCTGGGATAGTGGGAGGTGTCCCTGCCCATGGCAGGGGTTGGAATATGATCTTCAAGGTGTTCCCAACCCAAACCATTCCAGGATCATACCTGGAGCTGTCAGAGCAGAGGTTGGGGTGCTCCCAGCCCCCAGCTGGGCAGCCCTGAGGAGCCAGGGCCATTCCCATCTCATGCAGTGGCTGTTGGATAACACAGTGGTGTTCCCATCCAGTTTTCCACAGGGAACACAAACCAAGGGGCAGATCCAAGGCTGTTCTGCACCCTCCTGATCTATGTGCTGGAGTTAAAAAGAGAATTTTTGCATTAACTGTGAGCATTTCGTTCTGAAGCCTGACTGGCAGATTTTAAGCAGGTTTAAGTGTCTGGGATAAAAATGATGGAATTAAATGGATAAGAAACATTTCCACCCAGTCTGCCTCAGGAGTTCATTTGCAAGTGAAATATCTCCAAAATTGGCTGTTGTACAGTAATTTGTCTCTGAAAAGATGAATTGGTTGAGAAGAATGGGAATGAATCCCTTTAGGGAAATCCATGGTGTTTGTGTTTTGGTGAAACAGCCAGGTGTTTGTAGCTGCAGGAATCACATCAGGGCCAGGTTGGATGGGGTTTGGAGTAACCTGGGATAGTGGAAGGTGTCCCATGGAATGGAGAGGGGTGGGATGATTTTTAAAGTCCCTTCCAGCCCAAACCATTCCAGAATTCCATCATCTCTAGAATATTAAACAACAAACCCAAGCACATCATTTCTGGGGATGTCTCTGCTCTGTGCCCACCCCCTGGGATCACACACCTAAAAAATTGTCATTTTTCCAGGGAAAAATCTGTGAAGAAGCTCACTGCCCTCCCAGTCCCTCAGCCACTCACAAAAATTACAGCAGCAGCCCCGGAGCCAACCANAGTCCCAGTGTTAAGGGTGAAATCCATCTCCTGGGGCAGGGAGAAAAGGGGAAGAGAGCTGGGCTGGAATGTTCCTGATTTTCCATGAGTGGCTCCTGCCCCAGTGGGGGGGAGGATGGAGTGGGTGGAATACAGGAAATGTGGGAAAATCAGGGTGGGAGTGGGGAAAAAAAGGCATTTTTGAGAGTTTCTGTTTGTGGAGGTGGCACAGTGAGGAAAAAGGGATGTGTGGGATCTGCTTGGTCCCAGCACAGAACATCATTCCCAGAAATGTTCCCCAGCACAGAACATCATTCCCAAGGATGTTCCTCACCACAGAACATCATTCCCANGCTGCCCCTGGATCCCTGGAAGTGTCCTTGGACAGGGCTTGGAACAGCCTGGGATAGTGGAAGGTGTCCCTGCCCATGGCAGGGGTTGGAATATGATCTTCAAGGTGTTCCCAACCCAAACCATTCCAGGATCATACCTGGAGCTGTCAGAGCAGAGGTTGGGGTGCTCCCAGCCCCCAGCTGGGCAGCCCTGAGGAGCCAGGGCCATTCCCATCTCATGCAGTGGCTGTTGGATAACACAGTGGTGTTCCCATCCAGTTTTCCACAGGGAACACAAACCAAGGGGCAGATCCAAGGCTGTTCTGCACCCTCCTGATCTATGTGCTGGAGTTAAAAAGAGAATTTTTGCATTAACTGTGAGCATTTCGTTCTGAAGCCTGACTGGCAGATTTTAAGCAGGTTTAAGTGTCTGGGATAAAAATGATGGAATTAAATGGATAAGAAACATTTCCACCCAGTCTGCCTCAGGAGTTCATTTGCAAGTGAAATATCTCCAAAATTGGCTGTTGTACAGTAATTTGTCTCTGAAAAGATGAATTGGTTGAGAAGAATGGGAATGAATCCCTTTAGGGAAATCCATGGTGTTTGTGTTTTGGTGAAACAGCCAGGTGTTTGTAGCTGCAGGAATCACATCAGGGCCAGGTTGGATGGGGTTTGGAGTAACCTGGGATAGTGGAAGGTGTCCCATGGAATGGAGAGGGGTGGGATGATTTTTAAAGTCCCTTCCAGCCCAAACCATTCCAGAATTCCATCATCTCTAGAATATTAAACAACAAACCCAAGCACATCATTTCTGGGGATGTCTCTGCTCTGTGCCCACCCCCTGGGATCACACACCTAAAAAATTGTCATTTTTCCAGGGAAAAATCTGTGAAGAAGCTCACTGCCCTCCCAGTCCCTCAGCCACTCACAAAAATTACAGCAGCAGCCCCGGAGCCAACCAAGCCAGGGGATAATCGGGAAGCAAGGAGGAAGGAACGTCAGACAAGGACTCCACCCAGGAGGTGAGAGAGGAGGGGGGAGGAGTGAGGCTTCAGCTCATGGGACATCCAGCAGATCCCAGGTTTCTGTCTCCTGGGAGACCCAGCAGATCCCAGGTTTCTGTCTCCTGGGAGATCCAGCAGATTCCAGGTTTCTGTCTCCTGGGAGATCCAGCAGAGTCCAGGTTTCTGTCTCCTGGGAGATCCAGCAGATTCCAGGTTTCTGTCTCCTGGGAGATCCAGCAGA
>VWZS01009288.1:130816-141086 GCA_013397075.1 Rhabdornis inornatus
CCAGCAGATCCCAGGTTTCTGTCTCCTGGGAGACCCAGCAGATCCCAGGTTTCTGTCTCCTGGGAGACCCAGCAGATCCCAGGTTTCTGTCTCCTGGGAGACCCAGCAGATCCCAGAGTCCCAGTGTTAAGGGTGAAATCCATCTCCTGGGGCAGGGAGAAAAGGGGAAGAGAGCTGGGCTGGAATGTTCCTGATTTTCCATGAGTGGCTCCTGCCCCAGTTGGGGGGAGGATGGAGTGGGTGGAATACAGGAAATGTGGGAAAATCAGGGTGGGAGTGGGGAAAAAAAGGCATTTTTGAGAGTTTCTGTTTGTGGAGGTGGCACAGTGAGGAAAAAGGGATGTGTGGGATCTGCTTGGTCCCAGCACAGAACATCATTCCCAGCACATAAACTGGGACAAGTGGTGGCAGGGGCCGATCACCCCTCAGGGAGGGCTGGGTGTCAGTCAGAGGGTGCTGAGCAAATCTCTGCTTTTCTCCTGGGGTTTTTCCCCCCCTCTCTCTCCCATTCCCATTCCAATTGTCATTCTGGGAGGGGTGTTTGCTGCCTTGCAGGAGGACCATCAGTGGCAGCATCAGTGGCAGTGCCAGCAGCTACAGCGGCTCCAGCTCCCGATCCAGGTCCTTGTCCCGGTCCCTCTCCAGATCTCATTCCAGATCATCCTCTGCCTCAGTCTCCCACTCTCCCTCGGGGTCAAGGAAATCCAGGTAAAGCCCTGAGCCTTTGTGCTCTCTGTTTAACAGCAGAGATTGGGACTGTTGTTCACTGGTTTGGTTTCTTGTAGTGGAAATTCTGCAGCAGCACAAGCTGCAGGTGCCTGGGAGGTGGGACAAGGTTGGGTTTGTGTTCCAGGTCCCAAGTCCTGAATTGTGATGGGAATACAGTGTTGGAGACGGCATGGAGTGATAGAACATGATGTAATATGATAGAGGGGATATTTAAATAGGATATTTGGGAAAAATGCTTTCCTGTGGGGCTGGGGAGGCCCTGGCACAGGTTGCCCAGAGAAGCTGTGGCTGCCCCATCCCTGCAAGTGTCCAAAGCCAGTTTGGACAGGACTTGGAGCAACCTGGGATAGTGGGAGGTGTTGGGGTTGGAACTGGATGGTCTTAAAGGTCCCTTCCAGCCCAAAGCATTCCGTGATTCCCTGATATTTCCCATGTGGTTTATTCAAGGAAATAATCCTGCCATGTGTGTCCAAGTACCCATTTAACCTAAATGGTGACCAGAACAACTCCTTCTGGCCAGGGTGATCCCACATCCTAATTAAACTGCAAATGGACAGTTTCAGGCTATGGAGCCTGGCTCTCCTGAGCCTCTCCTACCTCTGGATCCTGCGTGTCCTTAGGGAAGATGCTTGGCCTGTCAGGAGAGGTAGGTCAGAAAATCCCTACAAGGCCCAGCTAATGACATTTTTCCTTTGCTGGCAAAGTTGCAGGTCCAGTTGCTTTGTGTTTAGCCCCGAGTGAATAGTTCCAAGTCTGTGGGATGTGTAAACAGCAAACTCCTTCCAGCAAAGAGAAACAAACCACTCTCAAGTCATCCCTTCAGGTTTTTTTCACCTCTTCACACAGAGGATTTCCTGAATCCTCACAGGCAGAGCCTTGAAACACAACACTTCCCTGGGTATAAGAGTAGTCCTGTGGTGTAAAACCAGTGGATGGAGCAGGATTTGGCTCTGAGCAGCTGCAAATTCCCATCTGTGAACTCTGTGGAGCTCCAAGGTTCAACATCCGCGTTATTTTACAGAAATCCCGACTTGTTTACTCCGTGCTTGTCACATTCATCAGCTCAGCCAGGGGTGGTGCAAGAGCTTCAGAGAGCACCAGGGCATGGATGTGGGAAATGTGAGCACACTGGGGCTGCCTGTGCCCACACCAGCTTTGCTGGGCCAGCCCAGTGGCCTGGAGGAGCTCCTGGCTCATCCTGGTGCCATTGGAACAATCCATGAAACCTCTCAGAACTCAGCTCCTGGTGCCAGGGGGGTAGAGGCTGCAGGGGGTTGGTCTGTGCTGAAACTGCCACAGCCCCTTCAGTCATCCCCATGCAGTTCCCAGCCAGGGCCTTGATGGCAGAGCAGGTTGTGGAACAGGCTGGAGAGGCTTCCTGAATATTCATGGAGTGGGATGGTTTGGCTTGGAAGGGAGCTTAAAGCTCATCCAATCCAGCTCCGCCATCTTCCACTAGACCAGGTTGTTCCAAGCCTGTCCAGCCTGGCTTGAACACTTCCCAGGATAGGCCCTGGTAGGAGATTTCCACTTTGGAGGCATCTCCCTGTGGTTATCAGTCGTGACAGTGGATGTGTGCCAAGAGCAGAAACCCTGCCAGGGAACCCTTGCCCTGAGCTGTAACACTGACCTGGATGTGCCAGTGCACTCCCTGCTTTCACTCCTTGTTTTCCTGGGCAAACAGTGACCTGTTTACACATTTCCTTAATCCTGCCTATAAATAATCATTACTTTCTAGGCCTGCACCCAACAGCTTGGAGATTTTTCCTACCAGCAGCACCCCAGGACACACGACCTTTGTGCATCGCTGCCTTTTGAGCTTCCCAACATCCAGCCACTCAGGCAAATGCAAAAAGGCCTCGTGGAGAGTGGAAGGATGATGAGCTGTTGGTTTTTGGCAGGTCCCTGAGCGTGAGCAGCGTCTCCTCCGTGTCCAGTGCCTCGTCCAGCAGCAGCTCCGTGCGCAGCGCCGACTCCGAGGACATGTACGCAGACCTGGCCAGCCCCGTGTCCTCGGCCAGCTCCCGCTCCCCAACCCCAGCCCAGCAGAAGAAAGGTACAGGCACCTGCTCTGGTGGGGTTTTATTCCTCTGAGGAGTGTTTTGGAGGAGAAGGGAGGAGCAGAGATTCTTCCCTGGGAATGTTTTGGGCTCCAGGAGAGTCGTTGAGCAGAGGTGACACAGGAGCGCAGAGATCCTGTGAGGTCATGGAGCAAATTAAAGTCCTTGTCCTTCCATCCCTGTGCCTCTGGTTGTCTCATCCCTTTTCCTGCCTGGCACTTCTGCCTCTCCCTCACCCCATTCTCCTTCACCCTTGGAAGGTGATGTGAATCCGGACAACTCAGTGTCACCTTCTCTTCCTCTGCTCGTTCCAGACCATAGCAGAGTCTGTGGCAAAAGCCTTTTGTTTTTTGTCTTTTCTGTTCCTCTCTGTGGAAATGCTGGTTTTCTGAATCCTGAATCCTTAACCTTGGGCCTGTGAGCTGAGTTAACTGCTGTGGGCTTTTCCATCCCTGGAGCAGCATCCTCTTGCCCAAAGGGAGAGCAGGCAACAGGAATCATTCCCAAGTCACCCCTTGTGCTCTCTGCTTTCAACAGGAAAGTCAAAAAAAGAAGACAGTGCTAAAGAGGAGAAGAGGAAACGGGATGTGCCTGCTCAGCTCCTGAAATCTGCCAAGCCCACCCCGGGAAGCAAATCCCAGCAGCCACCCCAGGGCCAGCAGCCCTCGGCCCCCCAGGCACAGCAGGGCGGATTCAGCGGGCACAAGGAGATCAAACTGACCCTCCTGAACAAGGTGGGATTCCCTGGGGATTCCCTGGGGGTTCCCTGGTGCCTGGGATTCCCTGCTTCTGGGGACCTGAGCAGTGGAGGGGAGATGGATCCTGGCGGGAGAAGGGGGATGGATCCTGGTGGGAGAGGAGCTCCAGGCTCAGCGCTGTTGGGATGAGCTCAGCCAGGAAGGTCTGGGGCTGGCTTGGAGGGCAGCACACAGAACCAGTCTGGCAGCACACACCCTGTGCTGGCTTCACTCTGGGGCTGTGTTGGCGGCTTCCCTGGGGCACATTCCTGCTGCAGCTTCCAGGCTCTTCCCCGCTGCTTGCTCGAAGGTCCTTTCCCACTGGGAGATGCTCTGGGAGCACTTCCTGTGCCAGAGCAGGCTGGGAACAGCCAGGCACAGAGTCCAGAGGGAGAAAGGGCGAGTGCCTGGGCTCCCTGGGGTGCCCACCTGGCTCTTCCCCTCCCCTGTGATCCCTCTGCACCTGTTTGGAGCCCTGGGCACAGATCCCAAACCCACAGCAGGTGTGGGGGAGTTGGGCCTCGTGGGGTTTGGTGCTGGGGCAGGGTGTTGGCCCCATCACGTGGGCAGGTTCCTGTTTTTGATATTTTGCTCTGCCAGCCCAAATTCCCCAGCGCAGTCTGAGGCTGCAGATTTTCTCTACTTCCCTGTGCTCTGACGTGAGGAGGCTTTATCAGAGGCAGGAAGCAGCTCTGGAGGGAGGAGTGTGCAGTGACACATGACAGCCTGGAAAAGGCACGGCTCCACATGCCTCCTTCACATCTGCTATCCTTGGTGCTGCTGGGAAAAAAAGAAACATCCCAAAAAGCTGCTGTTTTCCTGTTCCTGTTCTGAAATTAACCCCAGCACAGGGGGGTGTTGCTGTTGGCTTCTGGTGGTTGGGAATTCGGTGGATTCAGGGATGGCTGGGACTGGTGTGTGCAGAGTTTATTGGGAAAGGTGTTTGCAGGAGCCAGGCAGCACATCCCAGGGGATCCCAGGAATCCCAGCTGTGCCTGTTTCCCTCTCCAGAGGGAAGTGGCTGCTCAGCTCTGTTGTTTTAATTCCACTGCAGGCAGCTGACAAAGGCAGCAGGAAGAGATACGAGCCAGCAGACAAAGAGAGGCCAACCTCTCCTGCAGCCAAACGGGCCAACGTGTCCCCTGACAGAGGTGAGGCATCAGCCAGCCCGGGCTCCTGCTTCCCAGCAGCTGCAAAGATCCTTTGCAGTCATCCCAAAAACCTCAGAGTGGGATAAAGGGGGGGTATTGACCACCCTGCTGCCAAACCACAGCAGAGGTGAGGCCCTGGGCAGGCCAGTGCCACCCTTGCCACAATGGCCCAGGGACACATTGTGTGACTTCACTAAGTCTTGTCCAAAAAAAAAACCCCTTGGTTTGAAGACACAGAGTTCTCCCCTCCACATCCACCCCACAGCCTCCTGCTCACTGCTGCTGGCCTTGGATGTGGAAATCAGGTTCACGTTGGATATTAGGGAACATTTTTTTCCCAGAAAAAACTGGAACTGTCAGGAGCAGAGTCCCCATCCCTGGAAGTGTTCAAAATACATGGATGTGGCACTTGGGGACAGGGTTAGTGGTGACCATGGTGGTGTTGGGCTAAAAGATTGGATTGGATGATCCTAAAGATCTCTTCCAAGCCTCAGCCATTCCATGATTCTGAGTCACAGGAGTTTCCTTTAGTGCATCCCAGAGTTTTCCCAGTCCCATATCCCGGGGGAGCTGTCCCTGCTTCGAAAGGCTGGGCTGGAGGGATGCAAGCCCTGCCTGCATCAGCCAGCCTGGGCAATGAGCTGATTGCCCCACCTCTGGTGACACAACCCGCTCTGCCCTGCGTGTTTAGAAAGACCTGGGCTTTCCAAGTGTTCTCCTGGGCCTCAATCCTCCCCCAGCAGCAGGAACAGCTCGGAAAACCGAGCTGGCAGCCACAGACAGGGACCTCAGTGCCACCCTGCAGCCTTTGCTGTGGCTGCCAAGAGGCAGAGGGGGTGTGGGGGGAGTTGGCAGCCAGAGGTGGCTGCTGGTGACGTTGGAGCTGCCACGTGATGTTGTTTTCCCTGGTGGCTCAGCTGTAGGTGGATCTTGTTGACTCTGGGTGCCAGCCAGCAGAAGGTCTGTGCTAATAACCTGCAACATTCACCTCCTGCAAGGGCAGCCTGCAAGGGACTGCCCCAGGTTGAAGTTCACTGGGGTCTGGTTCACACACAGTTTCTACCGAGACATCGAGGTCATCTCTGCTTCTCGTTCAAAAGTGATTTTTAAGCTGTAGCAAGTCACAGAAGCACTGATTGGTTTGGGCTGGAAGGGACCAAAAACCAGGGACACCTTCCACTATCCCAGGATGCTCCAAGCCCCATCCAGCCTGGCCTTGAACACTTCCAGGGATGGGGAGTCCAACCATGGAGCTCCAAATCCAATGGCAAAGGTGCCCTGGGACTGAGCCCCTCGGCATCCCAGCACCAAACTGGTCAGTGCTGGTGGCCTGAGTGTGTCACCTGCTCTGTAACCTGCCCCTGTGGGCTGAGGCTGTGCCAGTGTCCATCCCGAGGAGCAGAGGGATGCCCTGGCACACCCAGGGGCTGCTGCCACCAGGGACTGGGCACCTTTGCTGCCTGGGGTGCAGGGTGGCAGCTCCACAGGCTGCCTTCCAGGTAGAATTCCCTCTCAGTTCCTGGGATAACCCAGCTGCTCCCCAGCATCCCCGGGTGCCCAGGGCAGCTCTGCTGGGGCAGGGCCTGGCAGTTGAGTGCTGCACAAACACGGGGGTGCTGCTGCCTCGGGGGAGGCCCCGCTGGCTCCGAAAGCAGCAGAGCTGCCCTCGCCTGCCACTGCTGGAGCCACTACACCCTGTCACCTGTCAGGGCAGAGCCAGCAGCTCTGCAGGCACAAAATGCCATGGAAGAGCCTTATTCCAGCAGGCTGGAGGGTGGGGAAGGCCAGTGGAAGGTGGTGTGCACAGCTGGCTGGGGGCACAGCCCTGCCTGCCTTCTCTGCTCCCCCTAAGGTGCAGGGGGCATGCTGTGAGATTTTTCCAGCTGCTGCTGGGCTTGGCTTTTTTTTTTGGCACAATCACTGCAGGCCAAGGCAGGGGGTGATCTGTGCCTCGGTGACAAGCAGGAAAATGAAGGAATGTCCTTTTGCTCTCTCCCCCCAGGCTCTCGTGATAGGAAGGCCACTGGGAGACTCTCATCCCCCAAACAGGAGCGGCAGCGGGGCCAGAACCCAAAACCTTCCCCTGCACAGGCAGACAGGTGAGTGCTGCTGCTTCTGCTGGGCCTCCCACCTCTCCAGGGGCTCCAGCCCTGCCTCTCCAGGGGCTCCAGCCCTGCTCCTCCAGGGGCTCCAGCCCTGCTCCCAGGCTCTGCCAGGCTCTGCCAGGCCAGCAGCTCCGGTTGCCATCGAGCACAGCACGAGGAAGGACACGGAGCTGCCTGGGCAGCTGCCAGGGGTGCCAGGGCTTTGTGCAGAGCCTCTGGCTGGGCCAATTCCAGCTGGGAGAAGGGCAGGAGCCAAGTGGGTCAGGAGTGAGCTCAGCCAGTGCCCCTGCAGCTCGTTAGCACGGCGTTAATGAGCAAGAGTGCAACCCCTTCCCCCTTCCCCCCTGCCCAGCTCCTCCTGGCTCCTTCCAGTGCCTGATTCCCCTTTTCCCAGCCTGGCACGGCCTCTGCTGCTCCCCTTGCTGCTGTCACATATTCACATGTGTCCCCTGCATGGGACAGAGCAGTGCCAGCCCTGGCTTTGCACCTTTCCCATGCAGGTGCCAGGTGACCAGCTCAGCCAAATTCCTGATGCCTGCTGCAGCACTGGCAATATCCCAGTGCAGGAATGGGTGTGTGGCTCTGGGGGCTTGAGGGTTGTGGATCCTCTCCAGGGATCTCTGGGAGCATCACAGAGAAGGGGCTGAAGGATTTGGGATTGGGGGGTTGCTCTCCACTCTGGGTCTCACAGGGAGCTGCTCACTGCAGCCACAGGCTGAGTTTAATCCTGGCAATCCCTGTGGAATAGCTGATTTTTTACTGTTTCAGCCAGTTTTCGACCCAAGGCCTCCTCCTGTCTCCAACCTTTTTTCTCCCACCTGTCCTGGAGCCATGTGTTAGATGTGACACTTCCTGACATTTTAGTTTAGCTCAAAAATTTGGGAGAAATCCTTCCCCGTGAGGATGGGGAGGCCTTGACACAGAGTACCCAGAGAATCTGTGACTGCCCCTGGATCCTTGGAAATATCCAAGGCCAGGTTGGAGTAATGTGGGCTAGTGAAAGGATGGAAAGGATGGAAAGAGATGGAAAGGATGGAAAAAGATGATTTTTAAACTCCTTTCCCACACAAATTCCATGATCCCAGGGTGGTTTTTAGTGTGGATTCCCGCCGAGCCTTTGGGCTGTCCCCAGCTCCTCTCACTCTTTCTTCTCTGTCCCTGCAGGAAACGCCAGCTGTCCCCTCAATCCAAGAGCTCCAGCAAAGTCACGAGTGTGCCAGGCAAGGGCTCAGAGCAGGGCCCTGCAGCTGCCAAGGGCAGCAAATCCAGCACCCTGTCCCGGCGGGAGGAGCTCCTGAAGCAGCTCAAGGCGGTGGAAGACGCCATCGCCCGCAAAAGGGCCAAAATCCCGGGAAAAGTATAGTGGGCTGTGCCCTGTAGTGACTGTTGATGTTTTTATAAATAGTGGAGAAAGAAAAAAAACAAAAAAACCAAACAAACAAACAAAAAAAAAAAAGGCAACAAAACGAAAAAAANACAAAAAATTATATATATATATATTCCTGCCTCATCCCCTCGGGAATGACTTGTTTCTTTGGAGCAGGGGATCGGTTCAGTTGATTTCCCAGGAGCCCTGCAGGTGTTGTGGGCGTGTCTGTCTGCCAGGAGGGTCCTTCTTCCTTTGATTTTTTTTTCCTTTTTTGTTGTTTTGTTTTCTTTTTTTTTTTTCTTTTTTTTTTTTTTTTTTTTTTTTTTTGGCCGCGGTTCTTTTTAGAAAACCCACACGCGCAAAATTAAAAAAAAAAAAAAAAATTCAGGAAGTTTTTGTCCAGCCCCACGATGAAATGGCTCCGGGGAGGGCTCCAGAGCCGTGGTGTAAATTCTGCACAGAGGACTCCAGCCCCGTGGGGTGCTCCCACTCGTCCTGTGTCCCCTCTCCTCTTTGCTAGCCTCCGGTTGTATTCTCCTAGTTAGCCCTGCTGTGTGTCGAGTGTCTTCAGCAATGCAGTTCTAGTCCCGTGTGAGAGAGCTGAAAACTGCTGTGAACTGCTGGCAGCACCCCTCCTCCCACCCCAGGAAAAAAAAACAAAACAAAAAATTATATATATATATATTCCTGCCTCATCCCCTCGGGAATGACTTGTTTCTTTGGAGCAGGGGATCGGTTCAGTTGATTTCCCAGGAGCCCTGCAGGTGTTGTGGGCGTGTCTGTCTGCCAGGAGGGTCCTTCTTCCTTTGATTTTTTTTTCCTTTTTTGTTGTTTTGTTTTCTTTTTTTTTTTTCTTTTGTTTTTTTTTTCTTTTTCTTTTTCTGTTTTTGTTTTGTTTTGTTTTTGGAAGGGGTCTCCCTGAAATAAAGTATTTTGATAACCAGTTTTATCTTTTCCTGCTCTTCTCTTCATCTCCCTTTCCTTGGGGAGTGGGGGGGTCTGTACCCCTCACTTTGGGGGTTTTTGGGGCATGAGCAGCTCCTTGGGGCTGGAAAAGCTGCTCTGCTTGCTGGGGGAGCACCCAGTGTGAAACCAGTGTCCCACTGGTGTGTGACTGGGGGGCTCTGCAGCCTCTGCCCTGCCTGCCATCACTGGGGGTCCCTGTGATAAATCCCCCCCAATTTAGGGAGCAAATGTTTGGGGCTCCCAATGGATTTCCCAGACTCCCTGTTCCCAGTATGGAACCAGTATCCTACTGGTGTGAGATGTTACTCTGCCAGACTCCTCACATTCAGAGAACAATTTTTGGGGTTTCTAGGATTCCTTATCCCCTGGAATTCCCCTGGAATTGCCCTGCTGCTTATTCCCAGTATGGAACCAGTATCCCACTGGTGTGAAGGGTTGCTAGGGGGCATCATTTGGGGTACCTCTGCCAGACCCCTCTCATTCAGAGAACAATTTTTGGGGTCTCTGGGATTCCCCATCCCCTGGAATTCCCCATCCTCCAGCCCTGCTCCTTGTTCCCAGTATGAAACCAGCATCCCAGTGCTGCTGTCGGAGTTCACTGGGCCATCCTGGAGGGATGATGGCAGCCCTCGAGCCCTTCCCAGGGTTGCCCAATTTAGGATTTCTGCCCGGGAATGCGATGGTGATGTCACGGTGCTGGTGACGCAATAGGGCACGGCCTGGGGGATGCCCAGGTGTCACCAGGACACCCCGGACACCCCTTGCCACCTCCGTGCCGCAATCCTGGAGGTGTGAGGCTCCCGAATTCCCGGCTGGCACACGTGCAGGGAGGGAGAAGGAAGTGCCGGCCCGCGGGGAGGAGGAAGGAACCTGGAGCTGGAGTTTCCAGGTGTGTGCACATCACCTGCCCGGCCCTATAAAAAGGAGGCGGCGGCGGCGGCGCTGCCACTCGGCCGCTTCATCCCTGGGGCTGCACTTCCCAAGGAACCCCCCCAAAAAAAAAAAAAAGAAAAAAAAAATTTGGCGTGTTCCTTTCCCCCAAATTCGGGTGTGTTGCCTGTTACACCTCCCCCCACCTCAAATTTTGGCGTGGTCCTTCGACACCTGGCTGATGGTAACGTGGGATTTGGGATTTGGGGGGCTGGGGGATGTT
>VWZS01009294.1:0-29332 GCA_013397075.1 Rhabdornis inornatus
ATGCACATTCCTGAGTACAGTCATAATCCCTTTCTCAATAGCCATAACTTTATTTTATCCATGTTCCAATCCAGACTATCTAATTTTAGTACTCCTAAAAAGAGACAAATAAATTTTTGTGTAATGATTTTTTTTTTTCATTCTAAAATTCTAAAGAATGATCAGTATCATAACTGTAGTTCTGTAGTTTACATGTTTCACAAAATTTGGTTCATCCTGATAACATATTTTTTTTATTTCCTTTTACAGTCCAAGTTTTCAGTGAAGTTGCATGTGAAAGCCTTTTTCACCATGGCCTTCTCCTCTTCATTGTTTGCCAGCTTCAAGTCGTCCATAGGCATGAGAACACCATTGAAGTCATCCCATGCCGATTGCCGGATCAGCACCAAAATTGGACTGCAAATTCTATAGTCTCTGTTTCTTGAAGCTGTGCAAATTTTGGTGATTAAAAGCTTGAGTGTTTATATAATAAAAGGCTTTTCTCTTTACCACATTTCAAAATTACTGCAGTAAATAACTGATTTTGAAGAAAACTGAGGAAATTTAACAACCCAATTTGCTTTTCTGTTTTCTATTTTGCTTTGTTTTTAAAGAGCAACAATTTTTGTAATTTTTTGGTTATTTTTTCTTTCAATCTTAGTTAATTGTAGATACCAGTATTTTCCCCAGGTTGATAAAGTTGCAACGGGACAACATTTCTCAGTGAAATTCGTCCTTATATTTAAATTTTCTGTTTCCCTTTTTTTTTCCCCTCTTATTGATATCCCAAAAACCTCAGTTACCTTGTTTCCCTTTTTATACTAGTGGTTGGTTTTGGGTTTTTTTCTCCAGTTGGAATGTCTAATTCCACAACCTTGAACACAATTAAGATGCTCTTCCATTTATGTCAGTCAAAATATTTCTGAAAGCTCAGTTGTCCCGATTTATGCCACTGTCAATTCCATTAGCTTTCTTCTTTTCTATATTATTATCATAACACTCTGCAAATGCAGAAACTAAAGAGTCTCACCATCAAAGAGCTGATAGTCTAAAATAATTCAGGTGGTAGATTACTACCTGAAGCCACTCAATCTCAAATGCAAGCACAGCTATTAAATGTGAAAAAGGCAATATAGCAAAAGGTAAGATGGTATTAGCCAAAAAGATCCAGAATGGGACCATTTAAGTGCTGATGAAGCACGCATGAAACTCAGGCCTTGAAACCTTGTTAGTGAATACAGATGGCCATCACCATCAGACAACTTTGTGGAGATGATAACTCTTTGATATTCACTAGGACATACCAGCTATTCAGTCTTTTATAGTTAAGTAACTTTAGTTAACTTAAAGTTAAGCAGACTGTGTTTGGTCCCATAAAGAAAAAATGTCACTTGAACCAAAAGAATTAGAAAGATACAGAAATGTGATAATTAAGAAAGGGGTTTTATGGAACATTACGAAAATCTGGAAATTAGTTGCATGGAAAGACAACTATATTATTTTTCAAACAGCACACCATTATTTTTTAATCTTTTTCTAAAAATGAATTCCCGTTAATTCCCATATCTTCCTTTGAGATTAGTCAGAACAATACAGACACATTCTTCAGTCATCAGTTTTTACAGGGTTTAGTAAAATGGGTTTTTGGGTTTTAGTTACTACAACATAATTAATACAACAAAAAGATGGAAATAAATTACACGTTGTGTGATTTTTATCCTTATTACAGCAGTTATATGCCATGATGGGCTCCTGGAGTAGTTCATCTATGCACTCTTTTTTATGCAAAGTTTATTGCAAAGCTGTAGTGCAAGCCTGAGTCACACAGGATGTTGTTTCCTGATAAAACAGTTCCATAATCCATCTAGAATTAACCATAACATCTTTTTTCTGAAGCTTTATTTACTGATCAAAAGGTCCTCCAATTCTGCAGAATAATCATTTATCTAGATGACCTCTATTAACTTCCTTCAGAAAAATCTGGGTGAAGAGGATAAAAGCAGTCATCAGATTTATAATAGCTGAAAGCTCTTTTGTTTGCAAAGGACTGTAAATATAAGAAATGTCTTTTCATTAAAAAAAATCTCAGAAGTAAATATGGTGTTGCATTTACTAGAGAAGACATCTAGACTTAAGTCTGAAGGAAGTAATTTCAGTGAAAATTACCCTTGATAGAAATATATGTTCCTTCTCCTTTAAAGTTCAAAATTTGCATTTAGTTGCTATTGACCAAATAATAGATTCATATAGATCTATTTATTGCCTTATCTGTCTTGTAATAAAAAACAAAATAAAAACATAATAAGAGTTTATTTTACATTAACTGTCTTTTTTCACTTCCAAAGCACTGATCACCTTAGCCACTCTAATCTCAATAAAGGAGAGTTATTTATCAAGGCTTATCAAGTTTGCGCTTCCTTACCTTCTTCTGGGTTTCAGCTGGAACTTGTCAGTCATGTTAAATTTTATGCCTGCAGCAACTTTTAGCCATGATTTTTGAATAAAAAGAGGAGAGTGAGATATGACTGCATTATAAAGGGAACTTAACTCCTGAAATATGAGAGCACAGTATGTGTCAGTGTGCCCCTTATAAACTGACTCAGTCTGCTTTAGAGAAGTCTCAGCAAAATGGTTCACAACAAAGTGTATTTTGTGTGCATATGAGCTCACATGCTTTCACTCTATATTGTTGTTCACTGTTTTCCCCATGGAGGCAAAATATTTCAGATATGTCAATGCATAATTCTTTGTTTCAGCATCTGTGTTTGATGTTAGCTGATTATCACTGTATATCTAGAAACAAGTTGGATAATCCTCAAATTTTACCTAGTCTACTCTAAGTATGGAGGCTCTTCTGTCCTCCTTTTAATCATAGTACTTGCTTCAGCAAACTCAGCAAGCTATTATCTGTTATAAAACAAAATTATGTCATAAATCAATTATATAAAAGCAAATTACACTTGGCCACTCGCAGTATGATCAGATTCTGTGCCAATTTTGTTTGCATTTTTTTCATGGGATCTCAAGAAAATATTTCCTTAGGCTCGGAAGTAAAAATGCAGTAGTTGCATATGAGAACATAATAGGTATGGTGTTTTGATGTGGAATTGTAATAGAGCATGCAACTTTCATTAAGGCTGGCCAGAGACTTCTTAACCCAATAGACAAATTTTACCTTCCCTTGGATAAGGATCAAAATCTAACTGCTGCTGCCATGGGGAAAAAAAATTAGAACAGAAAGACCAGAGAAAGAATTGTGAAGATCCATGAAGGATAGGGTTGTTATTATTGTACTTTTATGGAAAAGGAAAAGAGGTCAACTATCATTTTCCCAGAGGACCGGCTTGTCCTTTTCTCTTATTCCAGCTGAAATTAATGAATGCTTTTAAATATGAAGGTTCAGCAGATTTTAAATCCTCATCTTGTCTGTGGGGGTCTAGCATTGTAGATTTCTCACATACCCACACATCTGACTATCTTCAGGAGTAGTATCACATTCCCATTAAATGTTCAGTACATTTATTTCCAAGACAACAAAAAGTACTGGGGTCAGCGTGAGTTGTTGTATCTTAGGCCAAACAAAATTTTGCCAAGTGATTATTGTGGATTTGGGCTCATTCTTATCTCCAGTTTGCAGCTCCTTTCTTTACCTGTCTCTTAATTGCCACTGACATGCCATGGTAACAATCCAGTATCTCTGGCATGCAAGAGCTCTCCAAACTGCTACTTCCCCTCTAAAACTCATACTCTCCTCTTTAATAAGGGGAAATATTGAACCAGTTTTCTGTAGTGTAATATGAAGTTCAATCTTAGATTCTAACTGAGGGCATCATCTGCAAAGTCTGTTTTTAAAAAGGAAATCAATTAAATCAGCCCAGGGTAGTACATAGAAATTAAATAAAAATATAAATATTATGACTACTTAGAGTTGCTTAAAATACAAGTAATGCACAGAACTACATCAAATGAAATTAATGAGACCAGGAGTTATACTGAATTTATATTCTGAGCTTTAGTTTGACTTCTAGTCTTGTTTCATAATCCAGTTAGTTCAATAAAGACATCTCCTCCATCAGGAAATGCTTAGTAATGCCCATATGAAAGCCCAGATTTGTGTGTTCATTCAGCAATGCCATTTCTTGTTTTGACAAATCACATGAATTTTACAAGCACAATATGAAACTTATGGGTTTGGAATCAGAAGCCTACTAAGCCCTTTACCAAGGTATCGACTGTTACAGCTGAACCATAGGAGAAAATCTTACAGGTTCAGGAAGAATATTTCTGGTGTTCCCAGACCCACATTATTGCACTCAGAGCAATCGACTTTACTGTAAGGACTGCACAGGAAGCAGGAGGCTGGAGCTGGCGATGGGAGATAGTCACACTGACATCAAGACATCTCTGCCCACTAAGAAATACTTCAGATTATAATACTGCTCATCAGAGAACACAGCCATCTGAGAATGTAGCAAGTTAATCGTCAGCTACTCGCCAACCTTCTCTCAGGCTGAGATCTTTTTGTGAGACACCTCAAGCAGCAGTGAAGAATATCTAGGATTCTTTTTTTTTAGATTCTCCTTGAAAGACAAGACAGGAAGATTAGGGGAGATATTAATAATCTTGCTTGTGGGTGTTTATGTGGGCTATTTAGCTGGTTTACTGTAAAATGTTTAGATAATAAAGTGTAATGAAATCCAGTATGGGAATTCGTCCAAAAGATGAAGTCATTATGATGAATCCTATTTTAATCATAAATGAACAATTTTAATTGTCCAATTTTTTAAAATTTTCTGTGTTATCTCTAGTACCTATCCAGATGGAAACAATTGGCCAAGTAAGTATTATCATTGCTATGAAGAACATTTTAGTTCTATTTACACACCATGAACACAAATAAATAATGGACCTTTTAACATAAATGTGTCATTCAGCTTGGACTGGAAAATTAAAGTTAGTCTACAAAAGTTGTTTCCATTTTCATGTTTTTGAAAAAAAAAATTCTAAGCCATGAAACCTAAAGGGTTTTATTTTTGCTTTTTTTTTCTTTTTTCCTGTGGATCTTCTAGTGCTCTAAGTACTGTCATAATTGGGGAGAAATTAATTTTGGAAAAAATAGGTTTAGGAGAAATTAATGGGAAAATCATGCAATAAAAATCTGGGTTCTTCTATAAAATGGTTGCAGGTTTCTTGCAATATGATGTAGCAAGCTGGATGCACTTATATTTTCCCATCAAGTCTTTAGTGGATCCTGAGAGAAATGGTAGGGGTGCTCAAATCTGCTTCAGAGAGAAGGAGTAATCAGGAAGTTCTCTGCTGTATTGATGCCAAAATAAACAAAAAAATATGTCAATTGTTAAAATTTATCTTTTCGGGGTTTATTCCTCAAGAATTACAGTCAGGGCTTTCCTAAGAAATTGGTTTTCTATGTTTCCCTCCTTTTGCTGTGTTAAACTGTTGTAAGAAGCTGGGAAGAACAATGAATACCTGGGAAAAAAGCCATACTGATGATTTCTAGTTTAGTTGTGTGTGGAATTGACATCATTCAAAGATCTAGCAAAGCTGAGATGACCTTTGCCTGGGTGAAGACAGCTGTCACATTTCTTGCCGTGTTTGTGCCATTCCAAAGCTATTGATGACTCATTCAACCTTTGATACATGCAAGAACTGCAAATATATGTCATTGTGGCTGGCATAATTGGAAAGATTTTATGTTAGGTAGACCAATATATAAATATCAACTGCTGAAGTGGTTTCAAGACACAGTTTCATTTCATGTCTTTTTTATTTCATTTGAAAATCATAGAAAGTAAATCATTCATTATCAACTTCCAACCTGGTTCTGTGACAAGAGTGGATGCAATGAGGCGCAATAGATTATGTAGAATTAGAATATCATTTTTTTTCTCCATTTTTGGCATCAGAATTTTTAATGAGAAAACATCCAGTCTTGATATTTATATTAAATAACAGGTATTGACATCTTAAGAGTCTGTGAAAAAAAGTAGACAGAACATTTCAGGGGCTGAAGACTGTACCTGCCATACCATAATAAGCTTGAAAGAGCCCAGCCTACTTACTGATTCCTAAACAATAACACATAAATTGACTGTTCTGAGTAAGGACAGTTGAGAAGTAAACTGATGGGGTTTAATTTTTTTTCCGTCTAGCACAGAAAACATGCTTTATAAAACTAGTGTCTAGAGAAAAAGATTTTTAAAAATCTAGCTAGAAATAAACCAGAATTTTACAACCTTATTTTCTATTTTAATAGAGAGGAAAACATAAGAATAATTAACACTTGCAAAAGCACAGTACTGGGAAGCAGAGGATCCCCGGTACCATGACATGACCCATCCAGACTGAGAAACAGACTGAGCAAGGAATTTTTATCTTTGAAAAGTTATTAGATTCTGCAGATATAACTGTGTGAAACTGGATGACCTATTATCTACAAGACGTGAAATAAAATCTATTAGTTCCTCTTTACATCTGAGTTTTTGGGGACGGATATTCTTTGGGGGCTCATTTTAAAGTAGATAATACTGATGATCTGATTTTGAAGTTGTATTTACTAGGTAAATCTATTTTCCCAGAGTTCATCAAGCTATATTTTATTCTGGATTGTTGACATACAGAGTAAGTCAATCCTAGAGAAAAGAAGCTCTGATTTGCGATGCCCTCAAGACATAAAAATATGTCACATGAGGCAATAGAGAAACATCAGTGATTTGTACTACATTCTGAAGTGACACTAGTTCACAGGGATAGCAGTTCTCGATTTTATATTTGAGAATGCACAAAAAAAGATCAAACTATGCAGCTGCATACTTTGTTCTTTAATAAAAACTTTATTTTACATACATTGCTCTTCTATTTATAGTAAGGAGGAAAAAAAATGGGTTTTTGGGAATTGGTGAGATACAGTTCCAGATTTGGAAGTGAATTTGAGATAATCTCTAGTGTTCATTGTCAAAATGATTTATGAGATGAGTTGAAAAACACACTTTTCTTTTCTAGGCAGGGTTTCTCCAAAGAAAGATGCTGCCCTGTAGTAACCCAGATGGATCAGCTTCCCCATCAACTACATATTGATCTATTTATTGAATTCTAGCTATTTACTATTTAAATACTACCATGATATATCTATCAAGACTTAACTTAAATTTTTTATTTGTAATACTAAATGTTTCACAGCATGTTTAGCAGCCCCAAAGTGATGTTCTTTGATTACCCAGTCAGTCATCAAACTCCTTTCACATTTGAAATGCATGACAAATACCAAAATATCTGGTTACAGCAGATATGCAAGTTAATGTATTTCTTCCTGTGATCATATATTATTGTCAGAAGAAAAAAAAAATTATTCTATTTCAAGATTATTTGCTTCAAGCAGAATTACTTTAGTCATAGGATCAATACTTTTATAGTGTGTAGCTGCTCAGAAATGGATCTCCAGTTTGAAAGCTAAAAAATCAATTAATGAAGAATTAATGAATACTTCCTATGCACTTGTTAAATGATGGCTATAGTATAAGCAGTAGAAAACCTGCCATGAGATGTCTCCAGTAATTTTCCATTTAGGATGTCCTGTATATAGTAAAAATGTACATTACCAGGTCCTTGAAGACATATAGAAGCTGTTTCATGGTCCGTGCTGTCTATTATCAATTGAGCAATGTTATTAAGTCCTTAAGAAAATAACATTTTTAGGAGTACTTTTTGATATAACTGAGCAATCCTACTAAAGTCATCAAGGAAAGGAAGATCAAATAAAGAAATTATTTATGTAAAAATTGTACATTCAAGCTTATTTTACCTATCTCACATAACTTATCACACAAAACAAAATATTCATTACTCTGGACCAAATTCCGGTTCAAAAATTATGACATTGTGCATCCAACAGAACTCAGTGTCAAATGCTTACTAGGATTGTGGAATCAACAGAAGAAAAAAAAGTGTAAAAGTCTGGGGGTTTTAGTTTTTTTCTTATTTGTTTGTTTTGAGAATAATGAACAGAGCAAAGATAAAGCTGTAGTCAGATAAAACGACCAAATAAAAAGAGAAGCATTATTCTTTATTTTATATTACTTAATATGAAACTCCACATTTCATAGAAAGAGCACACAAGTTTAAAAAGAAACAGCATTGAACAAAAAATGAAAAATGGAACTTAAATCATGAATATTCTCTTTTTCAACCTTCACTATACTGGGAAAAGAATGGTACCTACTTTGCTTTCTAAAGGATATAAAACCAGCCTATAAACGTTGTTGCATGTTGAAAATAATTATTTATAAATCTACACTTGCTTAATCCAAGGCTCTCAAGTGGCAGCAGTGAGGATGCTGGTCTTGCTTAAGTCAACTAAATGAACATTTAATTTTATGCTATATAAATATTAATCCATAGTTCATTTACCTCTGCATTGTTTTTTTCCTGTAGCTAGAGCTCAGATTGTAACTGGCAGTGGAACTAGAACTTTACTATATTTAACATTTTTCCAATCAAAGGATTTAAAACTGAAATAGTGACTAATTTATCAATTATTTAAACTAATGTCTTGGATATTCCAACCATGGATTCAAGATTTCAATCAGGAGTGCACTTCTATATTTTTACTATATAATAAACTACCAAACATCATACTACATTGTATGATGTTTATTCTTTATTCATCATATAACTTCAGCTTTTAGGAGCATCTTCTCTCCATTTTAACTGAGTGCCATTTGAGGTAATTCTATGTTTACATAGCAAATACTGTAATGTAATCCCTCAGTATCCAACCTAACTGTAGTGATAACAGAGGATTCTCAGTCTCATCTCCAGATTTCTAGCCAGCTGGGTTTATAGATAGCTGTATAATGCTAGACGCCATGGCAGCAATAACAAAACAAAAAAAGTAAGGGCCCTGAAGAAAATCTGATTTTCATGAATAGAATTAGTTTATTTTTGTAATTGTTTAAAGGTATTGCAAATGTAGATGAAATATAAATACTCATTGCTCATTGTTTTTTTTTTTACTAGCTTGTTCACTTTTAACTAGCCAGTAGAGTCAAATGCAAAAGGCATTTCACCATTGCTTGTGTGCACTTCTTCATAACATATGAATGTTATGTGCCCCTTCAACATTTTCTTTAAACTATAAATTGATTCATCTAGGTATAACAAAGCCTAAAGCTATTCAAAATTTTAGTTATAATATTTCAGGCAGAAAAAAAGATATTTACTTTCAATAATAACATTTTGGTAAAGATTTTTCTGGAAGGCTGAAAAGTCAGAACTGGAAAATAAGTAGTCCAATGATTCTTTACTATCATTCTACAGTATTTCTTTTTACCAGTGTTTATTCAGCTAAAAGCACAAGGTAAAACACCAGTAACACCACATCACATATTGAACAGTTATTCACTTGTGATGTCTCTTTAATACCAGGTGATCACCAGAGCTTCAAAACTTGATCTGAAATTTATTTTTCAGTAAAGGTTTAGATTGCATGTGTTGTAATGGTACTACAGGCAACCTGAAAAAACACTTGTGGAAAGTGTTTACATTCTTTTTACAATATTCAAAGTACTTGAAACATGGAAAATACTTCTGCAAAATTAAAATGCATTCACTAATTATTTTGTTACATGAAAAAGGAAAGAAAAAATACTGCAGATGGTGCTAAGTCCAATATGGCTCTATTCTCCCCTAAGTGAATGTGTCAGCTGTTAAGGTCGCATTATTTTCCCCTTACTGCACTACAAGGCCAGTAGCATGCACGCTTCCCATGCTTTTCTCTAAGTGGCTAAGGCCCTTCCTTGTTCAGAAAATGGGATTAAACACAGGCTTTCCTACTGTGGATAAATATCCTGGTCAGCAGGTTGCTTATGTTGAAAGCAAATGAACCAATCAGTCAAGACAGGAATTGTTACTGCTTTTGTTTCTCTCCATTTCTGAGTATCTGTGACTTCCAGACATGCTGAAGACAATTTACACATCCCCACCAGACTGTCTCCTGGGAGAACTCAGACACCTCTGTTATATGTCAGTGTTTAAAGGTGCTTTCACCTGTGTCCAGATGGTTAATTTTTAATATCTAGGGTATGACCAGGTATCAAATGGATTTCAGCATAATTAATATCTCTCAGGTACCAACAGGTTTTCATTTTGCTGAACATATAAAGGATTTAGCTTAATGTTACTTTGGCATGGGCTTTCTTTCATCTTTAATCATAATAAGATGAAGGTTCATCTAAAAGCACTTATTTTACTTGCCACATATAGCCATACCAAGCTGTAGCATTAAGGAGGGATTATATATGAAAGCATTAAAAAAGGAAAAGGTTCTGAATAATTTATAAAGGTGAGCTACAAATAAGAGACTAAAGTACCAGAATAATAAAATAAACACATGGGGACTAAATTGCTCAAGAGCTGGTAATGAAACATGCAGCCTTTCACCTATGATGTCTACCATTTTTCTCACCTGGTTAATATATTTTTGTAATCTCTCTGAAATGTACTATCCAAATTCATTATCAGTTATTTCTGTAAAAGGCTATTAAAAATCTCTTTTACTTACTAAAAAAAAAAAACAGTTTCCTATTCAGAAAGCATAACTTATGAGAATACTTGCTAACAGCCTTGTTTCATGTCTCCAGTTCACTTTAGAAATGAAAGCCTAAGATTCTCCTATAAACAGAAAATGTCTATAATCCACCAGGGTATAATGAAGCGAATGATTATTTCTGAAACACCTACCTTGCTTGTCAGCCCCTAAGCACTTCAACAAAGCACTCTGAGTCATTCTTATAAAGAGGTGCTGTGACAGAAGAAATGAGCCACAGGTTGGAGATCCTCGGGCAAACACAGCCCAGTGCATATGGTACATCATTACCAGTCTGATTTTAATGACGTTTTAGAGCCTTAAATTTCACATCACAGTTGGTGCTCATATGCATTTTACTGTTATTGCCTTTCATTTGCCAAGTAAAGATAATTGATGATCTTTACTTAGAGAATTTGTAGATTTTGGAGCTGTCTATTTTTAAATGAGGTTTCTACTATTTTTTCTTTGTGTACATGTGCATGCTTCCCTTTATGCTGATTTTATTGGGTCTAATGATTTTTAAAAGTTTTTAGAATAGAATCAGAAGAATAAAGTTCTTTATGCAACTAAGCAAAATTCCATTAACATCTTCACTGACATGAATGAACTTCTGCATGACAAAAGGTTACACTAACCTTGAGAAAGAATGGAATAGGGTCTTTACTGAGTATGCATTCTACTAAACCATGCAGAGTCTAATGCATCAGGCTATCACTTGGCAAAAAGATTACATTGGAAGAAATGAAGGAGCTCTGCATATTTCATGCTCTTTATACAGAAAATAATTGAAAATGTTGACAAAGAAATTAACAAGAGAGAAAAAGTTTGAACAGAAATAAATAGAAAATAGGAAAACCAGTTAAAGAAAAGGAATAAATAAAAAGATTGAACTTCAACCATTCACAATCTCTTCTAGAGAAAGATATGTTAAAATGACCACTTGTACTGCATCATATCACATCTGTCTTTCGATTGCTCTGTTTTTATGAGTGATCTTCCATGCCCAATTCAGAAGCTTCCTGGCTTCTTAGCATTTCTCAGACTTGGGATCACAGTCATTGCTGGCCTAGAGTTCTTTGCTAAAGTAAGTTTTTATAGTTATCATTATGCTTACAACAACACCATTTGTGAGAATATAGGTAATAGCTAAAAAATTCTGAATTATATAATCATTTTACCAGCTTTGAAACTTCTTTATCTGAGGTCAGCCAATTCCAGGTTCTATGCTTCATGAAGTAAACATGTAAACTATGAGAAACACACATTGTAAAATCCCCTTTAAATACTAAAAAGCCTGAGCACAGAGTGTAGCAGTCACTGCAGCTTTTTGGTGTATGCTGGATATTCTGAATTGCACTTCAAATATATATTTTTTTTAATATATTAGTAATAGATTAAAGAAAATAAAAGCATTTTATTCTGAAAGGCACTCTCAACATTTAGCTGGTTATATTTTAAGATCAGACATAGAAGGCTTGATTGCAGATGACAAGGTTCTGAAGGGATATAAAGAAAATATCAGCAGAGTCAGCTCAGTCACCCACCTAACCCTTGAGATTTTATGTGTAGTAGTGACCTTCCCTTGGTTGCTACTGGTCTTCCACTTCTCTTTGGCCTTGTTCCTCAGGTATCACAACAGTAGCATGTCGTAATACGAGTGTCACAGCCATTTTCCACTTCCCCGTCTCCCAAAAGTATTCACCGAGTACTTGTCTGGTTCTCTTACATAGCTTGGAAGCTCTTCCTCAGTCCTATTCTGGTGTAATGAAATAAAACTCTTTGAAGATTTTAATCTTCCTCTTCATATGAGATACTGACTGGGCAAATATTTCCTGAAGGTCTTGCAAAACCTCTAGCTTGAAAAACTGTCACCTGACCAACTGTTTCAATGCTGAACCACACATACAATATTCACTTAACTTTTGCTATAAAGTATACAGTTTCTGTACAGAAGAAAACATTTCTTACTTATATGGCCATTACAAAAATCAAGGTAATTTTTTTTATTTATATATAATTTTTTATTTGAAGTGAAAGTTCAGAATGCCTTTGGAAATAGGGTACTTTAGTACACAGTCCAAAACATATATATCCATTAATTTTATCTCAACTGTGGAACTCAGTGCAGGATTGGGATAATATAAAATAGAAACATATTTTAAATTTGTTTCTTTTCTTCTCATCTCTTTAGTAAACAACCTAAAATGTTACATTTATTTAGGCTGAATTCTGCACTGAAAATGTTTAATCAAGCATTGAATTGCTTAATGTTGCTCTAGGAAGGGTAACTATATTGGTTCAACATTGGAATAGCCAAAATTGTTGATCAACTGAAGCATTAAAAAATAAAAAAGCATGGCCCTTTCAAAAGAGGGGAAAGGGGGAATTATCATAGTTATGGGAGTTTCTGCTGTTTCTGTTGATCACACAGGAAAGAGATACTGAAACTGAAGACGCTTGCCCAGACCAGCCCAATGTTCACATTTTTACATTAAGTCTGAGATGATTTATGCTGTGGCACAGAAATATAATGGAGGAGCTGGACTGAAATATCATAAAGGACTTGGAATATATCAACGTTAGCCTCAGACCACACTGAATTAAAAGAAAGCAGCTTATATTAGGATGATGAGCCATCCTTGTTAGAGAAATGTGTGATACAGGCCTTCACGGAAAGATTTTTGCAAAGATTGTGTCTGAAAGAGATGCATAATTCATTGAAATGATTCAGTGAGTCAAAATTTTGCACCTTGGTGAGGTTAAGGACTATGGCTGCTAATATGAAGATTCCCAGGAGAGAAGATGTTGAGAGTAATGTATCACAATGGCCAGAGACACCAGTTAGTTTCCTACCAGATATCAGTAATGTTAATAGAACTGTGTACTGAACAAAAAGCAGTAATAATTCTTATTTTTAGCAGTAATAGACTAGAGGGAAGAGCCTGTCAGCCACCTTTCATGCAGGGCAGCAGCTGTTAGTACTTTAGCTTGTAAAAATGGTATGTATCTTGTTCGTTAATTATAAATTAATGTGTATTTAACAAAGCAAGGCTGGAAGGGAGTGAAAATAGGTAGTACAGCATGAAGAGGAAAAGAAAGAAGGAATAGAGTCTAATTGCTTTCTTCATGGAGCACTCTACATGTGCTTTATCCATCTATATCAAGGATAAAGAAGACAGGACTCAATTTCTTTAGAGGTGCGCATTGAAAGTGCACAAGTGAGCACAAGTTGGAGCAAGGGATATTCCAATTAGATTAAATTATCAAATTCTCTATTATGAAAATCACCAAAGCGTGGAACAGGTTGCTCAGAGAGTATATGGTTGCTCCATCTTGGCATGCACTTGGGTTAAAATGTCCAGGCAGCAGTGAGGCAAAAGTGACAGGAAAACTGCATGACAGAAAAAGACATGGGAGTCCTGGTCATCAAATGACTGAACATGAGCCAGCATGTACTCAGGTGACCAAGAAGGTCAATGACTTGCTTTAAAAATGGTGTGGTCAGCAGAACTGGAATAGTAATTTTCATCCAGTACACAGCACAGGTGAGGTCTCATGCTGAGTTCAAAGAAGGGAAACAAAGCTAGTGAAGGGTCTGGAGCACGAGTCTGAGAGTGCTGGGGTTGTTTAGCCTGGAGAAAAGGAGGCTCTCTATACAACTACCTGAAATGAAATTGTAGCCAAGTGGGGGTTGATCTCTTTTCTCTCAGGTGACAAGTGACAGGACAATAGGTAACAGCCTAAAGTTGCATTGGGGAGGGAGGTTTAGATTCAATATTAAGAACAATTTCTTCACTGAAAGGGTGGTCAAGCATTGGTCAGGCTGCCCAGGGAAGTGTTTGAGTCGCCATCTGTAAAATATGTGGGGACATGGCACTTAGGGACATGGTTTATGGACTTGATAGTGTTAGGATAACAGTTGAACTCAGTGATCTTAAAGGTCTTTTTCAAACAAAAAAATTTCATGATTCTATCATTCTAGGTTCAGAGAGTTTCCAGACAGGGTCCTGAGCCACCTGAAAGAACTCTTATGTTAGTCAGTTATTCTACCATTTTCATCAGCATGTTGAGCCAGCTGATCTGCAGAGGAGACTCAATCTACAGATATCTTTATTTATACAAACATTGAGGGTTCCATGTTAAGAACTGAAACAGTCTGTCCAAGAACATTAGTGTGTCAGTTAGCTAAATACATTGTGCAGAGAGGCAGTAATCAAACTCCAAATTTGGATGAGGCAATTCAGTGGTGTAAACATATGAAACAGAACAGGACCACTAGACTTGTGCTCTGGGTGAAATTTTTAACCCTCATTCCCAGAGAGAAGACTCATGCAGTGACCCACTTCCCAATTATCCCTGGCTGTGACTTACTACACGGATGACTCATGGACCTGCAGAGAAAATATTTACCGAACAGTCTGCCAACAGAGGATGAGGTAGGCAGGAAGGAAAGAATCAGGTTAAATAGAGATTGGTATAATTGAATTCCATTTGCTTAGTGATCCTGCACCTCTCTGCTTTATGCTGATATTTTTCTTTAAATATATTAACCAAAGAAAAGCTGAAAGAAAACTTTTCAGTGTTTAAAATTATCTTTCAATAGAATAAACATAGAAGGACAATACTTCAAATTAGTTCAAACAGAAGGCAAAGTAAATCCAGGCAGTCACCCAAGGTTGTGCCTATGGCTGCCAGCTAATGGGTAGGTAGCCAGAGGCTATCTGCAAGTACAGGGCAAAATATGCTGACAATTCCCCACAACGTTTTTGTGGCAGAATGTGTTTCATAGACTAGTTCTTCAGCCATAGCCCTCTGGTATGGTGTCAGCATATAAAATGTGAAGTTCACCAACTGCAGCCAGCAGTTTATATCCTTACTTTAAAGGTAAATTCCTCTCAAGACCCGAAATTAAGCTGGCAGAAAACCATGGGGGAGTCAGAATTTCTGTTGATGTGTGGTTACAGATAGTATCCTTTTATTCTTCAAATAACTACACTGCATTAAACAATCTAATTACAAGAGAAAATTCTGGGGAAATTTTTTCAGTTTCCACCTGTGGCAGCGGTTTCAGTAAAAAAATAATTTTTCAGTATGGAAACCCATAGGTAAAGTAGTGGCACTGACAGAATTACTAAGGATGCGGGAAGATCTCTCTTTACTTTCTACTCTGGGGCAGTAGGTTAGCCCTGTATTGCTAGTAGGGGTGCAGAGTTTCACATAAAATTTACCTTAGGTAGTCTTGAAAGTGTTTATGTACTCATATGGCAAAGTACAGCACTGAAAGAAAATATTTTCTTGCATCCTGGAAATGGTATTAATGACATTAATTTGATTCTGTTTCCAGGTTAATTTACCTGTGTCTCTCAACAGAGATAATTATCTAGGGCATGACACTAGCACTGTTGTATTGCTTCCAAGTTCTGAGCTAAACGTTGCTGAGCTGTTTCAGGAATCTTACAGTTTGCATCTGGGACCTTACGTCTAAGAAAGCCAATACAGCCTATCCTTTATTTGACAGGTTTGGTCCTTTGTAGGGCTTAGTTTCCTAACTATCTGACACTGTAAAAAAACTGCCATAATGCCTTTTTTTTATGGATTCACTCTTTCTTTTAATTTTTCTGTGTGGATAATGAAACTTGGAGGTAATCCAAATGGGAAATTGCTATCCCTAGACCCAGATTGTAGGGTGATAGTAGAGGGTAAAAACTGTACAAATCTCAGAATTTTGTATTTTTTATAGTACCTTCTTCTCTATACTGATGATTCTGAAGTATGAGACTAATATATCAGGAACTGATACTAAACTGTACCTTAATTAATACAGCCACAGAAGTTACCAAAACATGCATTGAAGAATTGTCTACAAAACTGGAGATTTTCAGTTTAGTGGAAGATTTTGGGATTTATTTAATGTCCAAGACTTCTTTGATGGCAGTGAATCATGCCTCTGATTCCATGATTAGGAGTGCAAATTTGAAATTAGCTTTTCTACCTCACTAGGAGAGCTTGAAATTCTAGTAAATCAGGATTGATGTGGTGAAGGGGGCAATTCTGACACTGGCATGCATTAACAGTTACCTACCAGTATAAACCGAAACAGTGCAATACAAGTTTCAAGCCACACATAATTTCCAGACAAACATCACTAGTACAAGCTTATGGCTGAGACCACCAGAATTCTTTTTTGCACATAAATACAATACATTAGACAATAACCCTTGATAATTAATAATGAAAGCTCTTCAATGATGGTTTTTCATTATCTCCCATTTTCAGTACAGAGATCTTCTCCTGCTCAGTTGAAAATTTGGTCCCTGGTTTGTGTCAGCTTTTCCCATGATCCTTCTACAGACTTGCAATATATATATGTATTTTATATCCTTGTTAAATGTTTGTTTGATCCTTAATGAAGATTTTAGGAAAGTCACCTGAAACTGGGATGAACAAAGCACCAGTGGAAAATTCCATCTGTAGAGAAACACAGTTCAATGGTGCACAATTTAATATTAAGATTCACAGTTATATTAAGGTGCACAGTTCAATATTAATCTAAGAGTCTGCAATATTAGACTTTGGAATTTATTTTTTGAAAGCTCCCTCAAACTGAGGAAAAAAAAATGATTGCAGCTGCCAGTTCCTGCTACATTTAGCCCTTTTTCTTTTCTCAAAGAATAGAACAGCAAGAGAACCACACACACAGCAATTAACCTCCGAGATTTTATATCACATTCGTATTGAAAACAATATAGAAAATGAGTCAGGAAACATATCTTTGAAAGCATTGTTTCTAAAAATCACACAATTACTGTCAAACATATTCCAGTAAGCAGTAAATGAACCCTGCTTGCACCATAAATCATTAATGTTTAATCACCAGCCAATGCCTCACTAAGCTCACTGGCATGGAAACTCTAAGATACTCAAAGGATAGTTCTAGCAAATCTGGCATGCATGGTTGGCTTGTGTGCTTAATTACTGTTTATGCATTGGCAGTATCCAAGCAGTTGTATGTAATAAATAGAATACTGTCACACTGTCCAGATGGTTTTAGATCCAGGGCCTAGGGAATATGTTTGAAGATTACAGGCCTGATTTACTAACGATTCACACCAGCTCAATTGCTGAAAATCATGATAATAGCATACGTTTCAGCAATTTATTCAATGCAAAATTAAATATACTATTAATGACTATTTAAAAAACTGCTTTATATTCTATTTAGCCACTCTACAGAAGAAATACAATATTTTTATTTTGGTTTGAGATATTCAACAGCTTTATTTATTCAATGTCCAGTAGGTTTGAGAGAAATGGTTTCTTTTACACAGAACAAAGGAATGCCCAGCAGAGATAATCCAAGCTATCTTTGAAAATTATAGTTTAGATATTAGAATGTTTATAGTCACTTTAGAGTGGTGATCTGCCTGAATAAATTTACACTGTCAAAAATTAGAGGCAAAATTACATGTCATCAAACTAAAAATGGAATCATTAATTGTTTCAGTCCTTACTTACATATAAATAAGAAGCCAAATTATGCTATCACTTTCAAGATTTCAAAAAGAAAAGAAAAAAAACCCAAACCAACAAATAGTAAATAAGTTTAAGATGAACTACTGTCTTTCCCATCCCAAAACAGGATTTGATCCGCATTAGTGAAATTTGTGTAACTAGATTTCATTTGGGGAATAAGAGAGAAGAGAGAGAAGGAGATAACTTAGGAGGAAAGAAAGTGGATTTAGAGAGAAAATGTACTTTTGTGTAATAAACAAATGTTTAGAAGTGCTTCCATAAACAAAGAATATGGACAAATTGAAATCACATTTTCATGTCTCTCATATATGAAGTCATCTCCTACTTTTCACAAGAACGTCCTATTTTATAGATTATGTAAGACAGTCACTCAGGATGGAAATGAGAACAGAGGTGGACTTTATCCCTTCCACATAAACTGCAAATGACCTGTGATTTTCTTTAAAGGACATGAAAAAAAAAGTGTATGTTAGCAGCAAGTAATTGAACACAGTAATAGAGATGAAACCAAAGAGACTGATTAAAAGGGTAAGAATAATATTTTTCCCCTGTTTATGAGGGTAAAACCCACTACTGTCAATCTGATAAATTGTTTTGGTAAATGGATTATAATTTAAAGTTCGGTTTTGATTTAAAAGAAAGCACTCTAGAAACCAAATAGTAGACCATATTTGGTAATCATCGGTCATATTTCATTGTGTTTCAAACTATCCATGATGAAGATGCTGTTCTGCAGCTTCCATTTCACCATTAAAAAAGAACAAAAACAACCCAAATACACTACCTGAAGTATTTCAGTATTATATCCAAAATAGGATTTGTCATTTACAGCCAACTACTTCGACTTCACAGTTCAGTTCAGGTTAAAAGAGATGTCTGAAACAAATAGGTGAATAACTGCATCTACACTGGCTGCAAAAGGGCTCTAGCAAAGAGTTCAGCTGCTGAGAGGAATAGGTTTATCAGCCACAGCCAAAATATATCCCAAAGAAATAATTGTCCCACTAACCCGTTGTGCTGATTTTAACACCAGCAGGGAAATTAAACTCCAAATAAGTCACTCCCCTTCCCCTGAACCTTTCAGTGAGGAAGAAACAATAAATAACAGATTATAAGTGGAAACAGCAATTTACTAAAAGCACAATAACAACAGTAACAGGGTGAGGAAAGATCCTGAGGTTTAACATTCCGCCCCCCCCAGCTCAAACCACTGGAAAACAGAGACAAAGCAGCCCCAGGTCATCCAGATAGGGGTTGTGTAGCCGCTGACCAGGCTCAGCTCCTGCTGTCTCCTCTGCTGCCTCCATCCCTGCTCTGCCCTGTGCAGGAGGCGCGGAGCGGGCGGACTCTCCCGGTCCCTGCCGGGCTCCAGCCCCGCACTGCCCCCGCCGGGCTCCAGCCCCGCACTGCCCCCGCCGGGCTCCAGCCCCGCACTGCCCCTGCAGGGCTACGTCCCCGCACTGCCCCCGCCGGGCTCCAGCCCCGCACTGCCCCTGCAGGGCTACGTCCCCGCACTGCCCCCGCCGGGCTCCAGCCCCGCACTGCCCCCGCCGGGCTCCAGCCCCGCACTGCCCCCGCCGTTTGGTCTCGGCCGCCGCATTGGAGCTGTCCGCTTCAGCACCACAAGGGCGTACTCGGCCGGGGGGATGTGCTGCGGGGAGCCAGCGGGCAGCAGAAGGGACCAAGAGGACAGTTCATTTCCCTTCGGCAAGTGAGGAAGGATGGTACACTTTCCCTTCTGCTCCTCACCTTTTCCTGCCAAAACCGTGGCCCCAGCAACAGCACGGGTGGTATGGAATGAACGTGGTCACACACAGACTGAAAACTTCACCACCTTTCTCTGTAACCAGGATACCTAGGAGCCATCTCTTATTTTTATTTATATTACTGCTATACCAGTCGTGTTCTGCTACTGACTGTGGGGAACTTGATTTTAAAATGAAATAATACTTACATCATTTTAGAATCTTCATATAGAAACTGTATTTATACGTCTCCTAACACATTAGACTTACTGGGTTTTTTCAAGTCATCATGGAAAAGGAAATAATATATATATTACTTATGTTCAGTACTTCATCCTGATTAGAAATAACAAAGTAGTTAAAAGTAAGAGTTTCCTAGATGGCCATAGAAGCTTATATCTCTTTTTCTGGACTGTATGGGATGCACCTACCTTAGTATGTACCACTCTTAATATGTATGGTATGACAATGCAGAGTTGAATCCCCAGGTGTTTCAGTCATTTAGTCATTCTGCAGTGTTCTAAATTGTTAGTTTACATAATTTAAGGTCAGAGCAAGAGCTAGAAGAAGTCTAACTGGATGCCTTCAATCATTATTATTCGTTTAAATAATGACACTTTCTTTAAAAGTGTTTTTGAGACAGTGTCTGTAGTCAGGGGATTTGTCATGGGGTATTATCAAGACTTTATTTTCGACGGATGTGGAAATTAAGGATTCAAAATTCAGAAGGGATCTTTCACATTTTTAGTACACTAAAATGGAAATGGAATTTAGTACACTAAAAATGGAAAACAAGAATCAAATTTAAGAGTAGCCTCTCTAATATCAGTAATTGAGATACTTCCAAAATCTGATGTGCACAGCATTTTCCATGCTATTCATACATTAAAAATTCTTCTATTCATCTTTTTACTTTTTTTTTTAACACTGAGGCTGTTTAAGAAAATTTTGGATCAGAATCTGGGCCAGCATGTTGGTGCCCTTACAATACGTGCTACATTCTTCACTTATATACTGAGATGTATTGCTGTAAAAAATGAAGTCATATCTGTCACAAAAAAGGCATAATATGATTATCTTCCTCTTGTCTTTATTCCCAAATTGTCAGAATTTTAATGATGATGACTTCTCTTATTTGATGCAGAAAGACTAGAGATTCTCCATGTTGCTCACACAGACCTTTACTTATTTTAAATGAAACAAGTTTGATTACCTAATTGTTACTGTCACTACAGATTTTGAAGTCCCTTTTTTGAGAGATATAGATGCAGTTCAGTTTGCTACACTTTACACAATCTCTTGCATGCAGTATTCAGCCAGTGAAGGTGTTAGTCTGGTAATGTGATTTGTGATCCCCATTTTTGAATATGTTACCTTGAAAGACCTCCCTTTTCTTCATGTTGTTTAAAGTTCAGATATTGTTTGTCTATTCTTACTGTGATTTTCACTGTTTAGTGATTCAATTAAGAGACAGAATTTTACCTGTCTTTCCATTTTATGGTGAGTATAATTATGTGGATTACCCATTTGATAATTTGTTTATTAAAATTTTTAATTATCTGTCTACTGAAAGATTTCTTTCATGCAATCTGCTATGAAAAATCTGAGGACAGACAATTTTCATGCCAAGTAAGTATGATCATTTTCTGGGATTTGAATTTCATATAATGCAGGTTGGCATAATATATGTTGGCATAATATGACTGTTCTTCTAGACAATGTAGTATTCACTTTTTCCAGGTCCATGTTCATCTTGATTTATAGGAAGGGGGAAGGCTGTACTTTCGTTTACGAAATAGTAGAGCAGCAACCCCAAAAACTGACTCATCCAGGTTTACAATATAAGAATAAAATTTGCCTGTTGACATATTTTAATAGCAGTAGCTTCAATTCTCCACTGGTTTATCAAGTCAGTAATTTTTCATGAGTGCTGCAGTAATTCCAATGACATTCTTGTGCTTATCCTCTTTATGTACCTTTGTACTTTTATTTGCATAACTATTGCATACTGATGATCAATCAAGATAATAATGTATAAACGTTTTGCCATTTGCTTTTTCCAGGAAAACACACTTTAACTTGATTAATTCACTTCCATCTGGGGTACATTTTAAAATTCTGAAGTTAATACTTTTGAAGATTCTTGCTTTAGTGAGGCTATTCCACTACATTTCGGTCTCAGGCTCATAGGTTTCCCTTTATGAGTCCTACACAAATTTATACTGGCACAATCATCGGAAAGAAAAACTTTACAATTCTCTTGCTTTCCATTTGCTCTGAATGATGGAAGACCACCTGACAGATCTGGTAAAAGAAAGAGAGGGGGAAAGAACACGGGAGGCAAAATGGAACCAGGCAGGGTAACAGAAGAAAGCAAAAAGAATTGCAAGGTACACACTCTACATGGAGAATGGAATTGAACGGTGAGAAACTGTTGATCCCCTGGCAAAAGGAGATCAGAAACAGCAAAAATATGAATAAATAGTCAATGATGTGGTTACATAGAATTATCATAGACTTGAAAAAAAGGACCAAATTAAAGGAGAATAGGCAACATAAATTCCAAATATCAAGTTTTGCTAGGTGAGATCTACATGCATGATGGAACTGAACTAAAGCACATTCAAGTTAACATCAGCTCATATGTTGCAGTCCTGAAAGCAGAGTAACAGTGGTCTAGTACCACCCTGACTATGAAATACACTTTTTTACTTTCTGTATTGGAAATAGCTTGGTCTTCATTGCCCAACAGTTCTTTACTATCCTTTGATTAATGTGCAAGTGGGAATAAAGACATCGTACAAAAATCCTGCTTTTTAAGAAATCACAATTTATTAAAAACATGTTTAATAAATGTATCACATAAAAGGGAAGACCAATGAGATAGGTAGCAGAAGAAAGAGGATACAATTCTTAAAAGTTAATTGTCTGCAGCAGTTCAAATAGATTTCACTTTAGCTGAAAAGGGATTTTCTCTCTTGGCTGGATTTTCAAAGTGCAGCCATGTGTACAGATTCTTAAACTACAGTACTATTCCTTTTCTCAGGCACAAGCCACTGAAAAGAAGTACTTAAAGATGGTATGAAATGTATTTACTTAAAGGATCTGTCTAGAAGTTGTCATCTCTTTACATTCTTATCTTACCTTTTGATAAGCTGTATCACAAGTCCAATATATTCTCGTTTCCTTGTGACACTGTGCTTTTATATCCAAGTGAGACTGGTGAGATAGCTGTATAAAGGTCGTCAGGAGGACATAATGGGAAAATATCTTTCTGGCTCTTCTTCTGGATATATAGAACAGTTTTATTTAGTTGAAAAATAAAGATTTAAAATTGTAATATGAGAAAAAAGTATAATCTTTTTATGGTTAATGGTGGTATAATAACATGCTCAAGAACACAAGTAGATCATATGCTATTTTTCAACTAGCAGCATTATTAAGTAATGACCTACAAATATTGACATTTGTAAGATATAAAAGGACATTCTTGAACCACAAACTGAATCTGTGCATTTATCTCCTTTCACTCTTTTCTTCAACTGAAGTTATACAATGATATCATCCAAAAGGCTATCTATTGCAAAGGCCATAAATGCTGCAATAACAAAGTTAATAGGATAATTCCAAGTTGTCATTCTGAAATACTGATTAAAGCAATTGTTAAATTGAAATGGTTATGCCTGTTTATAGGGCATAAATTTGAAGACAATTCCACATAAACACATTAAGAACTGTACTTCAGTAAAAGCTTTCCAAAGATCTGAAAACTGGTAACCAGTAACTGATAGATAAATTTAACATTGCTCAGACTCACAGAAACCAATTAAAGTGAAATAAGAATATAAAATCTCATCTCCCCTAAGTCTCTGAAATTTTAGCATATGTATTGCATTTGAACAACTGGAACTTATTCATAAACTTTGTGCAGAAACATATTTTTACAATCCTGGGGTAAGAGAGGCATGATAAGTAAATGAGTGAGATGGGGAAATGACCTGGATTGTCAAACTAGTGAAATAAACAACGAGTATGAAATCAAAATTAGCATGAATGGAAAAGAGC
Source organism: Rhabdornis inornatus (assembly GCA_013397075.1). Taxonomy (NCBI): domain Eukaryota; kingdom Metazoa; phylum Chordata; class Aves; order Passeriformes; family Rhabdornithidae; genus Rhabdornis; species Rhabdornis inornatus. Next base: position 23,926 of record VWZS01009294.1, read on the forward strand.
TATTAGGGCTTGAATTCCTGACTCTCAAGAGAAGGTATGATATACCAGACATTTTGTTTTCCAATGCTTAAAATTTATTCAGCTAAATCATTGAGACAGGCTATACTGAACATAGGAATTGCAGCACTGGTTGTGTATCTTCAAATCTCTTTTATTACAAGGCCTGTACTCTAACAAGTGCAATTTTTTTCATTGTAGAACAGGATGTTTTCTCCTCTCAAATCACTCTGTCAGGTAAATAGAAATTCACTGATGGACAAATGGTATTTCGTAGTCTTCTTCAGATGTTGAATACTGAGGTACCTAGGTTGCTTCTCCTTTCCTACCATGGCCTGTAAATGCAGAGAATAATTCTCATATCACAGACTGTGGCTATCTCAATTACACTAGCATGGAAACAAAACCTTTAGGACTTCCTTTCTTTCTGAAAAACAAACATCAAGCTGTGATTGTCTGAGTCACAATTTGGTTATTGTTATGTTATTTGGAAGGCTTGGCAAACTTTACAGTGCGTTATTTAGAGCTCGACATGTATGTCATTTACCCTTGAGTTGAATTGCTGCTATGCATTGGGCCTGCATCACTCATGGCTTTCAGATCTGATTATAGCAGAATATTTTCATTTTAAACTCTATGGGAATATAATGAGAAAATGGTGCAGAAAGAGCATAAGCATGTCTGCCTATGTTGGCAACAGGCAAACATACTGTGCATAAGCTTAAATTAAAAAGGTGTCCTCCAGGATTACCTTAACTCTTGTGCCCATGAAACTGTACTTTGCTAGTTTGAAGAATAGAAAAAAAGGTTCAAATCTGATTATTCAGTATAAAGGAATGGTCCCCAAAACTATTTATGCCCACAAACACCACATTTAAATATGACCTGAAAATATTGTAAGCAGAAATTTTATATTCTTCCACAAATCATCAATAAATTATAAGAGTAATTCAGGCAATGCTGAAACTATGTGTCATGCTTAATCTCTATAAAATAATTTACCAATTTATAATAATTTATAATCTATTTCATGTTTTTAAACTTACTGTAGGAAAGATTTTATTTTTAATAGTGTTTTAATTTTCAGCAAAAATACTACAAAAATTTCAGTTAAATGCACTTAACAATCACATTCATAATTTCAATTTAAAAAATATATTGAGTTTGTTATTCACCTATTGCCCATAAAAATATAGTTTAGACACAATAAAGTTATGTTCCTTTAATTCTGTATGTACTGCATCCTGTTCTACTTTTTTTTGCATTCTGTGGCTGCTGGTAAATGTCATAAAGTGGATTACATCTTCCAGATCTGTATTTTTCATCAAGTAATTGTACAGAGGGGTATTGTTGTTGTTACACTAAGCCATAGGCAACTTGGTAGCTAGCTACTTGATGATGATAAATAATACTCATGCTTTGAGAGAGCTCAGCAGACTTGCTGACAGATATTTCAATAGTTTTCACTTCTGGTAATCCTTGACTTTCATGTAATAAATATTTAGCAGTTGTTCCACCCTAAACTTCTTGGTTACTCTTCTACCTGCTCTTCTTTCCCAGAGTTTATTTTGACCTCTTAAGACTGCTCTGAGCCATTTTAAAATATTGGCTATATTCGTGCTAATACCTTTAAAATTCTTAGAACTTCTTGTGTCTGTTTCCATGTTCCTAGTAAAGGAAATAGATCCTGACAATAGACAGGTTTTCATGAACACTTTTATACTCCCAGATATTTTCTCTTTTGTTATTTTTGTTAGATTTTTAATGACCTTTTTGTCTCTTAACAGATAGCTTTATAAAGGAAGTTACATCTCCTGCAAAAGCAGAATTATGTGTTTTATGAATGATGGGTGATATCTAATAAAATATGTTCACTTTCTCTCTTTCATTAACATTCTTCCCACCCAACTCCGTAGATGATGAGTTTCAACATCAGGAAACTGACCCTTTTGGAGCAGAAAAACATTTATTATAGTCTGGAATTGTGCTACATTTCTCCTTTAACATAAACTAATATCCCAGCAAACCAACATTTTTAGAATGGCAATCAATGAGACCTGCCATCTGAATTTATATTATTATATACTGTTTAATTTTTAGAAAATTCAAATACAGTTCAAAAAAATAAGAGGCTTAAAATTGAACTATCGGGGCTAAAATATAAAATACATTACTCTGTATGTAATACGGACTGAAACTTAAAGAGGTGCTCATTCTTTCCTGTCTTCTTAATGGATGATCTGTACCACATCTTCCATTAGCAGCTTCTCTAAAGTATCAACTAGAACACTCATCTATGATGATATGGACTGAGATGTGTGAGAGTCTTGAACATAACCCTTTTAAAAAGCTGGCTTACACATTTTTTCTACATATAAAAACTCAGATATTTGAAGATTTGTAGAAAATCTTCTCTATATTTATGCATGCAAAAAAATCTGGGTTTGAAACTGCAAATGGTTTTACAAGATAGAATTGTCATCATGGCAGAAGTATTTTAGAGATATCACCACAATTACATTTTGGATTGCCCTTTTTAGGTACTATACCTTTTAATTTTTGGCTTATGTAAAATTTCTTGTGCTGTTCTACAGAAATAACAAGACTAAATTATTTTGTAACTGTTCTAATTCTTCAACCCCCAACATTATCAAACTGGAAGATAATGTGTGTAGAAAATGTTTGGTGTTTTGGCTACCCCTCTGGTTGAGAAAAATGGCTAACGACTTTCGTATATTAGCTACTAATTCAGACTAGTGGTCAAAACAAAGAGTACAAAACCAGTTAATGCAATTAAATGGCATCCACCTCGTGTATTCTTTTGTTCTACATAAAAAGAAGTCAAAATTAGCTAAAACTAGTCTACCATGTGGTTTAATCTGTAGAAATTTCATTGTAAATACATTATATATATTTAAAACTTTGGGTACATCTTCAGACTAAATTGATTTTCAAACATCTTCATATTTTCCAAGAAATGCAATGAAAATATAATGCAAAACTAGATAAATCTTATGATTCTAATGGACTTAATATCACTGAGATTTTACTCTTTTTCACTGAAATATTTTTGATTAAATATGCTTTTATTCTCGAGAAATAAAAAGGATTGGACATAGAATAGCATAATTATTAAAAAAACCAAACCCCAGATAATATAAATATCAATATCAATATCAATATCAATATCAATATCAATATCATTTAAGATTTGGATTTTAAAAAGTGGTTTAGAACCTGCTCTTTTACAAATTGAGTAAAGAAAACATGGCTAAAATTAATCCCAAATGAATTGAACTGAGAGCAACATGGGCAGTAGACCTCCACAGATCAATAAGTGAAAACGTATTAATTCATTCACAGACTACCTGAAACTCCAGATAATATAGCCAGGTTTTTGTATCATTCTTCTCCATTTAGGCAAGCAGGAGCAGAATGATTTTTTTTCCATGTAACCTCATGTTTACTTGGGTATCTGCAGGTTACTTTGGACTGCCATAACCAACTTGACAAGCAGAGGTAGTGTATATATGAAGAATGATACTGAGCTCTAAGAAGCTCAAGACGGGAGAATAGTCTTTGAGATTTCATTGCTTTTTTTCTGCTCTAGTATCTACTACCCCATAGACCAAAACACTACTGCAGAGAACATTAGACCAGAACAAAAGAAAACAGCACTTACTACAAAAATGCAGCAGAAAATTGAGGAAGTGAAAGGTAACTGCAGGAGAGTTTAAAGCAGAAAAACAACCAGATCTCAGCATAACAGTGCCAAATAGATCAGACCTGTTGCTGCTGCATCATACATTTCATGCCAAAACTGAAAAGGCATTGACTAAATGGAGGCGTGTAAGAGCACTCCAAATAAACAGACTCTTAGTTCTGAACCGGTTGTACAATTACAAATACTGCTCTCTAACTGGGAGTTTTAATTCAAATAATACAGTCAAAGTGTCTCCAGTGACACTTGGCTCATAATTAAGCTATGTTGTGCACAGGCTTTGAGGTTGAAATGAAAAATAGTAAAAATATATTTTCAAACAGGTATATCATCATAGATATGAAAAAAACAAAACCTCTACAAATGAGAAAGAATGAAAAACTGATATTTGGAGAAACCTAAAATGCAAAACTATCAGATTCTCTATTATCTGCCTTCCTATACATTTAGAATCTCAACATATTTAATGTTACCAGCTTTAAGAGCTCTGCAGTGTTTCATACAGAATTTTCTCGACTTCTGAAAGAAAAAAAATTATGCAATGCTTTTGTAATGATCCACTACAGAAATGCAATTGTTCAAGGATAAAAGTGTGTATTATTAGCAAGCCATTTCTGCCCACCCTTGTTCTACAGTGTATTCTATCAACACTGTTTTGTCATTAAAACTGTTTAATTTGAAAGCAGAATCCTAGTGTTTAAAAGTGTACCTAAATGTCTTTAAGAACAAAAAGGGGTCTAGAATAAGTGACAAACATTTAACTGAGATAAATAAAATAAATAAAAATTAATAGTTGCTGCCTAACCCAGGTATATGAGATACCTTATGGTGTCTTCTGAAAAATCAAAGTTGAATTATTATTTAATATAATATTTTCATATCTCTGTTAGGATGAAAATGTTAATTTGTGGAAGGATATCTGAGTCTCGGAAGTAATTGGACAGTATGAGCTGATGAAACAGCAATATGCATATTGAAATGTATAGGGAGTGTGAAAGTCTTAGGAAACTCTTTCTAGAATGTGATAAAATTTTAGTAAATGGGGTTATTTAAATAACTAGAGATTATGCTAAAATATCTATTAGCTAAAGGAGCAACATGTCATAAATTCAAAATAAAATTTTATGTAAATATTTACTTGTATTTATGAAGGTTTTTCGCATTTGGAAATTTACAATGTCATCCAGGCACAGAAGAATTGAAAAATCGAGTTGTAAAATTTAGGTGACTTGTTTGCCAGAGGTGAATCAGAATATAAATCATACAATAACAAAAACCTTATCACTAGTCTTCAACTTCTCCTTGGAGAAAGAAAAAAATTACCTGCAACATTTTACTCTTTTGATCAGTGTGACGGCTGAAGTATTCTCCTTGTCTACCCTTTCTTACATACCACAGCATCCCATAGGTGTTTTTGTAGCAAAGATAGACTTAGAAATGCACAGTACAGAAATGCTCAACAGTGTCTGGAACTGCTCTGAGCTCCAGGATTGTGAGCAGCAGCAGCACGGAGCATCAGGCAAAGCATGTGCCTTCAGACAGACTTCCCAAAATAGCAACAAGCCCAAAGAGGTCCAGGCCCACCAGAGCAGAGGAGGAAAGCAGAACAGGATGACAATCCGCCTATGTATTTGAATAAAATAGTGAAGGAGTTTAAGACTGCAACACATGGTAGGTAACATGACAGTT
>VWZS01009294.1:33921-57792 GCA_013397075.1 Rhabdornis inornatus
GTACTATTAAATGTTATCAGTGAAGTTGGAATCATAAGGATATTTTTCTATGTGACAGCAGCAGGTGTGTTTTCTTCAGGACTTAAGTTCATTTATTGCACTGCTTAATATTTACAAGCTAGTAGCAGCTCTGAGTAATCATTACAAATCAATTGATAACATTACACAGGAGGTTTTTGAAGGGTGGAAGTGAACTCCGTCAAAGAAGGGTGATAAATCAATAAAGGTCTGTCGTTGTTTCATGAATTTTTTTAGAATGTTCTCACTTCAAAAAGCTAGAATATCAATTTTTAACTACAATGACAAATTAATATAATGTATATTTATGGGCTCTTCAGTTTCAGATAACAAAGAAAAATAGTGTTGTTGGACACCTACAAAGACAGTATCACAAGTTTAAAAACATTTACTATAGCTATACTGAGTGTATTTTATAATCATCATCAGAGTGAAACAGAAATTACTTACATCATCTGTGATTCAAGAACTGCACCATGGATCATCAGGTGGGCAAGAAATACAGGTTTTTTCCACCCAGGTGGAAAAAAACGTTGAAAAAGACAATTAATTTTCTATGGTAGCAGAGAACAATTTCAGAACTACGCATTTTAGCCAGTCCAGTTAATTTAAGGTTGTGGTTATTGAGAGGAACAGAAATAGATAGACTGAGGAATAATATCTAAGTCCTGACATCCCAGCAAAATCCCAGTTTTCCCATTTCTCAGACTAACACATGTCCCTTAATAATATCAGGATATTCTTTTCTGAGCCAGTCAGCATAGACTCCTTCTGTAATTAATAAAAATCTGACTGAAGAGTCACTAAAGCCTTATGCACCATTGATAAAATATTTGAACAACCCTCGAAATAAGTCTGACAAGTTACACCCATTTCCACTTCGTCTCTTAAGAGCTTAATTCAGTGTACACACCTCAAAAGTTTGATGAATCCATCTATTTTATTGTCTGGGCTTTACTTCAAACTCTACCAATATTCTCTTAGGGAGCACAAATACAAAGCTGCAGACATTAAAAAAAAAAAAAAATCACTGACTTTTGAGACATTGTGAATGTACCACAACTTCTAATCTTAAATCAACCTCAAACTGAACAGCAAAGTTATGTACTCTTCTGTATTACCTATCCTAGTTTGAGTATTAACAACTGTCTTCAGAGGGGGAGCTGCATCCAGGAAGCGCTGACGAAAATTTTGGTGCCTGAGAACTTGGGACCAAGTCTGACCATTAAGAAACTCTTTGGGAAAACAGTAAAATTTGCCTTCACAATTTTTATAAAATATATTAACATTCAGTGATTAATCAAAATAGTCAAAATTTGTTTGACTAGCACCAGATTACTAAGCATTAAGTGCAAATACCTCCATATTTACAGTAAATACGAATTGACATTCATAAGTGCACAATCTATAGCTAGCTTCCATTTCTTTCCTGTTAATATCCATCGAGTGAAGTCACATTAAGTCATTACTGCCATTTAACTGAGAGGGACGTTTCAAATGTTATCTGAGACTTGATATAAAGATTTAAAACCTAGGTCATTGTTGAATCTGAGGAACTTCAAAATTAAAGTATTGTAATATTTTTGCATTTATATGCATTGACAATTTTACTATTGTTTAGTTAGCCCAGCTCTCAGGAGAGGTATCCAGAACCTGGAGCACCCTGGGGAGACACAGCCTGCCAGCACTGCCTGAGCAGAGAGAAAGCCCCCCTGGGATCCCACTGCAGCTGCAGTCCAGCCCAGGGCTTTGGCAGATGCCTTTTTTGTTTTTTGTTCTCGGGTGGGCCAGGTGACACCGTGCTTTTGTTGGTTAAACCATTCCCTCTTTTGTACAATCCTTTTAATGGTTGTGTTTATTGCAAAGTCTTCAGTAAACTGTGACTCAGTTTATAACCTCTCTTAGTATCTTTACCTCTGCTGTAAAGAATGGGGAAGTTTAAGGGGACTTGGTCTCCCTGCTGAGTTTCTAAAAACCAGCACAACACATTACCATGAAAATTTCACTTTCCCCTATTACAGACCATTAGAATTGCAATTAACACAAAAAATTGCATAACTTTGCTAATTATGTGATTAATTTAGCCACAGGTAAACTTTCTGCTTTGCAGAAAAGAGATGGTTTATATATTTAAATGTTGAGTAGTGTCTCTCCTTAATTTGCTCAATTAGGAAGCCTTGAATCTTCAGATGTTTTGCAGAAAATATGGATAACTGTTCCATTGTCCCAGGAAGAGCTCATTGTTTTTAGATTTCTCTTTTTTTTTCTCTGAATTTCAAAAGGTTTGTTCGAAGACATTAATGGGCCAATTATAACATGTTTTAGAAGGGCAAAAAATATCATATTAAAGAAATAAATATTTTGTAAAATTAAATACAGACCTTTCACTGATACATTAAAAAATATTTCCCATTTTTAGTTATGGACTTTTTGATAGAAGAAGCATTTTGTGAAATCTTGGTGTCATGCTGTCCTTTATGATAGGCCTGGAAAGAGACAGTTGACTGTGAAGCATCCTAGGAATCCTCAAAGGTCTGAATGCTTTTTTCTACTCAGGTTCTAAAAACGCACATATTTTTGTTTCATGCTGAACCAAAAATCAAGGGATGAGCAGGTGAGCGACCCCAAAAAGGAAAACATAGCACAACACATACAGTTAAATTTTTAGTTCAACTGAAAATTGCACTTTCATAGTAAATGTTGGTATCCTGTGCCTTCTTTATTTTAGATTGCAATCAAGTAGTGAGTTTATTTTGTTATAATATATAATTTTACTTTTTATAATTTTTAAACTGACTCAGGTGGTTTCTACCATGGTTTCTGAGTAGTTACAGTACTCTGAATATTTCTGGTAAATTTAGTATTTTTCTTAAACAGATCTGCCACCTCTGATATTACTAGCCCTATCTTATAGGTGGAGAAACTTGAGATACCTAAAGAAGTGGCTTGCCCTGAATGAGTCAGCATTTCCCAGTAGACTGGAGGAAACAGGAAAATCCCCTGGGGGGCTGTTAGGAGCTGTACCAGTGCTCTCCTTGTACATTGCCTTTCTACTGCAGCAGATCAGAGCAATGTGGTTTACCAAAACTAAGTAGCTAAATAAGTTAAATCCATTCAGATATTCTGAGGTAATCTCCTTGACAGAAATCTTGACAATATCCCCAGGTTAAAATAAAAATATTAGCTTTGGTTCTTGAATTTTGATTCACGTATTAGTAACCCTCAGGTTTCCTATTCAAAGGAAGGAAAGAATAACTTCCACGTAACCTAGAAGCTGGTTTTGGAGGAAATAAAGCTTGTTTTGCTTCCAGTCCTTTGCAAGGGCCTTATTTCCTTGGTCTTGTTTCATTTGATTAGATTGTTTGCTTTTGATTTGTACATAGTAGGCAAAGCTCTTATCTCAAGCTTTAGGCTTTAGTCTTGCCATATAGTTAACACGCAATCATGTATTATAAAACCAACAATTTAATTTTTAGTCCTACAACAAAAGATTATCAAATAAGAAAATGAATATAACTTTTTCCATCCCTCAAAGACAATTCCTTCTCACATACTTACCAAAGACATAGAGAGTAAAAAAATTAATTTACAACAGATTGGTCTTCCAAGTTAAGGAATAGGTTCAGAACAAATCGGAGGATTTCACACATACTGCTAAATTTTATTAAATTAAGAGAGATCTGTTCAAAGACTTATTATGATGACATTATCAATTTTGAAAGACACTCAGTCTTATATTTAAAACTACTCTATGCTGGTCCAGATATGATCAGAGTCAGAAATGCTATGGACTAAACAAAATAAGTGTCTTCCGGGCCTTATAACAAGATGAAACAGAGAAGAGAAACAAAGCATTAGAAGGATAGATAAAAGTCTGGCAAAGGAGGCAAGAAAAGACCTAGAGACTTCACCAGTGGAGGACTCCAATGTACACACAGAGCTTTGTATGAAGAGAGGATGAAGTAAGAATAAATTTACAGGTAAAAATGCCAGAGTAAATTCAGCTACTCATGGAATTCTTGGGATGTTGTCAGGTAGTTCCTGTAGCCAAAATAACAACTACCAAACCTCTCCCTTTAAGTAGTTTTGTGAAATGCAGGTTGAAGTAAACTGCAAACTTCCGTGGTAATTATTGGCACCCGGGTCAACACCAGTTTCATTTGAAATGCAACATCTTGAGGCAATTCTTGCCAAAAATCCCTGGCACCATCTGGTATCTGAACACTCTGTTACAAGGGGGACTAGATGACGCTATTGGAATGCTAAGTAAATTCAAAACAAACACCAGCATGTGGTTCTATGTGAAAGGTATCTGAGATATGAAATGCTTTATGAAAGGATGTTAAACATTACATAAACTCAAGGCAAGGCCTAACTTTATCATGTATGAGGGCTAATAAACAGACAAAAAGTATATTTAACTCTGGCAGTTCTTGAGATAAAAGTGCTTGGAGGTTAGAAAGGAGCCATCAGAGAAAATATAATATATTCTTATTCAGGTCTTATGTTCTGACACTCTCATCTTTACACTTGCTTTTGACAATTTTCAGAAATAATTCAACTCTAGATAAGCTTTTGATCTGTTTCAGCATGGTCATTCTAATGTATTTATACTTTAAGTCGAATGTAGGAATTAGTGGTAACAAGAAAATTTCAGAATAACACACTGTAACTAAAAAGAAGAAAACACCAATTCTGTCAGATGAATGAAATGGGAAAATCATGACATCAAAGACTTGTGAAGTTGTATTTTCGACCTGAAAATACTGGAACAAACATTTAATACTTTGATGTTCTAGGTTTATTTTTTATCAAAGTTAATTCAGAATTCTGTACTCAACTTGTTATTGTCTTCATCATTTTTTGCCCATAAAACCATACACGCTGGTATAAAAAGTTGTGATTTGGGGAATTTTCTTCAGAATAATATTGTTTTTAAAATTGTCAATATTACCATCCAACTCACATACAAAAAAGTAGCAATGGTTGCTATGGAAAATCACAGAAAGAAATGTATTTCAATCTACACTTTGTCTGAAGTTTTTATCATACTAATGAAACCAGTAATTAATTGATGTAGGCTTGAGAAAAAAAATGTAAATATTAGATAGATATAGATATAGATGATATAGATATATATCTCCTAAATGTGAAGATTTCAGCCAGAATGAGCTGTCTTTGTACTTTAGTGTTTTAGCAGAAACTGATTTTAAGAATGATGACCTGCATTTCCCAGTTTGATTGCAAACAGTGAACTCAACTCATATTTCCTAGTCTTTTTTGTAGAATGATTTCTTAATGATACCTGATCCTGCTGTCTTTAAAAGATGAACACCCTGATCAAGTGTTCTGAAATGTCTAAATTCAAGAATTTCTTACTTTTCCATTCATTATGAAATGCTCTCTGTATACAAGGAAATATGTTTCTGGTTTGGAAGCCTGAGTGTGCCTGTCACAGAATACCCAGTGAGATGAAATTAATTATAGCAGAAAAGTATTCTGCCATTGGAGTCTTGCTGAATGTAGGCAAGAGATGTCTGAGAGCAACTTTCCCTAAACTAAGAATTTTGAATTTAATGTTAATCTAATGCCTCAAATTAATTTTTTTTTTTAAGTTTACAGGACAGGAGCTTTTTCTAGTATTCCAGCATCTTCCTATGTTCCCCTCACTACCTGCAATAAATAAACCACAAATCCTACAGTAGGAACTGCAGCACATAAGGATGATCTCCCAGTCACACTCCTAATTCCCTTCCCAGAGTTCAAATTGGAAACCACACACACAAAAAAAAAGTCATAAGGAATATGAGGAAGGAATATATGTGGAGAGATTATTCCAGCTTTATACACAGAGGAGGATCTCACCAAATATAATGAAATCTGTCAGAACTTTATAAAAATACAACTGTTAATCCCTGCATTTGTAAAACAAGGTAATTAAGAAGTGTACAAAAACCAGCTGACTTACCTGGAAAGAACAATTGTTTTCTTTGTTCTTTGTGAGTGAGTTGGGGGAGATTTCTTCTAAGCCTCTTTGCTTCATTAGGCATGTTGAAATTAATTTTCAGCTTTTTTTCTCTCCCATTTCCTGATTATATACCAACACTTGTTTAACATGGACTTTTTATGTCAAATTAATTTCAGTGTTTATTTTGCATTTGCAATTGCTGTTTGTATAAAATGCATCTTTGCACTAAAGGTTCAACTTTGCTCTATAATTTTTATGCAGTTACTCCCTCTGACTTGATTTTTTAATCAAATGAGTTTAAGAGATATTGGAAAGTTTGCCTGAAAAAAAATAGTGTTTGGGACGTCAAGATATACTCAATTTCTTAGTTTCATTTAAATTCCTTATTTTCCTACATTCTGTGTTTTATTTATTGAACTGAATAAATAAAAAAGAATAATTTGGACTGATTTGTAGCTGCACTGAAGAAGTTGCTGTTCAGAGGTCACTGAGTACCCACTTCTACAGCGAGCAAGGTGAAACTGTAGCCAATGCCTGAGATGATTCTGTTTTGGGAATCAATGCCATAAACGTTCCCTCACAGTTTGTTTTCAAGGCCAAATGAAGAACTGCCAGGATTCATAAGCATTTTTATTGTTAGCAGTTCTAGATGTTTTTGCTTGAATCTTTCAAGACGATGATACCCAATAGTACAATATGATAAAAATGTCTTCATATTGTATCATATTTCTCTGAACGGTGAGGGCTTGGTGAAGCTTTGTGAGCTATGACTGAGCATGCAAATCTTTTTATCTTTCTTCAGTGCTAGTCTGTCTGTCAGTAGAACACTCATCTCCTGGTCAAAACTGAAGCACAAACCCAGAATTACTTTGTATTCCCCACACAACCCACTGAACCTCCTCCTCCATTTGTGCCATAGAGAGAAATTTGCCATGAGTGTTTTGGCGGTGTCTTACTGTGTGTGGTGGGCAGAGGTGAGGTTGGCAAAACTGTGTTGACATGGGGCACTGAGCACTGAGCTGTTGGAGGAGAGGATTGTCAGAGGACGTGCCACGGAGCTGGGGAAGGCACAAGACAGAGACCTCCCAAAACATAGCAGACCAGGGCAGTGTCTATAGCTACTGTAAAGTCACCTGACATCTTTATCTAATCCTCTGTGGCTTTAAACACTCCCAGGACACACAGGTGACATTCAGAAATAAAGGAGAAATTCTATAATAATTCAGTAGCTCTACAATGTAATTCCCTGAGAGACAATGTCCTGAGTTTGGGTGTTTGAATCATGTAACTTAAACTCTTCGATTTGCCTGAGTCTTTCACAGTTTTAAACGACTTGCTATTTTCATGGCTTCACATACTACGGTGGTAGGAACTTTATAAATGCAAAGTATTCATGATGAAATAAAATGAGACTCTGACTCTGAAAGTGGAACAAAAATGATAGGCGTTCCTTAGAAAAAACTATATTTGGTCATTCTTTCCTTCTCAATAATTCAAAACAGTTTCACCTTCTCCCTTCAAATCACGTGTTCATCACAAATCTTTTTGCCTGGTTGCATAACTGCTGTGTGCTCTGTTATGGTCAAAATTCAACATGGAGTAAAATACAAAAGTGAGGGATTAAATCTTTATGTGGTATCCATCATGTGAATGAACTTTATTTCTGCTGTTTCTGCTGTATTTGCTTAAAAACTAGCTTTTAAAATCTTATTTTCTCTCACACTTTTAACTGTCAGAATCTATTTACATTTAGACGTCAAAGTGGGAATGTGTCAAGATCTGTCAGAAATAAAGCAATCAAGTCTCTTTCAGAAAAGCATGAACACTGCCACTCCTCTACAAGAATTTGGCAGGGACTGGCTAGCTGGAAAGTAAGAAGTATGGAATTTTCCCCAACAGAATGAGTGGGTGTAAAAGAGAAAAAGTTCTTCAAGTATTATTCCATAAGTTATTCCTGTCCAAAAGAATTTCTGTTTAAATTACATTTTTTGTGATAGGTCTTTCCTTTCTAGATGTATCACTGACTTTATGGAAACACTGTCAATTCGCGTTGTTAAGAGCACCATGTAAATTTGGTTCTCTTTCTTAAAGAATCTTCTATAATTATCATCATCATCATAATCTCATCTGTAGTTTTCTTTCAAAAATTCAGAACTCATTCCTCTCAAATGTTATTTGCAGTCTCTTCTATGCCACAGCATTTGAAAAATATTGTTTTTCTAAATCACTTTATGTTAAGAACTGTTTCATGCAGAAATAATATGTAATAAATAGTGATTTTTAATGACAGCTATTTAAAGATGCTTTGTTCTAGGAAAATACTTAAGAGAGCTGTATTAAATCTTGTCTTGCCTTCAGCAATGTGAGCACTTGTGTTTTAACTTCCAGCTCAAAAAAAGACCCCACTTCTATAAAATCCTCTCCAAGTTATTTTTTTAATGTTCCAGCAACTTGTTCTGTTTTCATCTATTCTCTTTCACTTCTCTAGTGTTTGAGTATTGATGAACTAGACAATCTATCACAGTAGTTACAAAGAACCTCAATCTGACTCCAGCAGCTAAAGACAAAAACCTTAACTATTTTTGATCACCATCTGTGTGATTTTATAGACAATAACACACCATTAATGTTACCATTAACTTACATTAACAAACAGGAGGTACCATTATAAGAAGATAATGAGGTGATGCAATAAATCTTCTTCACTCAAGTTAGATTTACTCTATTGTGATTCAGATCTTTAGCAGAAGAATGAAATGAATTATTAAAGAAATAACACTGCATGAACTAAATCCTAAAATTCTATTCGAGCACATAACCATGCATGTAGGAAACTTAATATATAAAATTTTACAATATATTGATGTGGCTTTAATGAGACACACCAGCCCCACATCTAAAAAAAAAAAGGAATGGAAAATAAAGAAAATATTTTGCACACAATAGAAACTTCATGAATGGTTCATCTCCTTCTCTCCTAATAATTTCTTCTCTTGAATACAAAAATGATGACAATGACAAGATGTAAGAATTAGTTTTGCATTAGAAACTAATAATTTGTGAAAGTGAACTCAGTTATAGAGGACAGTAAATAATTTTCACAGATTTAAAAGTTCAGTATAACACTAGAAAACAAAATTTTTAATTAAACCACACATATACTGCATTGATTTACATGACATCAAATATAAGTTCAGTTATCATAGAAAGATGTTTCTATACTATTTATTAAAATGCAGTAAAGAGAAATATTCAAGATCACATTTTGTAGAAAGATTTTATTGTCATGCGACCACACCTGTAATATTGTGTCCAGCTCTGGAGTCTCCAGCACAGGAAAGACATGGATCTGCTGGAGCAGGTCCAGAGGTGAGCCATGGAGATTATTAGAGGGATGGAGCACTTCTCATATAAGGAAAGATTCCGAGAGTTGGGATTGAAGATTCTGAAGAAGAGAATGCTCCAGTGAGACTTAATTGTGGCCTCTCAGTATGTGAAGGGTGTCTACAAGAAAGCTGGAAAGTGACTTTTTAAAAGGGCCTGTAGTGACAGGACAAGGGAGAATGTGCTCAAACTGAAAGAGAGTATGTTTGGACTAAATATTAGGAAAAATTATTTACTGTGAAGGTGGTGAGGTGCTCGAACAGATTGTCCGGAGAAATTGTGGGTGTCTCCTTCCTGGAAGTGTCCAAGGCCAGGTTGGATGGGGCTTTGAGCAGCTTGGTCTAGTGGAAGGTACCTGTGCCCATGGCAGGAAGTTTGGAAGTAGATGACCTTTAACATCCCTCCCAACCCAAACCACTATGATTCTATGATAAAACCAAAGACGATATTTATATTTATGGATCAGTTTTATGGATCAGTCACTATCTCAAATAAACATAAAGTAAGGGAAATTAGAAAGCTGGTATAAGGAAGCAAGTGATTGTATGGAATAAAAATAAACAAAATAAATCTTTATTCCTTGGATTTAAGACCTGATCAATAGTTGTAAAGTTTCATAAAACTAAATGTACTGAAAAACAATTAAAATTATTCATTCACATGATCTAGTGTTTTTATGAAATTGTATTTTTCAAAATATTCAATTTCAGATGTTTGAGTCATTCATCAATGATTTAGGACATCACAACAAAACTCCAGCAACAAACTTCCAGCTATCTGAAACCATCCCACAAGAAGCAGATGTTTAATGACACTTTCAAACATCCAGATTTATTTTCACACTACAAGCTGCCTGAGAAAAGCATCTGTAAAGACCTGATAAACACATTTAGAGAAACTATCCAATTTTGACATTCCATCTTAAAAAGTTTGACAATCAAAGAGCACAAGCTGTTTCTTCTTTTCCAAAAAGAAGAAGAAATGTGTATTAAAACTCTCAATAAAATTTAAAGAATAAAGGAATAAAAAAACCCCCATCTTTCATTAAAACTTTAGAAACTCAAATGTACATAAATAATCTTGAACTCATTTGTTTTCCTCAGCAGTGCTCAGTTTCTCAGAGACTGTTCACTATAGCTGGGAATTTAAGCATTGATCTATACATATCTAAGCTGTCTTTGATCATGCTTTCTTGTCACAAGCATATTTTGTACATAGAGTCTAGGCAGTTGCCTCATGAATAACATCATTCAGAAGTTTTATACACCAGTCTAATGCATTTAACTGACTCACCAGATCTTATAATCAGGAAAATATACCCATTCAGTCAGTAGCTGTACTATATATATGTTATTGTGCATTTATAAAAATGACTAACATTATTAAAAGCTGTGCTCAGATGAAGTCTGAAATTTTTGGTTTTGACCACTGAGCTTTCAAATCATTACATAACTTGACTTTTATGAATCATAAATCCTGACCCTAGAGCTCTGAGTTTCAGCAATAATCCCAAAGATTAAATTCCCAGCTTTGACAGCACCTTTGGTTGAGTGAGGAATCAGATGTGACACCTTCCTCTCCTCCCTTCTGTAGAAACTGTCATTATGTTGTCTCAGCTGAGCGAGTTCTCATAAAAGCAAACCTGTAATATTAGTGCATGCAGGCAGGGCTCCCAAAGGGAGACAGCACCCCTACCACCAATCAAAAGTGAGAAAAAACTTCTCTGTAGTTCTATACACAATTGATGAACTACATGGGTCTACAAAAAAAAAGCCAACACTAACCAACCAAAAAAAAAAACAAAAAAGAAAAAGCCCTAGTAAGATTTCAGTAAGAATTGCAAGCCTGGTTGAAGAATCTATTCTGTTTATAAACTCTTGCAGATGTACAAGGTTTACCAGGGTGTTCTTTTCCATTAATAAGACCAGTATTCCAAGGACATCTGTCTTTAAAGATGCTGACTATATTGCACATGCAGTTTTACCTTTTCTTGCCAAAATAGTGTCATGGTGGGGTTTCTCAGGCAGCCAAGAGCTCATAACTTTTTATTTGCTCTGCTTTTAAAGAAAGGGAAATACACAGTAGCACGCTGCTTTTTTGTCACATCCTCTTTCTGGAAGGAAGACATGGGATTTGTCCTGGCTTCTCTCAAACTCCCTTTGTCTCCAGCTTACTCTAACACAATTTCCCATAAAGAGACACTAGTGCACTGTCAGTGCAGAAAATGCTTTAAGGCATAATATTGTTAATTTTTGTATGTATTTAGTGTCTTCAAGTTCTGTGCATAGTTTATTTATATATGCACAATCTCAACTAGAGGCTGTATTTTCTATATTCCTTGAAAGTCCCTAGACTGTGTTGATGACAAAGCAAGAAACATTAGGGTATTTTTTATTATTGTATTATTTCCTGTTTCAGAGGATCCATTTACAGATAAAAAGTGAATAGCAGAAGTACTTTCAATATTTTAAAATTAGAAAACACCATGTTCCTGTCCATGAGAAAAATCACCATATTAGCTGTAGATGATATGTAGATATTGAAGAGTTCTATTTATAAACACAAAAGATACTAGTCCCAAGTAGGTTGCTTGATTATCCCCAAGGAACTAAACATTTTCCTGGGCTATATATCCACTGTTTTCTCTTAGTGTGTATTACCACATGTGATTCCACTCCACTTAGGAAAAACCCAAACAGAAAAGTGTTTCCATTGTGACAAATCTGTGCTAGTCTAAGCAGAAGACACTGAAGATGCATTTGTTGCAACCAAAGTGTATGTCTCTTTCAGAAGAGATTATGTCTCATTTGAGTGAGGAAATTTGGTATATGGAAACAGAGAAGCATATGAGCATCAGCTGGATGCTGTGTTCTTCATCCTGTTCTAATGCTCTAATAATCTTCAAGCCCCTCTAACATTTGTTACAATGCATTGAGAGGTTACAGAAATGTGTTGTATGCTTTAAACAGCACTAAATACAGTAGACATTCTTAAAGAGTTACACAATAACAAAAAGAAGTTACTGAATTTGTTCATACATACAGGACATGTGCCACAAACATGCACTGTAAAATTCTGTTTCTCTGTAAAGATGTATTCATCTATGCATAAATCGCTGAAATTACTTGTGAAGTCAGCAGATGCATGAGCCAGAACCCAAGCCTTGCTGAAAAGACAGTTAAAGAGTGCTCCTTTCTTCATACATGCTTCTTTTGTATTCAGCCAGCTGATTCAGAGGGGATTCTATGAGACTGAAGAAAGCTTTTTCCTCTCATTTATGCAGCCTCAGACTCTGGGAATTAGAGATACTCCTGAGACATACTTTATGATTGTTCCTTGTCTTTGGAAAAGGGGAGACAATAGAGAGCCTTAGTCTTTGAACAGATTACAAAAGCAAATCTAAATATTTTAAGGGATTCAGCTGCCAAGGTAAGGAGTTACCAATTCATAAATCAAATAAAATGAAATTCCTTTTACTCTTCCATTTGCCAATTGAATGACATAGCTACACAGCATAGACATTACTGAGGTAACTTGTGTTCCTTCCTCCTATCCTGTAGCCAACTACCCTGTCTCCTGACCAAGTCTATTAAGCACTATGCATGCTCTGAGAGGGTATAAAATCTCAGCAGGCACAGATGAATACCTCACAACCCATAACTTTCTACTTTAACTTTCCAAAAATGCCAACAGGCAGTCTCTGGGAAATTATCAAGAGCAATATTACTGCCATAAGGCACACTTCATTTTTATTATCAGGTCAATATCCGGCACATCCCTGCTTATCTTAAAACTTTCAACTGGTTTCTGTGATTAAAAACTTTTTTTGCATTTCTGCAATTTTGAATTCAAAAATTGCTTTCCATATTCTCTTTACTAGAAATGCCTATGGCCTGACCTAAAATATTTCTCTTCTCCTACTTCAAGCAATATCAAATGCAACACCAATTTTTTTTTACTCTTTCTATTTCCTCAAGTGCTTCTTCCATATTTGCATTCATGACTTCCTTGTGGCTTTAATTCTCTATCCTTTTTCCTCCAATTCTTATAGATTTCACCTATATCTCCTGCAGCTTCTCCCTAACCTCTATTACCTGGCTTATTTCCTCTCTCGAAAATTTTCAAAGAGATTTGAATAAAATACGCTTTACTTATCTTCTAAACCATTCTGCAGGTTATTTGCTGGCTTATTATCCAATTCAAACCTCTTCCTCAACCTTCTCCAAATTTCATTAGAATTTCATGAGTCAATATCTACCATTATGGTTTGGGATCCTTTTTTTTAAACAATGTGAACTTAAATTTTGATCTGGCTACACAATGAGAAGTCTGCCATTTACAAGATGATTTCTTGTCACCACTAAACCTTTCCAGCTGATACCATGACTTCAGCTTTCCCAGCATAATGTCATGCATAAATCACATTTAGTGATCCTTACCAGCATAAACCATTTTATCCATTTGTGGATAAAAAAGAAAAAAAAAGTTGAATCATTTTGACAAAACCAGGTACACTGCATATCCACCTATGTCACTGAGGATGAGGAAACTCTAGCAGGAGAAAGATGAGGATGCAGAGATCAATATCCATGAAGGTAGGGTGGGTTACCCTGTCCAGGCTGCAGTCAGCATGGAATGCATGGTAGCCTAATTGTTTAACTTCCAGTCTCGCACTCAAAGAAACAAAACTGAATTAGAAAGCGACAAATAAGCTAAATGTATCATGATAAAGCCTTTGCTCATTTTTTATCCATCTACTCCATTACTATTTTCTCCTGAAACTTCAAACTCTTTTTAAAGCAGGGATCTTTTCTTACATATTGAGGAAGCTACAGGAGTGTTTTCAGCTTTAAAAGGCTAATGACAATCCACATTGTAAGAATTCCTCACAGAGCTTGAAGCAGTAGGGAGCCAAAAGGGATCTCCACTGAGTTGGAAACCTTTCCTGCAAATTTTTAATAATATAAGTAATGTTTACTAACAAAAGCATTCACTTCAAATCAATACTCTACTTATAAAAAGATCACTTAAATGAAACCTTGCAATATAGAGACTCCTGTTATTTTTAAGAACTGTGGTTTCCTACAGACTTAAATTATTTGAATGGCATGTTATGCTTCTCTGTATATATTATGTGGATGTACATTATAAAAAGAAAATGGACATGTAAAAATAGATGTGCTGCTTATATGAAAAGTTAAACTGCTTTTCATATTGATTTAAGATTTTTATTATTTAAATATTTTAATATCAGATATCAATCACATAATATGCTTTTTACATGCACAGATGCATGTAAATCATCATTAATAGATGATTATTTTAAAACAGAGGGTGATAATATTATTTTGTTGTGATAAATGAACATCGCATTTTCTGGGCAGAGATTTATTTGTTTATTTTCACAAATTATATGTATGAGTGGTTATATTCTAATTATTATCCTAGAAGCCATCAACAGTTAGAATTTCCAGCAGATTGCTTATGTTATCAATAATATTTGCTTTGGCGGACTGGTTCATTTTTTCATTGCTTCCTCCTTCTCTCCTCCCTCTCATTCTCAATCATAAAAATGGTCACCAAAACCCATTGGTTTCTCCCAGGTTTATATTATTCTTTCTGAGCTGTAATGCAACTCTCTATCAGCATCACTATAACCAAGAGTATATACTTCCTTTTTGAACGGTTCAGTAAGATAGGCTGTAGATGAGAGGAATATATGAATAGAAATGCACTTCATTCCAACTTGCAGTCATGTTGTGGAATACAGAAGGGAAAAACTACTAGGCAAGTTTGAGAAAATTTAGAAGAAAGTATTACTGGGATACTTATTCACTTTTGCCTTCTCTTGATACAGCTAATATCACCTAACTACCATTTTCTTGATACTGATTCAAAGCTAATCCTGGCAGTGCTAAATTGTTCCTACCAAGTGCACTGCAGGTAACTTTCTAGGTGTTGGCTAGGAGCTAGTATTCCTGTAAATACCTATAATTCTATCTCGAGAAATTGATAACTATTCCTCTTAAAAACCTCTAAAAATATGGCTATCAATAATTGTTTTCTCCAAAGTAGCCATGGTGTTTTCAATTGCATTTCTCATGCATACCTTTTAGAAATGAAGAAAAAGTTTTCCTAACGACAAAATTCGAAGTTTTCTCATAGCCATTCCTCTGTATTTGAGCAAGGCTGCAACAGAAAAAATGTTCCACGTTGAGAGTTGCAAAAGTCACAGAAGAAGGAATTTTTTTTTAAACAAATTACTAGTGAAAAATGGTACCTCCTCTAGAAACAACCTGTAGTGTTATTCCCTTTGTAATGGTGTTCCGTTTTGTATTCTAAAAGAAGTGAAAATTATCTAAAATTTTCCAATTAAGTTGCAAGGCATTTCCAACTAGATTAGGAAAATATGGCCTTCAAAATTTACTGGCAGGCAGCATTCACTTGAATACTTGATTGTCTTATTTTGTTATTACTTCTTTAGTGTGATTAGGCATTTTATTTAACTTTTTTTTGGAGTTTGCTTTAAGCTGATGCAGTTCAAAATGTTTTCATTTGATGTGTGAAACTGGGAAAATAGTTTAACCAGTGGGAAAAAAGAAACAGATACTAAAGTTAATGGATTGGTGTGGAAAAGTGAAGTTTCAAGGCAAGTGTGAGCTTGATCCTAGAAAACATTTTAGGATTTTTTTTAACAGCTATGCTATAGCTTGCATAAGAAATTTTGTTGTCTGGCATGGAAGCACCGCATGTGTCAAAGTAAGCATACTCAAATACAATCAGCAATGAAATGCTTCTTTCTTTGACTGTTGCTACAATAGCAAATTTACCCATTGAAGAGTGAGGACAAACTTGTCTCTCTTTCAGAGAAAGGTGTATTTTCTCAGAAAAGCAGAAGCTTTCTTGTTTTCTAAATTGGTAATGCTCTTGAACAACATGGACTTGACTGTCAGAAGAGTAGGGAACTTATAAGAAAATTCTGTGATCACTTGGAGTTTCTGAAGATCAGACTATATAGAGTTCTTATATAAATAGTGTTTTCATGGGCAATTTGTGATTTGTTGTTTTCTATTTAAAAATAATTAACTGGAACACACACTGAAAATTTGCAGACTTCATTTTTTTGAGAGAGATGGTGTTTGGGCAATAGTTGGCAAGCAGAATGTAGATTGAATTGAGTATCAATGGTCTTTGCAGCAATTACCCATCTAAAGGAGCTATCAGATTTGAAGAATCTTGATTTTTTCCAAGATTTATTCATGCTCAAACTGCTGCTTCAATCTCAAAGAAAATAATAGGATTTATTTGGATAGCTTTGTACATCTTGTCTCCATTTGCCTTCAAAATACTCAATTCACATCCAACAAAATAACTGAAAGTTATTGGCAATTGCCAAAAATAAGATTTTTAAAAACTTAAAATTTAGAAACATACGCTTCAAAGACATTTAGCTTTAGAATTGTAAATGGTTCTAGGAATATAATTTCTGTTAAGAGCAACTGCATTTTTCTGTTTCACGATAACTATATTTCAGGCTGGATTGTGCCTTTGGGTTTTATCCTGCAATGGAAGTAATTTGTGATGTGAACCTGGAGGATCATTCCCCAGAACAGTTTTTCAGGCTTTTTCCTGGTTTGCTAGAGGGAAAGGAGTGTGCTGCCTGAGTCATTCAGAAGATGCAAGGTGCTCAGAGAGCTGCAGCAGTGCAGAGATTTAGCTGTTTGAGAGAGCCAAACACAAAACCCCAACAATCTTAGTGCAGTTGCACTAAGAAAGGTGGCAAAAGGGAAATTTGTCTAGATGGTCTCACAAGGTGATTTACCTCAAAGGAGAGAAATGGGATGCTGTCATAGAATATAAAACTTGACAAGTAGGAGATGGAGAAAATAAATTGTGATTGTGAAAACGAGCTTATATAAGGATAAAAATAAGACAAGATAAAGTAATAAATGCTATTCAGAATGCCAATATATTTTATCAAAATGACTGGCCTCAAGTTACCTGATGCAATTATAGAGTAAGTCTTCTCTTGCCTAGAAATTCTCTGCATTTATGAAGGGCAGATAGGATGGCAGAGGTCAGAGTCAGACATGCTCTATTACAAATTGTCTTTCCATTAAAAAAGAAGTTAAAATGTATATAATTTTATTTTGAAGGAATTTTTTTCTACCTGTATTTTGCCTAGAGCCTGACACTGAATGCTTAACACTCTTACGTAGTTTCCAATCCTCTCCAGGACAACACATGAATAAAACAATATACACAAAAATCCCCTAGCCTCCAGCCATACTGCTATGGACTGCAATCACATCAGATCTCGTTAACTAGCTAAAATTAGTTCTTGTTCATAAGTAGAATGCAAGGTCAAAAAAGAAATAGAATACATGATGCAGGTGTTCCTATATGCACATATGGATATATGTGCATTTCCTGCATGCAAAAAATTGTTTACGATCAGTTGAATGCCAACCACAATTTCTTTTCTTCAGGAAAATCGAGGATTAAAATTGTGTATGCAACCTTATTTCAATTCTTAGTGAACAACCATTATGATAAAGCCCAGCTGTACAGTCATATACTTATTTGTTCATCTATCCTTGCCTTATGCAAAACACACAAATGGTACTCAGAATGCAAAACAATGCCCTGTAGTAAAGAAGGACATTGTATGTAGCTCATTCACATCTCCGAAAACTGAAGCAGCTGAAGGCAAGAAGGCCAAGGATTGTTGTTAGGTTTAGGGAGATGAACACTTGGGTGGTAAACTGAGTTCTGACTCACACAAAAGTACATTATGGTTGCTGAATCACTTAAACTCATCTTTAAAATATTAATATATGTTTGTTCATTTTACATGCCCAGTTTGAACACATGGGATCTGATTCACAGAAGACAAAGCTTCTCTCTCCTATTGCTTCTACCAAAGACAGGTTTCTCAGTTTAGATCAATTTTTTAAAATGTCTCCAATTCCATTTCTCAAATTGCCAGAAATTCGTGATGTTCTTTTTTCCTCTCACTTTTCAATCTTCTATACCACATATTCTATTCTTCTTGAGTCACTAGTTGTTCAGGCAAGGGCACGTATTCCTGTGTTGTGTCTGATTAACCCTCAGCTTTCAGTGCCATCATGTTCAACCATGAGTGACAGCCATCAGCCATTATTTAATTCTGGCCAATACAACACAATCAAAACAAACAAACAAACAAACAAACAAACAATACCCACATGTTGAAAAAGGAAACAAACTAAAACCAAAACTACAACCCCCTCAAAAGTGTGTTTTGAATTTTCTTTCAATGGAAACATTGAAATATTGTTGTATAGACAATGAATGAACTAGAACAGATGGTGCAAACCAGTGAATTTGGTCATAAGCTGCCTTATCTTGCACTGTTCCCAGACTTACTTATTGCCAAACTCACAAATAAAGACATGCTTATTATAAGTTTTATTCTTAAAAGAACACATTAAAAGAGCAAAAGGCAACCATTTTTAAATTAGGAAAGATGTTTAGGGTACATGAGATTCTCTGTGATTTTTAACGCAGACATCACTTTTCATTTATGTATATAAAATAGCATGTGAAAATTGTAGCTTAAGGACACAAAGCTTGTTGTTTGCTCTGTCCTCAGATCAGGATTGTTTCAAACAGCACAGTATACATGCACTGAAAGATTGAACTTTACACAGAACAAAGCATTCAGTAGTTAAAAACTCCTCCCTCTCAAAAGCTCTCTCATCTGACAAGAGCAGGTAAAAAGGGCTCCTTGAAAGTGCTTCCAATTTTTCATTCCATTTCCCTACATAGTGGGTGTATCATTCAGGTACTTTATCTGCTCTTCTTTAAACAGAGCTGCCTTGCTATTATTCCTTTTGTCATTTATTACTGAACTTTTTAACCCTCATTCTGCTCAGACTCTTGGAAATTTCAGATGAAAAGGTGGTAAAAGAAGAATTATCTTCACTGTACAGATAAATACAGTGTCTTGAAAGAACTGTAAGAGAGGCAGAAGGAGAACAAGTACAGATTTTTGTTAAAATTAACAATACATCTGTAGAAAAAAAGCAAGAAAAACAGATTAATCAAACTCCTTTCTAAAGTAAGATCTCATATTTATCACACGAACTGGAGTGTACTTTCAAAATGTGAAGTAATTCAACTTGATATTGTCTAAGGTATAGCAATTTAATCAAAATAAAGCCAACACATAAATGGATTTAAATGATGATAGTCAAATCTCTAGTAACTTGAAAGTTTGAAAAATGCAGTTTTCTTTCCTGAACATTTAAAAAATTTAATAGTTGGCTAACTTCAAGTAATTATTTCATTTAGCAGTTATTGTCAGTCAACTATTTTCCCTTTACTGTTTTCGTGGTAGACATAAACAACATGTACAAACAAACAAACAAAAACACTCACCACAACCTTATAAACCTACAATTATATTGAATGTTCTCAAAGGGATTACATACAGAATAGCCATTAAATCAGGCTCAAGCAGCTGTACCTTCAGAAAAAGACTACTAATTATTTTATCATTATTTTTATTATTACTGTTGCTATTTTTGCATCTGGAATTGTTTTAGCTGACTTCTGCCAGTGCAATAGGGGATACCAAGAGCTTTTTGCACCTGTTTGCCAACTTGAGCACAGGCTTTCAGGTGGCAGAGTCATAGCGATGGATCTTTGCAAAGCCAGTACCTTAGTGCTGGACTCCAACTATTTGCTTACTATCTGCAAAGAGAAGCTTCTTTATTTTAGGGAAGTGTAAGTGCACAGGAAGTGATATAAAAAAAACCAAAAACAAAAAACTGTGTGTTTCTCCAATACCAGCTCCAGTACAAAGGGGAGAAAATTGTCTAAGCAACGCATATATAGAGCAGCAGCACTATGCTGAGAGCACAGAAGTTTAATGCAATCAAGAAAAAGAGATTATAGGCAATTAGGTAATCTCAGAATATATTTATTTCTGCTCTTTTGGGGAGGTGGAAGGGGGGAAGGGAGTGGTACTGCAAAGGTATAGGAAAGGGATATGAAATATTGGAATTGCATGGCATGAGTAAGACTAGCAAGGCCAGCACAAGCCACAGAGCACTGGCTGTGTAGTACAATATTTCGGGAGCCTGAGGAAGCAACTTTATGCTGGTAGCTAAACAGAAGTGCAGAAGTGCTGGTTCATACGCTTTCTGCCCAGAATTCTTTGCTACTTTGGAGGATAACTGTTAATCACGTTGCAGTGGAACTCAGCTGCTGTTCTGCAGAAGAAAAAGTGTAAAAAATGCCAGCAGACAACTTATTTGCATGCATTGGATTGCTCTCAAAATTATTGAAGTGATACTACTTTTCCTTCTTTTTGAACTGCATTCTTTTACTATATGCTTTATTGAGCACTGTTATAAACCAGGAAATGTGATGAACTTTCCCTCATTTTAGTCTAGCACTGAGTGTTCAACCACTCTTGGAGGAAACTTCCAGTGTGAGTGTCCAGAAAGTAGAAAGTTGACACCAATGAATAAACACTTCCTCGGGTTCTGTGAAAACAGCATTATTCCAAACTCTTTCTTGCTTGTTGCCTATTCCAAACGTACTCCTGCCAAACCTCTTGCACCTCTTAGCCTCTACTGCTTACTTCATCTGAATGGATTGTAAGGAGAAAAGTGACAGAACCATACTTTGGTGATTCCATAGGTAAAGCTAAGGTTAAGTTCTTAAGAACCAGTTAATTTTCACAATATTTACAATGTTAGCTATAGGAAGAAGTAATTTATTTACATTTTCTGATCTCCTCAAGACCTGATCTGGAAGCTGCCCCTAAGCCCTGTACCTTTCAGTATTTACATCCAAATTTGCCAAGTGTATCATAATGACTTTTTAATTCACTTGCAGAACAACTAGTCACTACGTACGCATTGAGAAGAAAAACATATATATTTGCAAGCTTACCTTATTCCTAGTTCTTGGAATCTACTGAACAAATAATATATAAAATATATTGTCCAAAATGTACATGTTCTGATCCTCTATATATGTCAACAAATAATTTACAAGTCATATCTACTATTATTAAAACACCATCCTTTAACTTTTGTTGTTGTTATTTCAGGAAGACATATGTGCTCAAATGTACATAAACAGTAAAGGAAACTGAAAAGCAACAACAAAATAGGATTGTTATTTAGGCCTTGTTTCTGAAAATATGTTTTGATGTTAAATATTTAAAAAAGCCTTAGTCATTCAACTGTATTTATACATGTAGTACCTAGAACTATGCAAAATTGAAGTGCACCATCCAAGGAAATACACCTCCCATACCTGAAATCTCAAGATATGATAGTTTGTGATGCTATCATGATGATATGATTGAGTTTATTGTCATATGTACATGCAACTTTGTACACTTAAGTTAGTTTTCACACTAAAAGTTCTAATTTCTTGTAAATTGTATTATCTTTAAGGACTTCCTTTAGTTTGCTTGTTTGTTTGTTTGTTTGTTTGAAACCTTCTCAGACGTACAGCTCTGCTCCTGGGAGCCAAACATAGCAGGGGAAGAAAATTATGAAATGCCAAAACAAGCCCATTGCCAAAATAAAAAGCGAGCAAGAAACCATAACTGGTTATATATATTTTTAAACTGTGGCCAGTGTTCTTTTTATACTTCATAAAAGAAGTTGAGAGCAAAGAAGAAAGGGAGCATTTCTTTTCATTTTCTGGAAACACTGGGGAAGAGATACAGGAAAGAAAGAAAGAAAGAAACGGTCAGGGCAAGGGAAAAATCTTTGTGTGAGGATGTGAAGAAGGCAGGCTGGTGCCCTCACCAGTCTTTTATATAGCAGGGCATCCTCTGACTGGTCAGAGCAATTTTTGTAGAGTAATAACCTGACTGTATCTCTTGCTTCCTGACCTGGATGAAAAGAGACTGGTTCTAAAGAAGAAAAAAAAAAAAAAGAAAAAAAAAAATGAGATGTGTTAAGAACAAGGGGGAGGACGGAGTAGGGGAGTATTGGAAATACTGGCTGGACTGCTCCATCATGGTGCTTGGTTTACAGATGTGCACTTCTATTCCTCTGTTAATTTATCTCTTGTGGCTCTTCCTTCTACTACTGAAGCAGTAAATAAGTAAGTTTGCGGGTGATTGTAAGCTGTGAACATTTTGGGGGCCAGTGAAGTGAGGACACAGCCGAGGCTGCAGGTTGTGGCCTGGCAATGCTGAGCAGGTTTGGCTTCAGCTGGAGCCAGAGCAAAGCCGCTCTCAGCTTCAGCCGCCGCTCCCTGCGACTGCTGCGTTTGTTAATAAGGAGACAAGCGAGGAGAGCTAAAAAGGGAAAAGCAAGCGTCTTGAGGGAACTCTCAGCAACAGTAGCGCACAGTCTCCTCCAGTGTATTTTTTGTATGTTAGAGGAAAAGGGAGAGAGAGCTGCCATCCGGCCAGCCACGGAGCTGCTCCAGGGCCGCACCTGAGCGCGGAGAGGCTGGACCCGAAACACTTCCACCACTGCGGGCAGCTGCGGGCTGTGGTGCGGTGGGAGGCTGCACACCCGGGGTCACCCCGCCCGTGCTGAACCCACTGCCCTGCCCACGCTGCCTGCGGGCTGCTCTCGGGAGCAGACCCAGCGGTGAATGGCCACCTCCGGAAACACTTAATTCCCACCTCGGCCAGTAACTTTGTGATGGGAAGCATCAGCCCTGCCGCTGGAAGCACGGGAGGAGGGAGAAGCCGTGCAGCTGGGCAGAGGCCCGGAAACAGAAGCAGTAAGGGATGGGACCCTGGTACCTGTTCTGTCCCCCGCTGCACATGGGAACCGCTCTCAGACACGAGAGCAGCGCTGCTCAGACATGACTGGGCGCACTGTGGCTGCAGCCCCGGCGCTCGGCACGGAAGCACCCCGAGCTGCGCGCACACCGGAGCAGGAGTGGCACAGGGGATCCCCCCGCCCCCCCGTTGCACCCGCAGCAGAGGTGCCCTGGAGCTGGCGTGACAACAGGGGATGCCCCTGCCTGCCTTGTCTGCATGCCAGGGTACTCCGCGTACCCACGCTGAGCCGAAGCTGCGGGAGGGGCACCCCCGCACACACGGGGGAATCAGGGCTGGCATCCCGCGCAGACGGCGAGCCGGGCGGCGGGCTACCCCTGCCGTGCGCGCACACGCGGTACCCCGGCCAGCAGTGCCCCATCCCCCGCCGGATCGGCGGGAGCGGTAACCCGGGCGCACACGCCTCCGAGCTCGGTGCTGCACCGGGGCCGCCGCCGGGGGCACCTCACCCCTCACCCGGGCAAACCCCGCTCCCGGGGGCGAGCGGCACCGCAGCGGCGGGGCCGGCGGCGCCGCGGCCGGAGGGCAACAGGCGGGCGGTGCCGGGCCATAACTTCGCGCGGCGCCGGAGAGCAAGTTGCGCTGCCGCGCAGGACGCGCCCGCCTCCGCACCCCGCCCGCGCGGCCGGCTGCGTGCCCGCGCTCGGCGGCAGCCAGGGAGCGGAGCGGAGCGGAGCGTGTCTGAGCG
>VWZS01009294.1:59328-282961 GCA_013397075.1 Rhabdornis inornatus
ATTATTTTTGTTACTATTTCTTTTTTTTTTTTTAATTTTTCTTTTTTTTTTTTTTTAACAGTACAACCAGCAGGGGTTTTTGTTTTTCTTCTTCTTCAGTTTTTGATGCCTATTTATAATGTCAAACTTTTCTTGCAGCATGTTGCAGTCACCATTTTTAAATACTTTTTTTTCCTCCCTAAGATAACAAAGCAAAACAGAAAGCCAAAAAGATGATCCTTACTTTTGCTCATTTTGCACCTTCACTTTTTATTCTTTTGCCAGCAGTGTTTTATGATGGTTGTTGTTATCATGATGATAATGATAGATATATACATATATACAAATAAATACATTTTCAAATGATGGCAGTGGAAGGTTTTCCTGGAGAATGAAGTGCGGTTTGGTTTCCTTGTCAACGGAAGATGAAGTGAACAACTGAACATCTCCCCAGTGCAGGTACTTCATCTCCTTGTAGGCGTTTCCACACTGTGTAAATTACATTGTGAGATTTTTTTTTTCTTTAAGAAATCTCCTTCCACCCCTTTCCAAAGGTGTCTGTGCAACACACATGAGGACTGAACTAAATATCTCTGCCTTTTGCTTGGATGTGTGTAAAATGTTGCACTAATTGAGCCTAGGTTGGCTAAAGCTGAAGAGAAGTGTTTTATGTGCTGTGCTGTATAGAGGGGAAGGCAGCTGAGGAAAAAAAAAAATACAGACACCCCTCCTCTCCTCCTTGCGTTTAAAAAAACCCAAATAAACAAAACAACCAAAAGTGTAAAGCCCAAACCGAAACTGGATGGGACCTTGAGATTCTCATTACGAGTACAGATGCTCACAGGACTTTAGACAAAAACAATAGCTCTGGCCCTGCATTGTGGTGACTCGTGTGTTTGTGTGTGTCTGTTTAAATTTATCCACTAGAAAATAGCTGTGAAACAGCAAAGGAGGCTCCCTCGGAGAGCTGGCTTGCTGCCACATGAGGCATATTTTGTAGCCCTAAGGGTAGAAACCCTTATATCCAACTTCTGCTCCTCATATTAAAAAGGCGTAAACAAGGCAGCAGGTTGCCTCTTATGACTCTAATTCATTGGGATGGAGATTAATCAGAAGCTGATATTTGCTTGAAGGTGTTTCGTTTTGTTTTGATGATTAATAGTGCCACTAGCTGACAGGGAATGGGAAACTGTTACTTTCCTTGGTGGTTACTGAGAGTTCAGGATTGGAGGAGAAACTGTTACTTTTCACTGAGAGCACTTAAATGCTTAGCAGAGGCTGCCCCTGATGTACAGACAGGATATTGGCTCTGTAAAACACAATTCAAAAAGATTTTTCCAGATGACAGGGTCGGTTGGTTTGGGGTTTGGTTTTTTATGATTGTTTTTTCTTTTTTTCCTCCAGAAAGAAATATGGTGTAATATTATGCTAAAGTTCAAGTGCTGAATGTTCTTTGATGTTCTCTGTTGTTTACTTTATTGTGATGGGATTGCTTACTGTATTTTATATAAAGAACATTTAAGGATATATAACTGACTAAAGATATGCTGTGTATTCCGATGTGGAAACTAAAGTAAGCTACAGGGGATATGTTTCTTCTGTCACTGTCATGTAAGCAAATACAATTCATAGAATTACAAACAGATTTGGAAATCTGAGGCTTCTAATGCTTATGTTTAAATTCTTACAATGTAACAGCTTCCTTTAAAGTAGCAAGCATAAGAAGTTTATACATCGTGAAATTAGTCATGTTGAAAAATAAATAAATTCATTTATCTTTGTAGAAACATTACTATTATGTATTTACACTGGCTTTTTCCAGTTTTACTGTAATAAAAATATTTTGCACATATTTATGCATGACTTCTGCTCTGACATGTTAAAATACTTTTGGCAGCATAACAGCGTCAATAATTCATGTGTCTAAGAACTAGCTGAGATATTTCCATGATAGATCATGATGACTTTTCTAAAATAGTTACGATCTGTTGGGTCATTATTCTACATTTTAAGAAGGCTCAGCCTGCTTATTTTTTCATGATTTAATTAAAAAGCAAGCCATTAAAAATGAGAGAGATTGAAACTTTATTCTCCACCCCTCTATTTATTTCCATCCCTCCTTATATTTAAATGAAGTGTTTTCTTTAAATTATGTGCAACTCCCAGTAAGCAAAATATTTTGATACTGCTAAAGCACTGAAATAAAGTAACTAGGCTAGCAGTTTCCAGAATGATTCTTTTGTCCTTTCTTTTAATATTGCAGTTGTGTTGTGTGAGTAATTTTGTACAGATAGTTGCTGAGTAAAGAGCTAATCCTACTCACCTAGTCTTTTCTTGAAGTCTGAGAAAGTACATTCTTAAAACTTTCTATTTAGTGCCCAGATTTCATCCACAAAGCACCTCTTGTCTGAGTAGTATGGTAATTAATATAGATACATTTCATTTGCAACAATCTGAGGTTGTAGGAGTTCATATATATCAAACAGCCTTGGGACCTTAAAACAGGAATAAAGGAGTCAATTTTGAAAGAGCAAAATTCTGCCTCTGTGCAGTATGTGGTCAGAGTAGGATTTGGGTTGTGGAATTGGTTTCTGCTTGGTGCTTCTATAGTTATGCTATGACTTATGTTGAAAGCGTGTTTTAGAAAGCCATAATTAGTGTCAAAGACAATTGTCATTTTCTGCTTTTGAGATTAATAAAAATTTTGCCTACAAATTGTAGCTTTGTTTCTACAAGTGATGATATCATTATATTCCTTATATAGTATGGGATACAGTCATACTGCCCTTACTCCTGAAACTACGGAAATGAGTGTCCAGACTGAAATGACATCTTCTATTTTTCTTTACATCTGTTTTGGTATTCAGGACAGCATAGAGATTTAAGATACCTTTATAAAGGGTATAAACTGAAATCTTTGGATAGCAGTTTTTCTTTTCTTCCTCCATAACTAACTATTATTATAAGCATTTACTTACAAATGAAAAAGAACAGGTGAGCAGAAATGAGAAACTGTGTAGCATTCAGTGTGCTGACTCATGAACACATGGTTTTAGCTGCTGTAGTGGCCTGAACTGGCAAAAGATTACCTTCTTACATTTTTCAACATGGGAGATAGAACTAGAGTGGTCTGTGGAGTCATGAAGTCTGTTTGCTGTGATACTACACTGATGTTCTTATTTTGTTCAGATTCAAAAAGCTCTGGTTTAAATTTAGTTGGGGTATCACTCTCACTGCACCTTTTGAAGGTGGGGCAGAGCCTCACTTTTCATGATTTTAGAAACACAATTTCTGTCCTAAATTTATTTTCAGACAGTTTATTCTCTCTCTTTTTTTTTTTTCCTTGTGCCAGTGCTGACCTTAAATAGAAAGGCTCCTTCTCCATGTCTTTGCTCTTCAGAGTATAGTATATTTATTTTTAGAGAGCAATTGCAGCTCCTTTTCCCTCATGATTTCTGTGCTTAACTGGGAGACGTTCCCAAAAGTGTGGCTGCTGCTGAGAGGGGATGTTGAGAGGGGCTCTGCCCAAAATCATGCTGCAGCAGCAACAGAGAAGTTGCATTCAATTCCTCTTCTGGCCAAACTGGTTTGTTCTGCTTTCAGCTGAAAATATGGCAGTCTGATTTCTGGGTCTCACATCAGCTCAAACATTTCCACCTGAAGTCACACACACAGACCTGCCTTCTGGTGAAACAGGGTTTGTGCCGCATGGACCTTCCCTTCCCTCTGCCTAACCAACCTGAATTTCTTTGGTTATAGTGCAACAAAAAAGAACTCTTGGGAATTTCTTCTGCAACAGTCTGGTTTTTAAACTCTCAAGAGTTTTCTACATATTGTCTTAGTATTTTGTATTCATACCAAGGAAGGGAATGTGAACAGGTTTGAGGTGATGCCATATCACAGATTATCTTTTATCGGGAATTAATTTGAAAGTTGGCTACAGTGTTCTTTAAAATGTTTACCTTATTAGAGTCTTTACAGGTTGTCTATATCTTAGGTCTCTAGTCTTCTAAAGCATTGTTCTATGGCAGTTTTTTCCCTTTTATAGTGTAATTTTTCCTATTTTCTTCCTTCTGTGCATTTTGGGTTTTACAAGATAAAAAGATAAAAAAGCTTAATAGTACTTAAAGTATAGGATTGTAAAGACTGATAGGTGTGCCTTCAGATGAATGTTTAAACTGCCCTTGGTGTCTTAGAGGATGTGGTGCTCTGTCAAATTCTGAAGCCAAATCCTGTACGTTTTAAGTGCTTACAGAATATCTGAACAGAAGGCTGAAGTTGAGTATTTACTGATGAAAAATTATGTAATCTGTGACACTACATAGTTATCCAGTTTGTAGCTCCCTTAAACTCAGATCCAGACTGACAGAAGAAAACAAAATGCTGCTTTGGTATATGGTATGAAGTTTAAAATGCAACACTTTGACCTTTGTTAAGGTACCAATCTTATTTTATGATCTTTAAAAAATTACAGGAATAAAATGGCTTGAAGATTATCATTTTGCACATACACACATTAGAATAATTTGTACCTTTTCTGCCCTTTTTTTCTATTTCAAAATTACACTCTAATCTCTATAATGTACTTAATCTTGCAAAACCATTTATACTGCAGCTTTGGCAGTATTTTCTGAGAAAGTTTAGTTTTGCAAAATGAAGTGTGATTTTTCATCTCAATGAATCATCTGCCAACAAGTTAAAAAAATAATCAAATAGACCTTCAAATTACTAATTAAATTTTAGGTTGCTTACTGTGAATAAAATTAACATATTTTTATTGTTGTGGCATTCTGGAATAAAAATATAGTTATGTAGATGAATAGAAAGAATCATAGAGAGAGATTTTTAAAGATGCTTTTATGTGATAGAGAATTAACAAAAGTCTTACATTGATTATCCTTGGGGGCTTAACCAATACTTTTTTTTGATAGCTAAGAGTTTAACTTTCTTGGGTTTGGATTTATTAACAGACCTATATTATCTGCTGCCTCTTGACAAAAGCTACAGAGTTAATAAGTTTCCTCTCTGGTACATTGTTGTGTGTCTCCCTGCTGGCCTGCCAGGATGTTGGGGCTCAACTACTCTGCAATTGCATTTCTGTTTCAGGAACAGAGGTTTTTGGTTTTTTGTTTTTTTTTTTCTGATGCATTTCCTTCATCATTATGGTGGTAAGCAGAATAATTTCTATTCTGACTTTACTGGCAGAGGTTTGAAGAAGCAGAGGTGGATTTCTTATGAGTGATGACCAACAGTGGGTATGAATGCGGTGGAATATCAGTGACACTCCCCAGACTCTTTATTTTTTCTTTGCACAGCACACTCACAAGTCTTTCTCCTAAAATACCCAAAAGGTCTGATTAAACTTGGTTTACACCAGTGGTCCTTCCCAGGTGGCCTTCTCTTGATGTCAGTGATTATTGCCTCTACTGATGTGTAGTCTCTGAGTAACCAAGTGGAGCTCTGGAAACAGCTCATGCTTTCTACAGTTAATTTGATGGTCCTCTGAGAACAGATTGCAGTCCTTTGGACAGGCAATATCTTATAAAAGGCAGTACAGGCCATTATTATTGTTATTTAAAGAACAAGAGACCATAAAGGATACAATGATAACTCTTGGACCTTGGTGATTATTGAATAACCTGGTGAAAGTCAGGTCCCCGTCTTCCCACTGTGCCCCATACCAACAACCTTTATTTCAGCCTGTTAGTCACATTGGTTGCCTTCTTCAAGGTCCTCCCTTAAGTCAGTCATGTGCTTTGTGGTGTTCATGGTCAACAAAAATGGGATGTCTGACACAAAACAAGTATTAATGAGATCCTTAATCTGACTGAAAGGAGGCTAGATTTGCTCTGTAGGGAGGCATTACACCGGCACAGTTCATTCAATAAAAAGGTATCTCTGTTTCTGCTCAGAGTTTTACATAGAAGGTGAACAGGACCTATTGTCAAAGAGATATGACACGTCCTGTTAAGTCAGGATAACTTTACAATTTGTATGAGGCACTGCACATATAGACCTTGCACCTATTTTTAGACTGACTGAAGAATTGGAGTTTCTGTCTCAAATAATTATATTTTCATGATGTTGACAATGCTTGTTTTCCTTTCTGTTTTGTGTTATAATGGAGTGGAAAAGCACTAAAATGCTTGCACTATCCTAAACACGTTCTTTTTTAGAACAATGCAAATGAAAGTAACAAAGATACCCTTGTGAATTTTTGCACACCAGGTCTGCCCTCTAGGCTTACTAGATGCTAACAGCTTTTCTTGTGGGTACAGGGAGTTAGAATAATAACTCACTGACTTTTTACAATGAAACAGTGTGCTGTTAGTAATTGCAGCAACATGCTTCTGAGCTTGATCTGTAATGCAAATTACAGTTTATAAAAGAAAAGTCATTCTATCTAGTTACAGTATTTTATCAAATGATCCTTCACACAATAAATATTAGAAGTAAGATAAGATTTAAAAATGTACTGTGCAAACTGTCATGCAGTGTCTATGAAACAGGCCTCGTGGAGGTATAATGTAAACAAAACTTCCTCTTTGGGTACCTTTAAAAGAGATTAATGCTACTATTTTCTAGGTAGGACATGCACACACGCACAATCAGTGCTACTCTTGTCTCATCTTGTATTTGCTACTGATTTCACAGGATAAAACCCAACACTTGAGGTATTGCACAGTAGGCCAATTTTCTAAAATGCTTTCTACTGCATAAATTCACATCCACTTTGTTTTCTTTTTTCCCAAACTGAAGAAGGATGAGATTAAGTTTTCCTCCTGCCTATACAATTTCCAGGTAAATGGGAGTTCTTTAAATGATACAGTTACAAGATTGGCTCTTGTAAGGTTACCATCTTCTCCTTGCGTATTTGTAAGTTGTAGACAATTAATGTACATTATGAATAATTAAATGAGAAACTGCATTTATGCCACTTTTGCTTTAGGGGGATAGTTTATCAGGACACTGATGCTATTTTATTGTTTATTATTTTATGAGAAAAGCATACTGGATTACCATTTGTCAGCACATGCCCTGCTGCAGTAGGTGCTGTAGAAATAGAAAGGTGGAGAATTACACCCTGGTGCTATTAAAATCAGTGATACATATGCTGGTCAAAATTTCATATCATTTTTTTCCTGTAGATTTTTGATAAAGTGGTTCACACAAAAGGCTCTATTCATCTCACTTAACCTTGCTGTTTAAAAAATAGGTTTTTAGAACTAAACTAGTCATCATTTTAGCCATCTAAAAGTTAGTCATTGAAGTCTAACACAGTTGCTCAAGGGTTTGTAGTCAATGGAGATAAATATTCTCTTCCTGCAGAGAATTACAGATTACATCCCAACAGAGGCATCTATGGACAGCTGAGATGAACAACCTTCCTAAAATGCCTCTCTCTTTGTGCTGATGAGAGGGAACCTAGATGGCCCATTTAAAACAGATTCCTAACTTTTTGATGGATGAAGTTAAAGGAGATGAATCGCATGCTCCCCAACCCTCCACTTCTTCAAATTCCAATTTTGCAATGAAATATTTGGTTAAAAAATTTTTTTTGGCCACTAGAATCTTGTACTTGAGTTTATCTTCAACTTCTCCAGCAATTCTTTTCACAGAAATACAAATGTGTTTCTAAATATTTTGAATCAATTCCAGGCTATGACGAAATTTCTAGAGATGTCTAGGCCAAGATCTCACATCTCTTTTGTATTGTTTCACCCAGTTTTCTGTCTTTTTATAATGTGATCCAACAACAATTGATCCTTCAATGAATTCTCCTCACAGAGTCCTATTCTAAAACCCAGGGACTTAAGCTCTTGGGTGCAATCATGGACCTTATTTGAAAGCTCTTGAAAATTATCAAAACAGAAGAATTATGTGGGTGGCAATGGAATCAGCTAATTGTACTGTATATATGAATCATTGTATGATAAACCATTGTATTGAAACCATAAAAGGTTTTTAGTTTGTGAGCTGAGGTCATCTAGGCAATGTAGAGGAAATATTTTGCTATTGATAGCATGCTGCTGGTATCTTCATGTACGTATTTGTTTTTTAAAACTTCAGTAAAACCTGTACTTCTGTATATCAAACAGAGTTTAGTTTTCCCTGTCTCAAGTAATTTTTCAGAGAAGAGTGAAATTTTATGATACTGTTAATGTCCGTAAAATCATCTCTTTTATACTTTTATACAGTTTACTTGCTTCAGATCTGTCCCAAGTCATTGTGTGTAGCAGGATGCCAAACAACGGCCAATTTGTGACACTACACAGCATGATGTGATAACATCCTCTTTTTCCATTAATTATGAATTCTGCTATTTCATTCATATGTCTGGGTTTTCTGTAAGATTTTCTGCAGGTACTGAAATATATGAAAACTGTAGTACATATTTCCACCATGGGTTTTGTCTTATTCTTGGCCTGGCACTAGCTGGGTGCCTGTGCAGACATCATTAAACTGCTCACACAGGCCATGTTTTTCACTGACAGCATAGTATGAAACCAAACTAAAGCTGAATGCAAATTAGAAATGAACCATTTTGTATTATAAGAGTAAGCACAAAACTCAGCGTAGTGAGAGTTAATTGCCCAAATACCAGAGTATTACTACCATGATAAAGTAATCTGCAGCTGTAAGCTCTAACAGATACAATATAATGGTTTTTACAGACTCAGAAATCTTACGGACTTGTCAGAATTGAGAAGGGAAGTTAAAAAGTTGGAGTTCTCAGCACTTTGAAATAACTGCTTCAAATAAGCACAGTAATATTCTCTAGGGACTGTAAACTGTTAGCTGCAGCTATCATGTCACGTTACACACTTCACCACCTCTTGGTCTTTGTTCTTCGCATTCTATTTATATTTTGGACCTAGGTTTTTGTACTGTCCCTCAAAAATGCATTGTCTGAACAGTGTTCACATAAAAGAGATTTACAAGGATAAAACCCTTTGCTGACTTCATGAAGATTTTGCCTCTTTTTCTGCTTTCATTTATGTACCATAACATTTCTTTTTTCACTCTTGTGTCTCTGCTCAGAGTTAGGAGCACAGTGTTGTCACAGGAATATAGAGGTCTCAGGACCATAGATTGTCAGAACACAGACAGGCCCAACTGAATTTCTCAGTGAGAATAGGGCATATAAGCCAAACACAAATTCAGTGTCTCTGGTCATTCTGCCTGCTGCTCTGGGTGAGTAAGTAGGTAGTCTAGCATCTTGGGCGAGGATCACATATTTGGAGACAGGCTTGTGAAAGACAAGATTGCAAGAAAAATAATTGCAGTTCAGTTTAAGGAAATAAACTATTTCAGGGATGCCACATTTATTTATTTTTAATTTGATGTACAAGTTTATGTCACATATAGAATGGCATTTCATCTCAGAAATTTAAAAATGGGTTCAGAAATACATGATACTTGATCACAAGTATTAATGAATGTTATAAATACTCATCATAATCAGAATAGGACTGGCTGCTTTAAACTCTCTTTTAAGATCAAAGTCAACCCAGCTATAGAGACCTGTGTCACACCAATCTGCATTGACAGAGG
The DNA here is from genome assembly GCA_013397075.1 of Rhabdornis inornatus. NCBI lineage: Eukaryota > Metazoa > Chordata > Aves > Passeriformes > Rhabdornithidae > Rhabdornis > Rhabdornis inornatus. Next base: position 68,863 of record VWZS01009294.1, read on the forward strand.
AAAGCATATTTTCAAATGTTGGGTGTGTTCATTTGAATTTCTGGATCTTTTTTATCTTTTATTTGTAATTTTTTAAAATTTCAGACTTGTCGGACCTTCCCTCTTGCTCTGGACCTTTCTCCTGGAGTCACCACAGCTCAGAAGGATGAATGAAAAGGAAGCAATAGGAGAGGGATGGAAGCAGGGAGAGAAGTAGAAAGAGGAGGAGGGGCAGAAATTAAAATGAAGAAAAAATCCCCAGTGATTCAGCTAAGGCTCCAGACAATGAGGATGTTTTCAATCCCCACTCTTCTCTCCCTCTCTACTTTAGGTTTCATCACCATTACTGATATTTCACTAATTTCATTTTGTTATAATCAAAGAATGAAACCACAACAATTAAAATGTTGCAAACAAGAAAACACACCCATCTTCCCAAGAAATATAATGACACAATTCAAGTAAGTGGTTCTTGAAGTAGGATTATTTTCCTCCAGTAGTCTTATATCTTTGTCTATGAAAGAATGAAATGGTCTCATAGTTCAGGAGCAAGACAAAGATTAGATTTCTTGTTGCTTTTATACCCCACTTGAACCCTTTAAATCAGTTTGCACATGACACTGTGTTTCAGTTTTATTCATCTGGATCCAAAACCAGACTTTCAACTGGTCTTTATTTACTTAATTTTTTCTTCTTCTTCCTTCAAAGCTTTACTTCCAGGGCTCCTTCTTACTCCTTATCCTCTTAGAGAGAGTATAAATTAAGAACTATTCCTATTCTTTTAATTTAGTTTGAATTTTGAAGTGCATTATTCAGCTTTGTAGTTCAAATGCTCCCACCAGAGTTAAGAATGCTATCTGATATTTTCCTGTGCAGTGTGACTGTAAGAAAAGATGCAGGGACCCCATGGCCCAGTGCTAGTCTGGCTCTTGGCTTGGTCCCAGTGCTGTGTCTTTCTTCCCAGCTGGAAGGTAGGCCACTGTGAAGTTGGAGGGCTAAAGGACACTTTGGCTAAGCCTCTTTTCAGTCCTTGTAGGTACTTGCTTCCTCTCAGCTGTTCCCACCAGGAACGCCTTACATCTCACAAGGTGGCTTTGGGAGTGTTAATAGAAACAGTAACTGCTCTTCCTAAGAAAGTATTTCCTAAATCTAGAGCTTAAATGGGTCATGTGGCTCGCCTATACCAATTTGCCTACAAAAAAGGCAAAGGTTAGCTACTGAGTCAATACAAAACAAGTCCCAGCTGTAAATTTGAAGACTTAATTCTTTAAATAGAAAATGCTAAGAATTCCCAAGTGCTTTTTAGATACTATAGTCAATTACAAAAATTGAGTGGAGAAAGGTGTTAGATTTCAAAATATTCTGGGTGGAATAGTATTTATTACAGATGCTGGTGGAACAGGTTCAGAGCAGAACAATTGTGTCCAGAAGGCTGAAATAAATTTTATATCCTAAAAAGACTTTTAGAAAAAAAATCTAAATTCTATAGGTCAAATGCAAACATGCTATTTAATAAAAGACTAAATAAAAATTACATAAACATGCTAGAAAACATTTACTTCTTTTAGGGATTTTATGTTTAAGCATATGTTAAATTTTATTAACATTCAGGAGAATTTGATTTTAAACTTTCTTAAAAGATGCACTACAAATTGATGCAACTGACTATTGTCTCATTACTTGATAGGAAACATTAAATTTTGTTACTATTAAAGACCGCCTGATGAATTGTTTTTATATGTTTAGAATTTGATTATTTTTGCTCAATGTACTTGAGTCACACGTTTGAATAGCAAGTTTCTCATGTCAGAGGGGTGGTCAGAGACTCTGATCTTGGTATTTGCAGTCTCTGGGCAGACTCTATGAAAAGTGGAAGCCCTTTGGAACAGCTTGGTGCAATACACAGGTCCCCCAGAGAACTGTACTGAGAGCTGTGACTGTCCCACAGGACAAACAGGAGTTCCTCTATGCACCAGGATATGCTTGGCAGAGACCATGTCCATCTCTCTGCTTGAACCAGGGAAGTACTTTCAACACTTTTGTTTCGTGGGATTTTTTTAAAGTGATAGAGTTTGTAGGAGACTTTCCTGGGCCTTCAGAAAGTTGTAGTGTGAGGTGCAGCTTATTTGTTTAAAGGCACTGGCGTGAGCAGTCTCCATGTCTCTTGAAGATCCAGGCCATGTCTTATTTAAGTGTTATTTAAGACGAGTTAAGGGAAGCCTACCTTAACTTTAGGTAACTTCACTGACAGTACAAAAGAAGTTATGCAATTTGAAGCTTGTTTTGGATAGCTGTTGAAATGTGATGCAACATATCCCATGCTTCAGAATTTAGAGTCATTTGCAGAAGACAGAAACCTGACTTTGTCATTCCTTTGAGTAGATATTCTCAAAACACTGGTACTGGTGAGCTCAGTAAGACTGCCCACACAGGCAAGATGAAGGAGCTGTGCAAACAGATCTGAAGCAAATGTTTTACAAAACACAGGTGGACTGATGATGTCTTTCTCATTGACTCAAATCTTTTGCCTATTCTCAGTCCTACCATTTTATCATCTCTGCCACAAATATTAGATATTTTAACTTTGTAGTTTTCTTTGCAACACTTATCTTCTTCAGCAACAAAATAATTTCATATTGCAATTACCATTTCACTTCAAAATGTAACTACTGTATAATCCATAATGATCAATTTCTTTTATGACCAGCTCTTTACTCCTATATTTTACAGCCTTTCAGTGCATCAGTAAAGTATCTTTATAGAAGTCCAGTAATAGAGTTGGCACCTTTGATTCTAGGAACTTCCTAATGAAAACTTCAAAAGCTTTGATTCTTTCATGAAAGGGTAATGCTACTTACATATGTTTATAAACTATCTCTTTCAAATTACATTCTTTGTGACCTCTGGAAAGTGATATATAATGTATTTATTGGTATTGGTTGCTTCATGTAACATGTATGTTTTGAAATAAATTGCTTTATTCTCCTGACATTTGACTTCACCACTGAAATTTGAAGAAAGATTTCCTAATTATGATACTTGCCTCCCAACTGCTGCTCACACAGAGCAACAAGCAGTTCTATCAACTTTTGAAAACTGAGAAAATAGTGAAAATTTTGAAAGTTGAGAGAATTTTGGTGCTCTCTAGTAAATACAGAGTTAAAGGCCTGAGTTCAGCACCATTGTGAAAGTTTTATTGTGTGTGGAATGTAGATTGCTGCACATGATGGCTTAGACAGTCATCTCTGTATCTATAGCAATTAGTGTGTATGTTGGCAATCTATTTGGCCTGGAAAACAGAATTGAGGTGAAAACAAGGCTGAATGAAGATTGCCATCATCATCAAGAAAATATTTCACATACAAAAGATATTTTAAGTAAATATACTAAGGACAAGGCATACCAGGTACTCTTTGAACATATAATGTGTAGCTTTCTATGTGTGGCTTGTAACAACTCAGACAAACTGGGAGTCAGGTACTGCTCTCACTGGAAGTGAGGGCAACACTTTGAATATTAATCCACTTGAGTTGTGACATGAGAGAGTTTTTATCTGAGGATGTAATTTCTTAAACTTCTTAAAGATGAGGTATCATGCAAAATATTTTCTTTCTTTTTTTTCCCCCTTGTATTTTGTGTATTTTGAGCACATACCATGATATGTGGAATGTATTCCTATGTAGCTATATCCATGGATATAGAAGGTGTTCCTATGTAGCTATATCCATGAATACTCCCAGTCTTTTAATTAAGCCTATAACAACTTTGTTATTGAACTCATTGGAAGCAAGATCAGCCTTCTGTTTCCAATACAGTAGGGATACAGTAGGATTTGTTTCTTAAGTGTGGAACAGGTATTAGTGCAATAGAATAGACACTCTGGTACCTGTTGAATCAGGAGTTTTGATGACATTAGAAAAATTGGATTTAATATAAAAGTTCAATGCTGTTTTTCTATGAAATGTGTTGGTATATAGTTTTTCTGGTACACTAAATTGAAAAAGAGCTGATGAAATGGTTCAAAAGGAAAATAGCTTGTTCTGTTTCTGCTGGTAGTAAAGAATAAGAAAAGGTTATTTTCAGAAGAACTTAGTTGGTACTAGAATACATAGTATGCAAAAATAATAATGCAAGAATAAATTAGACTGAAGTGTTTATAGTTAATTTTATAGTTTATTTTGTATTTTATCAATATTAATAAGTTGGAATTGATGCCCTGTGCAATTAGACAGATATCAGGACAGATCACATTGTCATACCAATCTATTAATGATCATATCAACTAACAGCAACTTTATATTCTGTAGAAAAACAAAACCTTGATATATACTGTAGTAAATATGCTTAAAGCAGGAAGACATTTTTTAAAATGAAAATAAGAAATTGCAATATACTTGCAAGAAAGTGAAGCAGGAATACATTATTAGATCAATATTGCAGCTCATATCAAACTCCTGAAATAATTTAAAATTATAGGAACTTATAAGTTCCTAAATTCTGGCATTTCCTAACTTTGTATTCTTTGACTTTGCCAACTTATCTTTTTCCAATATAGTGTTTTTTGAAAGTGTATGTGTACAGTCTATATCTACTCTATTGAGGGAGATTACATGTCTAGACAAATATATTTGAAGTTTCATTACGAAATATGCAATAATGGTAGCATAAAAATACAACTATTTATGAAAATTGCTTTTGGAGCATTGCCTTGTAACTTCTTATTGAAGCTATAAATTTGAACCATATTTTCTATTTGCACCAGTGCACGAGGAAGTATCAGAATAAGATTTTAAATCAGAAGCATGCTTTAATGAAGAAAACACACCACTCAAGCTTGGATGTATCTGTATCCCAGCAGAAGCTCTGGAAGGAAGTCCTCTGATTTTTGTGACATTCAGCTTCCCATATATGCTCATGTATTGAATTTAGAACAGTAACTTTTCTATAAGGACTTATCATATTAGGCAAATTTCATCCAAGATTTTCAAAACCTTACAAATGCATATCATTTAAACAATGATAGGAAAGGAAAATTGTATTGGTTTGTGTAGCCAAAGTGCAGAGGACTCCAGCAATAGAAGTGAGATTAACAGCTTATTAAAACCATAGAGGATGAGCTCCAACCTCAAATCCACATGATTTATATGCAGATTTGAACCCACCATTAGTGTTAAAGATTCTGCAGTAGACTATGTATTCGTTAATAACAATTTTTTTTTCAAAACAATACACACAATGTAAATATTTAAATTCTTTTCAATGTGAAGTCATCTCAAGTATTTGCATGCATTACTCCATGAACTCATTCAGTCAGATCCTATCACCAGCAGTATATTAAAAATATAATCAGTGAAAAGATCCTAATGCATTTTAAAATATTCTTTCTATTAACATTTTTTGTCTCATTCTCTTATATAAGACTTCTGTTATAGTTGAGGTATGATATCGTTGTTTTTGTATTATTTTTGTAAGGCCCCAGGAAGTTCTTTATCTTGGCAGGTTTTTTTATGTATCTATCTTCTTCAACACATTTGAACAAATCTCAACCTAAAAAGAAGGAGAAAAAAAAAGGGGGGAAGAAAAGGTCTTTGTTAATAGAATAACAAGACCATGTTTCAAAGCAGGTGGAGTAGAAAGAGACCTCAAAGCCAAGTTAACAAATAGTGAACTTTTCATAGTGAATTCTTCGGGAAACTCCATTTTGTAGGCAAAATTTTTAAAAACACACAGCTAATTTTGATTTTTAAATTAGCTGACTTTCATAGAAGTACTTGTGTTCCAAGAGTTAAAGAGAATCTATAAGCAGCTGCCAAAGTCGTTCCTTCATATACTACATTATATATATATTAAATCCTATATATTTCATGACCTTATCTTTTATGATATATGGTGTCAGATATGATATAAATTTTTGCTTAAGACAGAAAAAGTTGGTTTTTTTTTTTTAACAAACCCCACATTTTAGACTACAATTAAATCATTAATTTAATTAATCACAAGCCAAAGTAAAAAAATAATTTTCTTTTTGTGAAACCAAATGTTAGTTGATATAAATTAATGGAAAATATTGCTTGAGAAATTGTGGGTGTGGCTTAAGTACATAGTTTCATTTGCATATTTAGTCTCAACTTAGCAGATACAAAGCTTGCAAAGTCTGTGGTGTGGTAGGCGGGGATATGGCTTTTGGCTTTGGCTAAGATCCCCCTTGATTGTGCAGGTAAGGACCTGTCAACTTCCAAAATACACATCTTTTCAAGGTCTCTCATTTTAAGTTTATACTTTTTATGGTCACATAATTAAATTAAGTCAAATCCTACAGTTCACTTGTTTGTCTCAGAATAATAGATATTTTGTGGACAAAAATTACTGTGGAGTTGAAATGCAAGTGTTACATCTTGGTGGAAAATACCCTTCTTACTTTACTCTGGAATATTATATTGAAAAATGCTTTAGTACCAGATAAGATAAAGTATGATTTCTTCAGAATCAGTATTGATATTTTCTGTAGTCAGATTCCCAACCAATTACTAAAGTCAAACTTAACTGGCTAGTAATATATTTTGAGAGTCTCAATTCAACTGGCTGCTATAGAAAGACATCTACAATTATCATTTTTTGGCATCCATAATTATATGACAAGCATAGCCAAAATTTTATCATGTTTAGGGGGTGTAGTTAAGAAAACCAACTTATTGCAACATAAATTAAGCCAGAATTCTGTAAATTTCTTTTCCATAAACACTTAGAGGAATCTTGCCATCATCTAAATTTTTATCTATTTACCCACTTGTGCTTTGCTAAATCCCAATACAGGGCATTTTCCCCATCTTACTATTAAAACTGCTTACAAATTAGAGTATTATGTATTGTGGTGATATTGTGCAGCTAGTGTGATAAAAAGGGACCTAATCCAAATCAGTAGTTTTTAAAAACATTACCAAAAAAGTTTAATATTTGGGGATATGTTGATTCTTTTTTATTTTAGATAAAAATCTTAACGGAATTTTTAACATTTTTTATTTTTATATTTATTTAGAAAAATAAATTATGAGAATTAATGATGAGGTTGGGTTTTTTGTTTTTGTTTTTTTTGAGGACACATCGACAGTGTTGACACAGGCAATCTCTCTGCCTCCTCCAGCTTCAATGTCTCTAGTATCTTGTAAAGTCATATGGCTTTCAGAAGCCTCTGGGTATGCTTAATTACATCAAACTCCAGTTCTGGGCTAGTGTGGTCTCAAAGACTGAAACTCCTCCTTCCTGCACAGTCCTCTGTAAAATCTTCTGTTTAAACAGGTGCTCCCCAAACCCCTTTCAGGTGATCAATCTTTTGGGCTGTGGGCACAGTTTCTTCAGTGGGAAGTTGCAGCATAAAGAAAGAATATCCTGTTGCCTTAAACTTGAATGAAGAGCATTTGTTAGAAAAGAGGAGACTGGTCCAGCAACACCTGTATGTCTTACTAAACATATATTAATTAATTCATGTGGTGGGGACTTTCCCATTAGCATCTTTCCCATGATCATTAGATACTGATTGTGATACTGATTGCACCTTGGATATAAACACTAACATTACTTACTTTCATATTTGTTTCAAAGCATAAAATCTAAAAAAACATTGAAGTCCATATAAGGGTTATCATATTTCCTTCAGAGAAAGCTGAGAATATGAAAATGATTTTCCTGTTGATGTAAATTACCCATTTATCATGACATATTTCTTCTACATACATGCAATACAGTTAACCTTCTTAGAGTTAAATGAAAAAATCTAGTTAATTTTACTCACAGACTTCAACCTTTGACTGCTGATGAAAGTATAGTCACATCTTATGGAACACATTGAAGAGTCTTCACTCCTGCAAATATGTGGAGGAATGCTGTGAGATAGAAAAAAAACCCTTGTAGAAACTGCATAGGTGCTGGGCAGTGAAAGGAGCATAGTATCTAGTTGCAGGGTGTGTATTCCCAACAGAAACAGTTGATGCCTAGACCTCTAAAATTCCCTTCTACTCTGCTTTTTTTCTCTCTTTAAGATTTCAGTTTCATATGCAAACCTCCTTCTGTCCCTTTACGTAGCTGCTAACATATCTAAAAAATTTTCACTGATCCTTTATAATTATACAATTGTTCAGGCTGGAAAAGACTTTTAAGATCTTCAAGTCTAGCTTGTAACCCAACATGACTATGTTCACTACTAAACCATATCACCAAGTGCCTCATCCCTATGTTTTTTGAACACTTAAATAAAATACAAATAATTCCATTAGCAAATAATAAAAAGCAAGAAGTCTACCCAAAGCTAATTTTTATTTGCAATTAAGGTAAAATTTAAAAAAAACCTGTGGCCTGGACGTTTCTGGACATGGTGACCAATATTTGCAGCTGATATAAATGGGTATCTCCACTAAATCAATGGAGAATTGTTTTCCTGGTTATACTCTCATAACTTTTTCACAGCAAATGTGATGGGATTTACTCCCTTTCAGTGGTAAATTGTGTAAAATAGCATGGTTAGTTCTATATTGGAAAGGTCATTTCAGTCTTATTTCAGAATAACTAATGGAGCTTTGAAAATGTTAAAGTAATGCATGTGTGTGGTGTATGCAGACAGTGGGAGAAAATGCTATGCACATGAAACCCAAGCATAGAAATTATGAACTTGAAACTATCTTTTCAGTGGAAGCTATTTAGCTCTAGAGCCTCTCTTTTGCATTTTGAGAGGATTTAAAAGAATGCATTATTCATAGCGAAACAACAGTTGGAAAGTCAGTTGTTTCTGATGGAAGGTGGTGGACACGAGCTTGCATATTTTTTAGCCTTTCATGTTACTACTGCACAAAAATCTGCCTTGTGCCTTGAATACTGTATTGGTTATAATCAATCAGACATTTAAATAGACTAAGGTATGCCCTACTTAGCAAAAACTGCACTGACAAAGAGAGTGTATTAATGCATCCTAGAAATTTTGGCATCAATTACACCTGCTGAGGTCTTAAATATAAAGAATAAATATGGTATCATTCAATAATCCAAAGAGATGAAGTGAAGCATGTTATTTTGTTAAGTGTTGAGAAGGGTTAAATAACAGAAGGGTTTGAGTGATACAGTCATCAGATGTTCAGCTGTCAAAGCACCATTTTTCTGACTGTTTTGCTTTGGATCAAGAACTGCGACTCGTTCTGGGATGTATGCTTTGGAGACCTCCTGTCTGACAGGGGTTAAAGGATCACGCCATGCGAGACACAATTTTAACTCTAGGATCAGATCTTTTGAGAAAAAAATATGGGGTCTTTCTCTGTTGATAAAGAGAAAAATATCCATAGGTTAAAAAGTCATCATTGTAACACTCCTTTTTCTTTTTTGTGTTTCAGAACCAATATTATTTTTTTCCATCGGTATGTGTAATGAGCCATAACTAATATATGGTAGTGAAGTTATTATCTCTGGAACTCAGCTTTTCAGTATTAAAGAAATGGAGCAGGTGGAGAATTAACATATATTTCTAGATTTTACCTGTTGTATATGTATATTTAAGGCCCCTGAGCATCAGCTATCACCTCATGGATGGAGTATAAGGTGATAAAGGAGGCAGATATTGTTTTGCTTTTGACCCTGTGGTGTGAGTATACCCCAGAGTGTTTCTGCCTCTTTGTTCTAGTTATTCTATTTATTTAGCTAGTTGGAAGTACAGACACTCTTGTTGATGTAAGGCATCATAATGAAACTGCAATTATAAAAGAGGAGCTGTGCAGATGGAAATGGGAATAAGACAGTTTCCTTATACCTTGTTAGGAAGTGCCTACACTGCTGGCAGCTCATTTGAGACTGATAAATATGGATCTTTGAGATGATACTGTAATATCTCTGAAAACAATAATACAAAGGACAAATTTGAATTTGAATAACTACAGTGCAGAAGCTTTGTGAACGTGAATAAGAAAATATAATGGATAAATATTTTCACACCAAGTTTTATTCAGCTCAATTTGAATGCATTTCTGAGGCCTGAGGAAGCTGCCCTTAGTGAAGGACCTAAGACCCTGGAGAGCTGAATCAGAGGGATCTGTCAACTTGCTTCTCATTCTCGTGATTCCTCAGATTAGCAGCTGTTTTGATTTGTGCTAATGGCTCCTAAAAAGAATTTTTTAGGCAGGACTTCTCAAAATACAGGACATTTTGATTGTAATTTTTCAGGGTCCTGGCAAGTACCATTAGGTAGAGGATTTAGATAGCTGCTGATAGTGGCTGTTAATTCTCCCAGATTGGCACGATCCTTAAATGTCTTAAAAGGCAGTTTTTCCTGAACTTTCTTCAATGCTAGAAAAAGGCATGTTTGTTGCCAGAATGTGGCTGTTAGTCAGTCTCTGAAAATCTTTGAGCTTTTCATATCAAAATGTTACAGTAAAAGGATCTGCCTCTGTGTGGTGATTCAAAGCTAAATGGTATAGAGTCAGGCTACAGAATAATAATGTTAGTATGGGATTAATAAAACCTATGGGTGACAGTGGTGTGGTATAAACCTTCTCTGTTGTTCTTTTAAATTTTTATGAAGAGGTGCACAAGAGGTCCTTGTTGTGTGCTTCCAATGACTACTCCTTAGTTGCTTCACTAATGAAGAGGCACCTAGCAGAGGATCCAAGATTTGGATTCACTGATTTTATCATGAAATTTCCTGTAAACAGTGCCTTTAAAGATGATTTTCTGGAGTTTATAATCAATCTAAAGCTTGAATGCAAACCCCATTCTGTGTTTACCAAATATCCTTAGTTTTCACTGGGGACAGAGCTGGATTTGCAACTCAGTCTACATCTATTGACTCTCCTGGTTGTTCTAATGCTTTTGAACCATGCTGGTTTTTTTTTCCATGCCTGAAATGGGAATAACCCTCCAGTAAAGCCTTCCATCATCAAAATTCTTGCTTGTGGTTCAGAGAGTGTTACCCATCATTCTAAAATTTAGAAGCAAATGTTTTAATAACTGTGCTTTCAACCACTCCCACAAAGTTGTCTTTGATCACAGATATGTTGAAAAGGTAACCTCCAATATTAGTAAACCTACAATCTATTCTGGATGGTGTGCTCAGCGAAAGGTCACTGAAACTGGTAGGAAGAGAAAATAAAGGGCTGGAACATGTGGAATAACTGATTTCTCCACTGTTTCATTTTTGGCAAAGCACTTGTAGGCAGCAATATTGCCTACATTTACATTGGTAAACATGTGTTCTGAAAGAGAGGGAAAAGAAGGTTTTTCTTCTTTTATATAACACATACTGGTTGAGACTTGGGGGAGCTGAGTGGTTTAAATACACAAGTAGTGGTCTCTGTAAGGATGATATTCTCTTATGTACATCTAAGAGCTTTGAATAGGATGTGACAAAAGAAAGGCTTGGAAACGAATCAAAGGTAGGTTCTGCTCATCCTGAGCCTGTGTCTGAAATTGCCTCAGATCAGCCAAAAGGGAGACTGCTCTCCCTGTGTAAAGATGGTTGGATTGGTCTAGTTAGGAAAAAGAACAGTGGCAAGTAACCAAAATTTTCCTACATCCATATTTAACCAAAAATACTAAACAATAACCTTCTTTTTTGTCACTGGAAATATTTTGTTATGAGATGATGGTTCATCATTGATCTTCACTCTCTGCTGATGGAACAGCTCTCTTGGGAAGCAAATATAATCAATATCTATCTTATCTGTTTGACAAGCCAAAAAAAAAAAAATATCAAGAAACAGACTTCAGCTTTTGTTTCAATGATGTAAAGCACATTTTCTAACTTTTTATTTGAAAAATCTGTTTTTAAATCTAGTCTAGAAAAATGTTGTTTTTATAAGCTTCAGGAATACATTTCATTTGGAATGAATGAATTATTCCTTGCCAGCACGCAGCTGTAAATACATAAAATGTTCAAGCTTTTTGAGGCTTGGCTCAAATGCCAGCACAAAATCAATGACAAAAATCAATGTCTTATATGTGCAATACTTTACTTAATCATTTTAAAAAATTATTTCAAGAGCCAGATCCAGAGCAAATTTCCAGAAATAGCTTAGCTCCTATAGAGTTCTATTGATTTACTCCCATGCTAGATCTGGCCCACTGTGGAAACTAAATTTAATATAACTGTATCTTTTTATATGTGTTTATTTATTAGCGCTGAACATCATTGCATTTTACACCATCACAAAAGTGGACTATGTGGCAAATTCTTTGCATACACCGGATCTGCAGTTGTGTCAGGCATCAAACAAATTTGCACTTGACATTTATAAGCTCAGGATTGAGTTTTCATTTCATTTTGTGTAATTTATAGAAGATATTTATTGCTTAATTTACACTGATGATTATGACTAGTAATTTGCATGAATGATTAGGATATCCTTTGTGAATTAGGGATTCTCAATGAAATTTACAGCAAGTATGAGCTTCCAGAACTTTTCTTTCTATGTTGATTTGATATAGACTCTTTAGATTTATCAAGGTAGCATAAACTACTTAGTATCATGGTTTGTAAAAACTATTTTGTAAGGCTATATTAGGAAATTACAGAACTACTAGTAGGCATCACTGTGTCTCTTTGTCATTGAAATACAGACAATAAATAGGGTAGACTGTTTAGAAACAGTTTCTTAAACTTAATTTGGTATGTCCTGTGGTTACCCATCCATACTACTGCAGTACTGGGTTTATTAGGTGGTGCAAGTGCTGTGCATTGCAGTGCTGGGTGGAACAAACCACAGAGTAAATTTTCTGGTATAGGTGAAGAGTAGGACTTTCAGAAATGAAAACTGCGATGCTATTGACTTGACTTGGTGCTGATTGTGCTCATCATCTCTAAAAAAATCAGGAAATGCAAGTGGAAGTTAAAATATGTTACCTTATAAAACCAATGGTGTTTGTATTATTTGGTTAGTATTATTGTACTTTCTCAGTCCCTGACATCATGCATTTAAAAATCTTAATACTTTATCAAGGTAATTCCTCTCATTTAATATCATTCAGCCCAATCCTCACGAATTTAGCTAAGTAGTAATTTTCAGCCAACTAAAAAAATGCAGATTGTGTTGTGTATGCCTTTTCTCATTTTTGGAGGACTGTACATTTTTAAGGTAAGTAACCTGACTTTTGCTATCTCTTTAATTGTTATACTGTTTCCTCTGGTTAATAACTAATACTTCCTTTAATTTGCTTTCTATCTGTGGCACTTCATTTTTTATACATTGCTATAGCCTGTATTTAATAACTAGATCTATTATTGTAAAGAATATATTAATTAGATCATACAGTAATAAGTTAATATCATTGGGTGAGAAAGATGAAGCAAGGTCATTTATCCTGCATAAAAAGGAGTCATGAATCATGGCCGCCTGCTGTTTGTGCACAAGTAGTTAATGTGGATTTCCATACTTAAAATATGAAGTTGTCTTATGGTGGTTTTTGTCATATTTTTGAGAAAAAATGTTGTTAGTAATATAAGGAAAATTGTGTCTATTCTTCCATTGGCAAAGCTCATTGATTACGTAATGAGACTAATTCCAGGATCAGACATCACATGTTAAGGTATAGTCTTTTTGAGGTCTCTTCTGATTTACTTTCCTAATCTGTCATTAAATTGAGGTAATGAATAATACAATGCATTTTCAGGTTTGTGAAGTATTATAGGCAGTCCCTTTAAAATTCAACATTATACCACTAGATTATATTTTATCTGTTATATATTTGTCTATGTTTATTACTCCTCTCTGTCCTTTTGGGATCTCACATTTTTGTAAAAGATTGGAAATACAGAACGTTATCAATGTTAGTTGTTTCACTTCATAATAGTAAAAATACCAGCCAATATCTCATTCAGGAATTTAAGTCAACATTAATTAAATTCTGCCATCAAAATGATGAGTATTTCTCAGCAAGGAAAAATTAATTTGTGATTAATAAATACTGAAACTCTGTTATTCAGAAGTTTAGCATTCATGGTAATGTCTAATTCTGTTATGCCTTTGAACAACATTACATTACATATGTTATGAAATAAATAAGTACAGATATATATATATATTTCTATATCAGGGACAGGCATTTGTTGTTATTTATGTTCAAACCTAGGAGTATTGTTATGGGGATTTTTGTTCCATTTGAAGTAATGGAACTTCATTTATTAATGTTATACTTGGATTCATTGTAGGGGAAATAGTTTCTTTATGGTTATCTAATGAAGATTATACAGTGACTGGAAGATACCCTTAAAAATGGCAAATATACAGGGACCACTTTGAAAACTGAGGAATAAATGTAATACCAGTCATAAGAAAACATTTGCTTCATACCTGGCATTCATCCACAACAGTTGTGTGTGACATTTGTATGAAAGGGCGTATGGTTATCTTCACACTCCTTGAAGTGTTCCTCTGCGCCAGGGGGCTGTTCAAAAATTCCTTTTGCTGCCCGTAGCCAAGGAATTATTACTGCATTTGGAAACTGCCAGGAAAGCTGGGTCCTGTCCTATTTCCCCTGGCCATTCTTTGTACTACTTGTGAGAAAGGGAAGTGTCCCCCACTGCATCAGCTCGGCATCACTGAGGGATCACTCCATGCTGTGTCCATCACTCCTGCATCCTGCTTTCTGCTGCTGCATGCTGTGAAGCAACTGCAGTGCTCCAAAGCCTGCCTATTGGATGTAGGGGAACATTTATTCACAGCTGTAAAATAAGCCTTGTAGAGACAAGTGTTAGACATGACATAGAGAGAGAGTAAATCCTCATTCTGGGTTAGTTAAAGGAAAGCTTTTTGTTAACATCTAGAGCCCATGGTGTTTTCTTGGCTACATTGCAATGATCATCCTGCCTGAAGCTGCTTCTTTTCTAGACAAACTTATACCGGGATCAGTACATGTAGCAGGAGATCCACTGGCCAAATGCATTTTGCTTATGCCGAACTAAAGTAAACAAGAATGGCCATAACTCTTACAAAGTAGAATTTTGGGAATGGCACCATGTCTCAAGATGAATTGCTACAGCTGTCTCAAAATATGTGGCTTTGTAACGAAGTGACATTTTTCACATTAGCTGTACTGAACTAATTGCCATTCTCTTTATAGCTATAAAGATTTGCATTGTCTTGCTCACATCTGTGTTTTCTGAAGCACAGCATTCTCATGGTCTTCTAAGAACTGGTGCAGTAATGTAGCATTGCATTTCAGTAGTTGAGAAAGATGAGTCTCAAGCGTTACTGGAGTGAAATTCTCTTTACTTTTACATAGAGATTTGACTGATGCATGGAATAACCTGTATTTGATGAAACTGCTCTTTAAGAGAGAGTGGGACAGATTGCACAGTGGATTTTTTGGCCATAAAGTCAGCTTGGAGGGTAAGGCGACAGATTGAATGGCACAACCAAATCCATTATTACTATTGCTTTTCTGGTTCAGAATAAAACTCCAGTAAAGACAACAAATGCTTTAATAGAATAGCAGATTGGAGTAGTTCTGCCGTAATCCGGTTTTTAAGAGGTAAGGGAAAGTGATTTTCCTCCTCCCCAGGAGGTAAGAAGGCCGTGTCTGCTAAGGCTGGGTACAAAAGAGTGAATGTCATCTCTGAGAAAGTAGGCAGGAGCCAAGCAAATTTGCCAAATATGCTCAAATTAGAGCTGTCATTTGTCTTTGACTGAACAGATGGAAATAGAGAATGAAGACCATAGCCTTCAAATGTCATTGGGAAACAAAAATCAGCTAGAAACAGAAAGCCCATCTAGGAAAATGATAGCCCTAGGCCTCATGTTTGTTTAAAATTGGAGGACTGATCAGGCAACTTTTTCAGGTAGATCTTCTACAAATGTATGTTACTGATGAAAGGTATTTTTCACACTACAGGTATTTTATGGCTAAGAAAAAATTGCCAGGTTTGGTGGTATTTTTGGTGACTAAGCTGTGGTCTGGGAAAAGAATTAATGGCAGCAGTAGAATATTCCTGTACATCGTACTTCATTTTAATGGAACTAAAATGATGAATTAAAGTAACTGACACCATAATTTCTTTCATTGTTTTGGATATTTTGACACATTTTCTTCCTGTGAGACTGCACACAAGGTTTGAATTGAGTTCACAATACAGTACCTCAGGTTTTGTACATACTCTGAAACATTTGGACCTGTTTTCATCTTAATATTTCATTGCAATCAAATCAGGATAGTATCCAGACATGCAGATTGTCCAAAAATAATACCTACTTTTAAATATCAAAATTGCTGTGGAAGCTAATATGTACATCAAGTACAAGGCTGGAAAACACATGGGACATAGAAAAAAGAATAATAAAGAGGACAAGGAATTTGCAAATGAACATCACAGGTATGTCAAATTGGGAAGTATTTCACTGAAGGGACTTTACATCTGCAGCTCTTGTGGGAATGGTCCTGAGATTTTTTTTTGTATAATAACATCACTATTGATATTGGTAAATATTTTGTGTGTGCTCGTGAAATTTGCTCATATAGGCAGAACAACATCAATAATACAGAGAAGGGGTGGGGCACCATATAGGAGATATTGAATAATGCATGTGGTAATTGAAAGGCAGTTAAATAGTAGGTGAGGGTCACTTATTAACATCAGTTTTCTGCTATAAGAGCTCTTCCATTCCTGTATATTTTTGCTTTTATTAATATTGGATAGTCTATATTTTGTTTTTCCAGTGGTCAATTTTTAACTATTTTTCACATCACATCCATTAGACAAACTGTTTTTTGACACAACTGGAAAATGGTGAAATTATTTTCTTCATTAAAAACAACTTCAAAACAGATCCACCTTAAACATGAGAAAAGTATTACTCACTGAATTTTAAACTCCCACTGAATTTTAAACCCCCACATGCAAAAATTTATAATGAAAACTGAAAAATATTTTAGCTTTTATAACACCAGCAGCCAACCTAAAAGGAGTTGATTCATCTAAAACAGATGCTGCCTTGTGATGGAAGATAGATTGGTCTGTGAGCCTGAATAAACTTTGTCTCTAATTAGTATGCAAATCTCACCTGCTCCAGGGCTCTTCCTCTTTCAAAAACTATGATCTATTTAGTTTTTTTCTGTGTTTTCTGGTGAATAATCTCACCCAGGAGGTTTCTTTTGCATTCCAATTTTCTTCATACCTGTGATTTTTAAAGTATGCTGTCCTCTTTTAGGTCAATATTTTCTTCAAAGCATCAGGATGAGAAATGCTAGCATTTCAGAAATTAAACAACAACAACAACAACACCAACAACAACAAAAAGCTGAAACAAATGCAGACATATAATAATAAAAATATTTTCCTTAATCCTATAGGATAAAATTATCCTTTGCAATGCATGCTTATATATATATATATAAAATCCATACAAGAATTACAAAGAGGACTATAGATGGTGAATATAAATTTCATTCATCTGGTAAGGATTTGACTTGATTAGCAGAATATTTAATACCAGAATGTTAAATAAAATATAAGAATATCTTTAAAATTTGATCTTTGACTATTAAAAATAGTGATGGTTTTCAAGAGAAGTGGGATCCCACTTAGTCAATGTCACTGACATAAACCACGTCAGCAATTATGAAGTATAGACTCCTAAATATCTGTAAATTTCTGAGACCCAAACCCAATTCCTCTTTGCTTCCCTTCCTTTTTTCCTGATACAATTCCCTGTGTCAGCATGGAACTTAAATGAAGCATCTAAACAGCTGAATTTGGTTCAGGGTGTGGATCTTTTGGGGGATATATTCATATCATCCACCTTCAGACAACTCCTTTTAGGAATCTGAGTTCTAAATAAGCCCTTTTTCTGCTCTCTAGATAGGAAATTCAGTTTTCTAGGTTCTAATGGTCAAAATCTTCATAATCTAACACCCTTCCACTATGCAAATAAATCCCTGGGGCTGAATGCATGTGCATGTATACTCATCTGCACTCAGACACATGATCAGGACCTGTGATGGCAATTCCTGCATGTTTACAGGGCTCCCCAAGTGCAATGAAAAGCAAGACTGTACATTGCACAGTATATATTTAATGGTGTAAGATCTTTTCTATGAAATGCATGAGGTGTTTTTAGCTACTCATGTTCCATATGTGTAATTTCTCTTTGGTGTCCTTGAAATCATGAAAAAGGAATTGAGTACACCTGTACTTTATTTTCTGGCTGTGTGCAGGGGGCATCCTTGGACAAGTCACATAGATGTAGACCCAGAAAAGTTTTCAAAGGCTCCAATTAATTCCAAAGGCATCTTTAAAGATTTGGGCTTTCATCTTCCTAGGCTTTGATTTCCTTAGGTCTAAGATGAAAATGTTACTATGCACATATCTCTGTAGCCCTTTGGAGACTCTTGGATGAAAGTTCCTGTAAAACTGTAAACCATGTTTTTATTATTTTCTTATTGGCCACTAAAGGGAATTTTGCATGGAATATATAAACATTTTGAACTACAGGGGTTTGCAGAGTTTATCAGAATCAAGAAATTTGCCCTAAATATTTATGTAACTATTATGAAGTAAAAGCACCAAACATAAATATTGCATGGAAGTATTTAAACTTTTCCCCTACAATTTTCTTATTATTTAATCTGATTGGATGGGCAGCACTACTGAGGTTCTCTGAGAAAAGTCTCATTCTCCCGGGAATGGTGCTTCTCAGTAAAAGGTAACTATAGGAAAATGTTTTAGCCTTAGGGAGTCACCTGATTCTAGTTCAGCACTCAGAGGTGGGACCAGCAATCTTGTTTGCTAAAGACAATTAACAGAAGCATATTACAGATGCCAAACTGTAAAATTGTTTGAGACAAAGGAGAGTAATACGTCAAAGCGAAGCTGTAGGCTCAAATAATCAAGAAAGAGGAAGTTCTGCATCACCATTTCCAGAATCATCACTATGATTTTGATTTGGGGCATAAGAATGCAGAGAAATTAGTGGAAGCTTTGTTTTTAAGCAACATATAAGTGTGCAGAAATCAGTCTGTGCTCTTCCATGCCAGCCAAGTAGATGGCAAGTCCTTGGCAGCTGTAATACTCTGGCCTGGGGGAGCACATCCAGAGCAGTGTGTGCTGCCCTGGGGGCTCCTCCTGCTTCTGGTTGCACAAGTCCCTGCTGTTGAAGAGATTTATTTCTCCCATCTCACTATCTTGCTTGCAGGTTAACTGTGTAGCCTTTTTAGAGGGCCATTTTCCTGCTGTGCTCAGCAGGAAGACAAAGCCAAATTTGAATCAGAAAGTTCTAGATCATCAAGCCTTATTTTAAATACTTAAGTCTCTACCTTCATTTCAAAGCCTTTCTCAGGCATGTTCAATAGCTATTCAGAGAAAACAAGGCTTTCTCAAGTTTTTATTTCAGTTAAGCTAAGATAAATTTCTTGTCCAACAAATGCTAAAACTAGCATGAATCCCACCCAGCTCAGAAGCAGTGCACAACCCGGGCCGAGTATTGGGACTGGAAAAAGTCCAGTATGTATGCTGCATGCAAACATATTCACATATACTGATACACTTCAACTGAGCAGTCTAAAAATGCTTTGCAAGCTCTTATTTTATCACTGGAAGTTAAACTCAAATATCAGTGTCAATCTTAGTGGATATATTGAAATTTATGTTGGAATTATGGACTAAATGTGATGACTAGAAGGAGAAATACCTCTTTAGGTAAAATAGAAAAGATGCCTCTGCTATGCTCAAAGAGGTGGAAACTCCCAGTGTCCCACCAGTTTCAACTCTTGGTGTCAAAATAACTTAAGCCTCCAGACTGGCAAGGTACTATTTTAAAAAGATTAATTTTAATATAGGATTTTATTAATTAAAAAAATTAATTTATGGGGAAAAAAAAATAAAATCTCCCTAAATCTCAACATTTTTGTGGCAATTTGAACAGTTTGGTCATCCGTCAATTGTCAATCAGGTCAATCTGGCATCAACTTTTAATCATTTGGTTTCCCAGTTTAGTCCTGTGTTCCTGTTTGTCAAATTATTTGCATTATGGTAGTCTTTAATACAAAAAAAGGCTTATAAAATCGGGTTAGGGCAATGCAGATTTAAGGAAATCTAAAGGAAAACCAACAAGAATATTTCTCTGAAGGTCTAGGAATAACTTCCACTAATAGCATAAAATTTTCAATGTGTAACTCAGGACTTAAAAAAAGAGGCTGAAGTAAATATACTTTTAAGTAAATGATTAGAAAGCAATATTCAAAAGAATGCAATGAATTACCTTTTCAGTTTGTTATTAAAAATATATCTAAGTATATATTTGTATTATAATAATTATAGCATTGTTATAATTCTGACTCAGCAGATTAGGGTGAGTATTTTACCTTCGAAACCTTGCTAACAGAAGTGAGATTTTTTGTACTTTACCTTTTCCATTCCAGACTTCTTTTTTTCCTATTCCTCTACAAAGGGTCAAGCTCAGAAGGAATGCTGAAGTGACCACACATCTTGGCAGATTTCTGTTTCTTTCCCTTTCTGTCTCACACAGATCATTGAGAGAGAGCTGCTCTTGAGGCAGCTTTCTCAGGCAGATATGAGAGGAGAGCAGCTGTTAGCAGACCAGAGAGTTATGTGTATACTTTTAAAATTATTATTACTTTCTTTTAAATACATTTTTTATCATGAGACAAGCTTCTTTGACTTCTTTGATTAAGTGAAAATTAATATCTTCAATCTAGTGAGCTGAGCCCTCATCTTTAAAGGTGTGCAGTGTCTAAGTTTAACCCCACATCATACCTTAATTAATTTTCCATACATAGGGAAGAAAGAGTGAAATCCCCTTTTAAAACAGAAATTTCTGAATTTGCCAGTCATTTTTGTGGGGGAATAAAATGAAAAGAAGAATTAAAATGCTTATAGGGAGTGTTTATTAGAGTTACGTATATTCAGGAAGTAATCAAAGCTAAGGATATTACTTGATGCAAAAGGAATGAGACAAAGTAGCAGGCTTTGGTATCTAAAGAGACTTTTCAATTCACTTAATAAAAATCAGGATAAAATGGTTGTTGCTAAAGAGGCTTTATACAACTCCTTTGAAAATGGCATTGAAAAATTGTTGCTTTGACAAAGTTTCAAAGCACAATGTCCTTTCTGCTGCAACACACACCTGTACCCCATTTGTTCCTATCAAAGCAGAAGGAGACCTGAACATCACATGAATCTCATTTCTGTCAGCTAAAGGTACTATGTGAAGATACAGAAGCAATTTCATCCAAAGGATACCACAGTTTCTGCTCTAAAGAGCACATTTGCCAAAAGTCTTGCAAGCCCTATAACTTTCCAGTTTCTGTTTGTGAAATGTTGACTTGAATATTAAAATTTTAACTTTCTCAAACAAATTATCTTAAAAAAACCTAGTTATATTTTCATAAGCAATGTCCTGATCTAATTTGCTTTAAATGTTTTCCCTGTGTATTCCTTGTTTTAGACGAACAACCAAAAGGCCTGTCACATATTCATTCTTTTTCATTCTAGCCAAGTTTATCTCTATGACACAAAACTGTTGAACAAAGAAGCATCATTTTCAAATACTCACAAGGGAAGGAAATGTTTTTTTCCTTGTGTGGGCTCCTCTTTTGGTTTTGTTTTTGGTTTTTTTGATGTTCTGGTTTGCTTTACAGTTATAATCCCTCCTGCTTTGTAGGGTGTGTGTAATAAATGGGGTTTGAAATTCCTTAAATACTTTAGCTCCACTTCAGCTATTAATCTCAGCAGCCATTTACTGGTTTGTATTCTGCAAAGAAATGGAGATTATCCTTTAATTAATTCCATTGAGGGGTTCAGCTGCCATCATCAACCACAATATGGTTTCATAAATTAATCTTGTTGGGTAAGTATAATGCAATCTATTATAACATTTATATTAAAATGCAAGTAATAATACTAGAAATCCTGTGCAAGGAAAGGATATATATATATATATGTATGTATCTCCCAAATGCATTAATTAGTATTATATTAGTAGAATAACATTAGCAATTAGCATAATACATTTCCTATTTTCAGACCATTTTACATATATTTCAGAATCCATCAGAAAATAAAAAAATAATGTTTTCTTAACTCCTACATAGGTAGCTGTCTTAAAAATTATGAAATTACATTTTATGTCTAGATATATTAAAAATATATCATGGATCTTTAGGACTCTGCTTGAGATCTAGCTTTCTCACCAACTTGTTTGTGTTGTTGTAGCTTAATCAGTTATAATAATGCATATTTGTATAAGTGAACTTTTTGATATCATGAGTACATGACGGAAGGCATGAAATACTGCCTAAAGTATTTCATAAGGAAGATGAAAATGCTTGGCATGGGCACCTTTTCTGTAACAGGACTGATTATGTTAGAAGACCGGTTAAGTGGGGTGATTTCTCTAGCATGACACTGAGCTGAGCTTAGCTGTTGCTTTGGCTCAAAACTAATTTGTGTGCTGATAGCGTTGGTGTCAGCACAACATGTTTGGCTTCCAGGACAATGCTGGAAAATTTACTTTCTTTGATCCTGTTAAGTGTTAAGATTTCAAGCATACCTAATTTTAATGGAGGTAGCAGAAACAAGTGGGGAGGTAAGATGGGTCTTTTATGCTCACACAGGCTAAAGTCAGGAGATGGGCAGATCTCAAATTTCAGATCAGTTCAAGCTGGCAAAATAAGGTATCATTATCAATGCTGCTCTTTTCCTAAGATCTGCTTTCAGTAAGATTTCTTGCAGATTGGCATCTTTATGCTAAGAAATTAACCAGTGTCTATTCTCTCTAAAAGTCATTTAGCACTATTATTTAAGTTAATTAATTAATTAGAATCCTCTAGACAATCTACAGAAATAGCTTTATTAAATCCCTGAGCACTATAAGATACGGCGAAGCCTCTTTGTGGAGTCGATGTAAATCTTAATATTTCATTGATCTGGGCAAAGAAATGCAGAGTTTAAAATGGAGAAATCTTCTATACTAATTTTAACTTTTTGGTTACACAAATCAGAGATGATGAGCTATTTTTCATCTTAATAGATAGACATTTCTGTGATTAACTAATTAATAATTTGTGGTATGATTCCAATATATAAGTTTACTTCTGGCATTGTAGGTCCAGTGTATCAATCAAATAGTTCAAGGACAGAAGCAGAGATCTGTGTTTGCTGAAATTTTATTAAATGTGCTGCTTTGAGAATTTGTATTGGATAACAATAGAAATTGCAACTGCTCAGTGTCCCATAGAAGCTCACACAACACTGTATGGCCTAGAAGCTTAAATCATTACTCAGGGCTGCAATAAAAGCAGACTCACACCAGCTACCCTGACTCTCCTTTGCTATCGGTATGTCACTGATGTGGTTATGTTGTAAAGAGTGTTGCACTATGGCAGAAAATCCTGTTCTAGTGAAAGCAGCCCTGGGAAGGCACGTGTGTGCCTAAGCAGCCAGCAGCAGAGACAGGGTGCTACCAGGACAGCTGTTAAAATGCAAACCAGCCAGCAAGAGGTGCCACTCAAGTCAGCTCAGGAGCTGAGACTACAGCAGTGACCACTCAGGCTGAATGTGCTTGCTCAGCAGGACATCCAGGGCATGAGGTGGCTCCCAAGGGCACATCCATGGTTCCACTCCTTCACAGAATCAATCAAATTGTAAAAGACCTCTGAGATCGTTGATTCCAACCTATGACTGAACACCACAATATCAACTAGACCATGGCACCCAGTGCCACATCCAGGCTTTCCTTAAACCCCTCCAGGGATGGTGACTCCACCACCTCCCTGGCCAGACAATTCCCATGTCTAATCACCCTTTCTGTGAAAAGGGTCTTCCAAATGTTCAACCTAAGCCTTCCCTGATGCAGCTTAAGACTATATCCTCTTGTGCTGTCACTAGCTGCCTTCCTCTGTTGGTTGGCATAATTAAGCACAGAACAAAGCATGTAGAGTGGAAACATATCTATCAGGATCTATTTAATTCCTGTAGATGAAATGACCATCTTAATTTTTTTAATAGACAAAATACAGTTTGTAATCTGTGGATTTAAACATGGGACTTATTTTTGTGGTTTGTTGTTTTTTTGTTTCATTTGGGGGTTTTTTAATTGTTTTTTTCCAGTGTCAGTGTTTCCTCTTAGACCTCTCAGTTCATGAAAACCAGCTAGGCTCTGCAAGATGTATTATAGAAAAATGGTAATAACTACTTTAGAAATTGAAAATTGCTCTCAAAGCATTGACTTTGTGATCATATTTCCATAATTTCTGTTTTATTCTATGCAATAGCAGTTATAATTTTTTGACTCACACTGCTCATATATTTTCAGTTAACATAATATGGTGATATGCTGAACTGAAAAAAACACTGGATCTACTGATAGATGTGATTTGTATTGAACCCTTAATGGTAATACGTGGAACAGGTCAGAAGTGTTGCCAGATTATAGTAATGACTCACAATAGCTGTGGAGTCATAATAACATATATGTGTAAGTAGTTTATCATCTGCACTGACTATTAATATTAATTCATCTGATAACTGGAGGAGAAGCAGACCCAGTTCATTGAGTATGAGGAATTGGAAACACGGTTCAAAGCCTCCACAGTCAAATTGTCCAGGAAGAGACATGATACACCCAATTTATTAGTGCTGGGTTTGTTACATTCTTTAATTATTTAATAGAAAAAACTTTAAAATTTTAATCATAGTGTGTAGTTAGACTTTAGTGAACCTGTGTATTAGGGATTCTAGCCAATAGGAAATAATAATTTCTTGTCTTATTTTTACCTGTAGAAATTTTTACATCTGAACGAAAGAATAGTCTTTTATAAACAAAAGCTATGGCTTTAGAGGTTCAAAAATCCATCCTTACCTGTGATGGACTCTCTAGTAGCTTCTTATCATTCTCTTGTTATAATATTGAGTGACTAATCAAATGAAAAATTTGATTGCTACCTGTAAGTCCCCATATAACATTCTATAATATAGAATTCTATATAACATTTTATTTAAATCTTTAAAACAAGGTACAAGTCAGCTTAATTTTTAATTTAGTAACTTAAAAGGAAAAGAAGCTTCTTCTTTGAGAACTGTTCAGTGACAAATTATGATAACTGGGAACATCATTACTGTCTGTATTTCCTTTTAGGTGTATAACTTCACATGCAGTGGGGGTAGGGAACGTTCCATTTTGTCTGTGAGCCTGTTTGCCTGCCTTGTTCTTTTCACATCTGTCTTGGACCAGTTCTTTAATACAGCTAGCAGAAATTGTCACTCATGTGACCATTCTCCCAGGGTTAAGTGTGGGAGCACTGGGAAGGACCCAGAAGTATCACTCACCTTGTGGTACCCAGCCTTTCACATCACATTGTGGCACTGGCTCATGGAAGCACTGGGGACAGCTGTGTCTTCTGCTGTATTCCACGAACATGGGCAGCAGCATTGGGAATCTGAGTTGAGAAACTATTTTTCAGCGCCACAGGAGTGGAAAAGGTAATTTTTGTCTTCCCACAGAAGACAATTGTGTTACATTGTATCTTTCTGAATATGCAGTTTATTAAAAGAGAAACCTGGAAAATGAGGAAAGTGGAGTTCAGGTGCACACCGAGGTACAGTGCCTTACCCTTCATCCCTAAGGTGGGTACCAGGCACCAGAGGATAGTGATTTTGGTATGAAATGAGGATACCTGTGTCACAAGGACATGTGGCATGAGGCACTACGAGCAGAGTTAAGGGTGATCATCAGCTCCATTCACCATGTTTTAAAAAATTTGATTTGGCTGATGCTTTAAAATGTGTACAATTTTCAACCAGACAGTGTAACATCACATCCATGAGCAAGGATTTATGAGACTATATTTATCACTTAAGATTGCAGTTAAGGCATGCCTGTAATTAGTTAAAGGCAGAGATGTTATGGGATTTTAAATGCTTTTTCCCTTTCTTAAATCATACTCCAGCAATCTGTTTGAACAAGCAATCTATGACATACCAAAAAGGAAAGGAACAGAATATCTTAAGTGTTTAGACAGAGTCTCTACTACCAGGCTGAGGTGTGTGATTCTTCTTTTTCTGCTTCTTCATGGCATCCCTTGACCATTCTCTCTACATATCCCCTTCATCTTCTCTCATCTTCATCCAATTAAACCAGGCTGCAAGTAAAAAGTCTGTTCCTTGTCCTCTCATTCCTTTTGCTTTGTCTTGCACCACAGACAACAGATCCAGCATGATGTAATTTTCCTTTCAAATTTTGTATTTCCACTGCAGTGCCCACCAACACCTCAAAACAAACCCAACAACAACCAACCACAACACTTCCCTCCCTGCCTCTCAATTCTCAGTAAAAGAGGATGCTGTGGAGTAGTTATAGAAGGCAGAGACAGTTAAGAAATGTTGTAGTATAGTCAGAATTATGGCTTGAAATTTATGCCTTTGGAAAACATAGGTAAATATGTGTGTCAATAGTAAGATTACTTGTAAAAACTAGATATCAGATTGAGATGACTACAGGCAGAGATCCTCAGCAGTATGGAGTACTTTTTGAAGCACACCAAATTGTAGGACAAACATGGATTTCAGAGTATAAAAGTAGCTATCTTTATGACCAGAAGAAAACTCAGACTTATTTTTTTTTATATTTTACTACCCAAGAGTTGTTTTTAAAATTAAACTTGAATCGGGACGATGTTAGGTCTTGTAAGTGGTCCCCTTTCTTTCAGAAGTCAATGAGTGGTAAATTTTGATGTCAGTCCCGTTAATATTTCCATTTGTAGTTTGACACAGGACAAAAAGCTCTCTCAGTAGGGCATGTACAGCCCTGCAGTCGCAAGGTGAGGGTGGGAGAACAGCCTGACAGCTCTGGAAGCATGATATGCTTAAAATCTAGAATATCTTACCTTTGTAATGCAGTGGGAGTGGTCTTTGTGTTGGATCAGGTGATGAAGTCCTGGTGCAGGGCAAAATTCAGGAGAAATGTTTATTCACTGCATTTTTCCTGGTCTAAAAGCCAGTATACAAAATGCAATCAATAAAAGGACTGATTAATTATGCCTGACAGGAGCACCATAAGGAAGGCCTGAGTACAGCACAGTTGTACACAGGACTGATTGCCAGCATTACATCTGGGGACAAATGAGGAAACGGGGACTAATGAGACCTCTACTAATGCCTCCTCCTGTCACCTCCATTGCACTGCCCAGCCTCGGTGGAAACAGAATGCTAATTAGACAACTGAGGAGCTGATTGTGATCAAGGATTTTGGAGCCTTTTATCATTTACTGCAACATACACTACATTTCTCAGCATCATGGAAGATCAAGAGATTTGAGAGCATGATGAATAGATGAGGTAATAAAAAATCAAGGTGTTATATCCACATGGACAAATTGTACAGTAAACATAAAATTAAAGCATCCAGATTTCCTAGATAATGGGATTAACTATGGAATTTTTTTTTTTGTTTTCAAAAACATTTATGTTTTCCAACAGGGTAATTATTGAAGTTCTGTTGAAATCAATACAATTATGTTGATTTATTTACACAAGCAAAAAATCAGACCTAAATAGAAAAACAGGAAAAGAAAAGCACTTTCTCCCCTCTCCCACCACATCTAATCTTCTTTGAAATGTGAAAGGGTCCTCACGCAAAATGAAAGCAGATTTAGAAATAGGGAGACTATCTGAAAAAATAGATAACTCTATGGATTTGTAATAATGATTTCTCCTGACTATTGCACTGTCTTAGATGAAGCAGAGGAAAATGTCTACCTACACAGAAGAGATTCAGTAGCTCTCTAGACTCAATTTTTAACAAATAGCAAGAAATCTGAAACAAGTAAAACCAAGAGCTCTGTAAAATATGTTTCTGATGGCATGATGTTCTGTTTGATGAACTGCACCATTTATCTTTATTTCTTTGTAGGTGATACTCTCTGTGAATACTTCTGGTTTGGGCCATGATAAGAGTAAAAGCAGATGCAGGAAGTCTGTATGATATAAATAATGCTTCTGCTTGACAAAATACTTTTGACATTTTAAGAGGGGTACTGTTGAGTAATTTGCTCTGGTTTGTTGCTCTCCCATGAAAGAGCTAATTTACTCCGGTTAAAAGGCAGCTTTCTCATTGGCTCTGAAAAAAATTAGTACTTCGTATGCAGTCCGTATCCACAGCTTCCCTGGGAGCTGGCATTATTAACCAAACACTAGCCCACTCCTTTTCAGACATGGAAAAGTGCTGGTGGAATATTTACTATCACCTATGTCTCCTCCCGCAGAAGCACACTCATAATAGTGGTGATTACATTTTTGCTTGCTGTTGGGTTTATCTGTTACATTTTTGGAAGTCACTGCAGGAAAAAAACAAGCAAACAAAACCTATGCCAGCAGATCCATGGAAGGTATCCTGATATAGGCTAGGATAGAGTTAATTTTCTTCTTAGTAGCCAGTACAGTGCTGTATTTAGGCTGAGAATAATGTTGACAATACACTGATATTTTGGTTGTTGCTGCGTAGTTCTTGCATTAAGTCAAGGACTTCCAAGTGTCCAATGCTCTGTCAGTGAAGAAAAGTATCCAAAGTTGGAAGGGGGCAACAACCAAGACAGCTGACCCAAGATGGCCAAAGGGATATTTCACACCATAAAACATCAGGCTCAGTATATAAACCATGGCTTGGATGGAAGACTATTCTCTGCTTGGAGGCTGACTGGGCATTGGTCAGCAGCTGGCGAGCAATTGTATTGCGCAACACTTGTTTTTTTTGGGGGAGGTTTATCTCACTCCCTCTCCTTTTTGTTATTACTATTATTAATTACTATTATTATTATTGTTATTATTTTACTTTGTTCCAATTATTAAGCTATTTTTATTGTAGCCCATGAGTTTTACTTCTTTTTTGGAGTTTCTCCTCCACATCCCACCAGGAATGAGGGAAATGAGCAAGCAGCTGCATGGTACTTAGTTGCCAGCTAGGACTAAATCATGACAGAAGAAAAAAAAGGAAGTTTAGGTATCAATTATTTCAGCTAAGCTGCTAAAGGGAAACTTGTCAGTTCTACCCTTCTCTGGACACCCTCCAGCACCTCAATGTCCTTTTGTAGTGATGGGTCTGGATTTGGACAAAACACTCAAGGTGTGGCCTCACCAGTGCCCAGGACAGGGGGACAATCACTGCCCTGTTCCTCCTGGCCACACTATTGCTGATACAGGCCAAGATGCCATTGGCCTTCTTGGCCACCTGAGCACACAGTGGCTTGTGTTCAGCTGCTGTTGACCGCACCCCCAGGTCCTTTTCCTCTGGGCAGCTTTCTAGAAAAAATGATTTATGATGCTAGTTTACAAAAATGGAAATTTTAACGTGTCTAAAGCCATCTTTTTGTGGTAAGTATATATATTTGAATAGAACTTTATTTCCTTTTCTTCAACCAGAAAAATTTCCTTAAAATTAAATTTGACTACAAGTTTATTGGCATTTTATTTTCCTTTAAGTGTTTTCAACCAATGTTTTATTTAGACTCTGACATATACTAAAAATACTTAAGTTTCCAATTTATTTACAAAATGTCTGTGGTTACAAGTGTCTCCCAACACAACTGCTGTTTGGGAAACAGCACACAGGGGATAGATTTGGCCTAATCTGCAGTCAGCTCTTGACTATTGGATGAGTGTCTCAGAAGAGTTAGCTGTGTAGGGTGCCTGTGATACACTTAGTATCTAACAGTGCCATGAAATTAAGTAAGTTTCATTTAATGTTTCATTCAGCTATTAGGATTTCAGTTAAAGGATACTTGATTTTAATCAAGTGCTTGATCATATATTGTGAAGAAATAGCATGCTCTTTTTTTCTTTTTTTTTTTCTTTTTTTTTTTTTTAATATTTTGTTTAGCATGGTAGAGAAAAAATCCAGGATGTTAAAAAAAGTTGTGTTTGGCAATGTGAGTGGATATAGTGAAATACACTATAAATCACAAGTTTCAGTGGACTACATGGAAGGCTATGACATTCCAAGTAAAAATGCACAAGGAAAATGATAGGTAAGGTAGAACATCTTTAAGTGAGCTCATTTGCCTTTGCTCTTGAGAATTTTCAGTACTGTCTTTGGTTCAGCTGAATGGGGTTTTATTATTTTAATTAGCCTAATGTCTTTGGCAGAGAACTACTTTTGGAACAATACAGGAATAGGATGGGGATAAAATATAAGGAAATAGCGCCTCAGCATCACTGAATTAGCCCATCTATAGAAATAATTGCTGATGTTAGGTATGCTTGACAGAAAGCTTGCAGCAGCACTGCTATGTTCATTATCAGCCTAGATCTATATTCAATGCATCTCTAACATGATAAATAATTCCTTTTGAAAGAGAAAAGGCTGGATTTTTTTTTTTTTTTTAGAAAATCACTTCTAAGCAATGGAAGTATCAAGTGGGATAATTGCAAGAAAGATTTAAAATGAGCATAAAACAACTGTGG
Organism: Rhabdornis inornatus; assembly: GCA_013397075.1. Lineage (NCBI taxonomy): Eukaryota > Metazoa > Chordata > Aves > Passeriformes > Rhabdornithidae > Rhabdornis > Rhabdornis inornatus. The sequence continues at coordinate 99,275 of VWZS01009294.1, forward strand.
CAAGTTGCTTTCATTTTCCTCATAATGCCTTACTTTAAAATGTAGAATAACTTTATTCTTTGTAATGCACTTAAAGAACTTTTTCTCTAATGTATTAGACATATTACCTCTAATTATTAGTCTCATCTGGATAGAATTTCTTTGCTATGTCTTCCTGAAAATCTCATGTAGAGCAAGCCATTTTACACTTCAAATAAATCTAGTCTAGTGCAGGAGTCAAGAGTTTATCATGTGATGGAGCAGACTATAAATCAGTCTCCCCGGTGTATCAACTGGAGTAATGCTTCTTCTTTGGCCTATGTGCAGACTTAGAAAGGAAACACTCATTTTTCCTGGAAAAGTGAGCAGAGCCTATGGCAGGGCATAGGGGCTTTACTTAGTTTGGGACTTGTGGCTGGTGCTGGGCTGATGTTGCTTTTAGCCTAAAGCTTTCTGCTTGGATGCAGATGGAAGTAAATGACTGATGTGATTTTCCATAAGGCTTGTACAGTTCATCTTGGTGGGAAGGAGGAAGAAAAGTAGAAGATATATTGCGCTGTTATGAAACAATTTTTAAATATACACTGACCTGCAGCCTTGTGTTTTTCACCTTCAAGTCACTGGATAATTCAATTCCAAGCATCATGATTTTTTGGTCAGTGGAAGAAAATTTCCTAAACACTTGTTTTGGAAAATGTTTGCTCTCATTTATCCTCCTTTTCACTTTCTAGCATTTAATTTGATTTGAAACATTCATTTAAAGAACAATAAACATGAGAGTCTTTACACATTGAAAAAACCTCACAAATTTGAGGTGAAAATCATTCTAGGAAAAAGAAGATATACAGTGAGTTATTAAACTTATTTTCAGTATGATTCAGCCTGTGAAAGCTTCACATTTACACAAACAACATTGGTGAGAGTGTAAAGAAAAAGCATTTTATACTGCGCTATGTTATGCACTTGAGAAAAAATCCCCTACAAATATTTTGAAGTTTATTGCAAGGTTTATAATTAACCTTTTTTGCTTTTAGTCTTCTTCATACTCTTTATGTTTCTGTGAATCATTAACTTTGTGTCAATGGTGGGGAAGGTAGCTACATTGCATTTGAAATCAGAAAAAAAGTTTGATAAAATGTAGATGGTGTTCTCAATACAAGTCAGTTGTAATGCTGTTCCAGCAAAATGTTGCCTTTTTTTTTTAGTAGAATCATGTATAAAATATGAAATTATTGCTGTACATTTTTCAACCATCAATGAAATCTCAATTATTATATTAGGTATTTTACCCCTCTAATTTTAAAATCCTTAAACATTGTAAACTTTTCATGGTGGGATATTTCTTATATAGGAACCAGGGCACTGTCTCAAATATCATCTTTCTTTTTCTATGCTGTTTATTTACATTTCTGGGGGTCTAATTTATTTTTTACCTCTGTTTATCTCCACTTATTTGAGATAAGTAATTGTTCTACATTGAGAGTATAAAAGGATTTAAGTATGATAAATAACAGAAGAATCAGACCAAATTAAAGCCTTTATTTTAATATTTGTACAAATAAAGATACTATTCTCTTCCTTGTCATTGTCATTCTGCATAACCTGTGGAGTTCCTCAATACTTTCTAAAGCTTCACATATTAAATGTGGCTTGATTTCTGGTTATACCAATTCCTCCTTGCCTTTTTCTCTTCCATGATAGATTCAACTTGGGCCAACATGTAAGAGGTTTATTATACTCATGAAAATGTAGCAGCATTGCCTCCTTATACTAGAATTCATGTGCAAGAACTGAAAGAAACATTTGGAGGGCTATTTAAAATAGATATAAATATATCTGCCTTGATTAAAGACAAGTAATTTAATTTAAAAGAAACTGTTAAATAAACAGCATGTTATATTAGGTGGCAGAATTCTGATGCCAATGATTGAGGCTGCCAGAAGCTTTCAATCATGTCTCTGTTTTCATTGCTGATAGCATTGCCAAATATAAACCATTGTGGCTCTAATATTCTATGCTGGATATATCCCTCAGATATTTTCTTAAAATTTTGATTAAAATAAACTCTTCCTCAAGAAAGCTTAAGAATACAAATTCAATTCTCCTCACCATTCCCCCAGCCCCTGCCTCTCCCCTCTGCCCCCTGCATTGCATCCTCCAGAGATGGAGGAGTGGTGAAGTGGAGAAAGGAAATGGCTGGACAGAACAGGAGCAAAAGGAACTATGATAAAGAAAAACGTTGAGGGGAAGAAAATAGATAGAAATGACATAAATATTCCCAGTGAAGATACGAGAGATTGAATACCAGCAGGGAAGGAATAGAGGCAGTTACGTTAGGGGGATGAATACAGGCTCGCATGGGATAAGAGAGAGAAGTAAAGGTACGGGCAGGAAAAGGCAGACAGGAGTCGGCAGAGGGAACAGGAGTTTAGGAGCTACAGTGAAATTACATAGAAGGCCAGGCTAAAGGAAAGACTGACAGGGAGCGAGGTGTAGAATGTTTAAAAACCACAGAATTTATTTTTTTCCTTAAGATATCAAAATTAACTACATCATTCATGTGTATCTACTTTCTCTTATTTATAAAATGACAAAGAAATTTAAGTATGCCTTCATTCCCTGAAGGATAGGACCAGCTGGAGACTAAGTGTTACCGTGTTGTTACTGGTTTAGCATGAATATCCTTGCTGAGTATAAAAAGGGATCATCTTCATTCAGCAGTGTTGTATGGTAATTGTTTTCTGTAAAGCCTTATTGTTGCACTGACTGTGAACTGTGCTAAAAGAACCCTAAGGCTACAACTAAAGGACCCAGAAATTATGTAACACCTGAAAATTAAGGTTACTGAGGCAACCTGAATTGTCACTGCAGGCATGTATTTATTTTGATCCAGTCTTTCACTTTACCGCAAACACCCACCACCACACGCTATTTTCTCTCCCTCATCTCCATTCATCCCTGGATCTTTATAGGGCAAAAGGTCTCCTCTGCCCTTGTCACATTCTTTGTTGGGACTAGAAACTAAAGTCTACTCTGTGGTGTGGGGATTAAAGACTTCCAACTGGTTTTCAGTAACTGGTTTTCACAGTGGGCCTTTTTCTTGCTTGCATCTGAAGAACTCTGTGTGAAAATACAATTATATGCCTACCTTGTCGCTTAGTGAGTTTTGATAAATGTAATTGATCAAGTACCTAGCACTATGATTGTTTTCTGCCTCAGATTTATTTTTTTTAATAACACTCCATAAGGCAGTAGCAGATAAATTTAGTGCTAAAAATTTCTGTATCTCTATTACTGTGCTACTAAGATACTACAAAGAAGGATTATATTCAGCTATATATATATGGAACACTACCCAGATTATGAGCATTCCACTGACTTCGTCAAAGACATTAAAATTACCAAAGCACTTAAAGCACATTATACTAACATGTTTTGAGGTCTGTTGTTAGAGACCCAGGCCATCTACAACAGTGGACGATGATTGTTGATTATTTAACTGCACCTGCTGGTCCATTTCTGCTGGTAAGGAGAGAAGGAAGAGACATGTAGTGGGAAGCATAATGTGTGTGATGCTATGGAAATGCTCCCCCAGACAGTTGTGTTTCTGCACAGGAAATCTTCGTGAAGACTGTGCCAAGATCTTGTGTGCTAGGTTGCTTGTAGCTGAATCTGTCTCAAGCCCTTTTCTAGAAGAGATCAACACAGAGGCACAGGAATATGTCCCTGAGTGCTCCATTGCACTTTGGTGGAAAAGTCGTTCTGCAAAAATGTCTTCTTCCAGTAAGTTAATTACCATTGCCGTTTTACCAGGGATCGTAATGCTGCCTGCTTCCACCTGTGGCAAGTATTTAATTGAAAATAATTTGGTATATGATGATAAAACCATCACTGTACAATGAAACCCTATGTAGAAATCAGTGTCCTTGCCAAAAGTCAAGTAAATCAACATTTTTAGCAAAATCAGCATATATATTACAGTCATCCACATTAACAAAATTAAGCTTATATGAGTTTATAGTAAAGTAACCTGAGAGCCTGTTATGTAGTAAAATTGTTGTGGCTGTGAGGGTGAAAGAATACAGAAATGACAACACTTCTTCCTACAAGCATCTTTAAATAGTTGCATTCCGTCTTCTTGATATCATCTTGTGTCATTCCTAGTTTAATATGCACACAAAAATAGCATATTTTTCCTACCTCACAAGCACAACTGTCTAAAACTCTGAAAATGAAAGTGACATTGATATTATTTTTGAAGAGGTAAATTAAGATGAAGGACAAATATGTGTGAATTTAATATATCTCATATGCCTAAGCATATGCTAAAATAACATGAAGTCATGTTAAATACCTTCAGAACTAATTCCCATTTATCATATTAGGAACTGAGATTTTTAACCTTTTATGGAAGGACAGAATTTTTGAATAGTAGTAGCTTCCAAATTCTTTCTGTTGCAATGTTTAATTCATTTGAATTAGCTTTTTTATCATGTGAGATGCATATTGTATAAAGAATAAGGATATGGAATGCCTGCAGAAATACCTGGAGAGAGACAGCAGAGTTCATTGAATTCTTAAATAGTTCAGAGATACTATACATTTATTATTTTTACTTTATTTTTTGAAACCTTTGGTATCAATATGATTGCAAGTGCAGGTAAGTTGCAGATGTCTTTCCCCCTTAGAACTGATCACATAGGACAAGTGCCAGATGTTGACTCTCCTCAAAAAGGGTACTACAGATCTCTCCACAGCGAAATCTGTAGTGACCCTCTCCAAACAGAGGCTGCATTTGGAGTCTTCTTGCACCCACTGAACAGTAAGACAGATTTATTTCAGATTCATCCTTTCCATGTGAGGATGAAGCTCAGGTCACACCTGCTCGAAGACAGCAGGCTCCTGGGCATACTGATGCATTTAATCTCGTTTGGCCCATTATAAAGGCAAATCACAAGACCTTAATACTGAAGGTGTAGAACTAGGGAAAACCCTGAAGCTTATCCTGAGGTGGTTAATGCACAATGACAGATCTAAATGGTATTTATACTGAGAGAGTCTGCAGACCTTTGGCCCCAAAACCTTCCTATTGCTTGGGAGCCTTAACAGATGTATTTTTCATGTTCACACAGAAGAAACCATTTCACACTGCAAGAGAAAGAAAAATCTGTTTTACCAAGTGAGATCCATTTAACAAAATATTACATAAAGAATTTTCAAAGCTGCTGGTGAGGTGAAGAGTGGTGCATTGTAGTGATAAAGAAATGACAAAATGAACATGAAAAACTTGTCAATGTTAAAAAAGGTGCCCCCATGTTATTTCTCTGGAAGAAGAGGACTATCAGTTCCAAAAACTTCATGAATTATAGAACTTAATAAATATTCTAGAGCATATTTTTGGATGGAAGTATCATGCCATCTTTCATGAAGTGATTTGTAATTCATGAAGGAATTGCGTGATGATGCCAGATGCTGTTTTCTTGTGGTTCTTAGACAGACACATAGGTAGAATATCTGAAAACAACTCACCCACTCAAGCTCAACAACAAATTGTTTGTGCTGCCTTAAGACTCCTTTTCTGCTGTCTGGGAGGGCCAAGAAGGAAAATCACAATGGATCATGTAGGAGAGGGGAAAGAATGAGCTCGGAAATGGACAGGAATAATCAGGAGTAACAGAATGATAATTAACTAACATAATTGTCGTCACTTGGACAATTATATGTCTCAAAACCATATTTCTCAAAGTAATTGAATAATTTTTATCCAATAATTTATGTTCAACTTGTAAGAATTGTGCATAAAATGAGTAAATTATTTGGGATGAGTGAAACCTGATCGTTTTGAAACAAATATTCAAGAGATACAGCTACCACTCTAGTAATTCAGCTAGAGTGGGTTTTTCTAAAGATTTAGCAACAAAATTGGTGATTAAAAATTATGTTATATCTCTGATTTCCCTAAATATATCTCAAAAAATAACATGAAAATTCCTTCATGTAAAGAACTCTTTGTGTTTCTTGGAAGTCAGCATCCATTTTCCAAGGGAGCCAGTATGGAAATCATAAATTGGAGTTAGATGTGAAAGGAAAAGAAGAGACACAAGGCCATAATTCTAACATCCTCTCTTTTACAGAGCTGAGAGTGAATGAAATGTCCTTTTTTTGCAAGCCAGGAAGAAACGTTTGATATTTTGGGCATTGAACTCTTCAAATTCATATATACCCACTAACAGAGATGTTCTGTGCATAGGATAGTCACAACAGAGTAACTAATTTTGTTTTCAGAAAATGTCAATACTTTTTCACTTTCTATAGTTGACACTTCTGCTTAAGAATTGGATAATAAATTTTAATGATATTTTACTGGTTTACTGGTTTTACTTGGCAGGAAAAGTGGTAAGGGGGGGAGACAAAGCAGAATTATTTTAGTACAGTAAATCTGACATTACAAAAGAGTTTGATTTCATTATACAGGGCACCTCTGACTTTGAAATTTAATGAATTCTTATCCACCTCATGCATTCTGTCCAATCTTAAATTGGTGACTGCAGAACACAATTTTCCTTCCCTTGGTGATATTGAAATAAACATATGTAATCATCCAGACACTCAGTGATTGTGTACCCAAACCAAATTTTCTGAACCGTACAATGGTTTCCTGTAATGGAGCAGTGGTCTCTCTGAGCCTTGTCAACTTTCTGAGACATAGACCAGAGTTCTGGCAAAGTGAGCTGTGACTGAATTATAATAAGTGTCCCCAGATTAATTTTTGACCTGTTCCATGGCTACAGTTTAAACTGCTTTAAAAGGACCCCACATTTTTATGGAAGACCTTTAGATGTTTCTTGTTTGCAATGTGCTCTGACTAGATTTCTTCCTGGTGTTAATGCCAAATTTCATCTCACATTTGAACTGCAGAATTAACTGGGAAATGTCATCAATACTTGAAATATTTCTCTTTGTAGCAGAGATTTCTTCCAATGGGGATTTTATAAGTAGTTGAAGTCAGTTAAATGCTTGGTATAAAAATAATAATAATAAAAAATCTTTAAAAACAGTGTGAAGGTGTTTGGAACTCACCTTCCAAAGATAGCAGTTGATGCCAATTAGTGGCGATTTCTTCCTCCTAGCTTCTGGAAGCAAGAAAATTAGCATCACTAAGCTGAGCACCTTACCTAAATTTTTGCACATTTTGAGCTTCCTGTCAGCAGTCTGGATTTTTAATTTAAAACACTTAATAAATGCCGAAAAAATTTTTAAAAGACCCAAGGATGACCCTTGTTCTGTGCTAAAAGTTCCTGGAGCTACCTGCTATAGGAGTGATTTTGAATGTCCAGCCCTACAGAGAGATTAAGTAGTCTCTTTTCTGTTCCAGCATCTCATTTTCTCAGCACATGAATATGCATGCAGATAGAAGCAAAATTAACTGTGTCATTAAAACAATTAATTGAGGTTACATGCCAAAAAAAGAAAGTAACTCCATAGTGGTTACAGGGAAAAATAGGTCACTTTGGCCAGCAGGTTCAGTTTTCATTTCTTACCCAATTAAAAAATACTTTGCTGAGAATAACTGTTACTTGCAGATTAGCAATCCAGTATATGTCTTTCAATTAATTATTTATGAAGGATATTTCTATTCTAGGTCATACAACATAGAATAAATCTCAGCTTCAGTGATGTGTTAATGAGCAATGCCAGAACATGTATTGATTCATTACTTTCATTTAATGACTTGGAAATATTTAATACTCCTAAAGTATTAGGAATGCTCCACCATCCCCCTGTACTCAAATTTCTAATATGTTTTAAGGAAAGGAGCTCAAAACTAGGGTTCAATATTTTTATAAGTTTTAATCAGAAGTTGAGTGACTTTTCAAGGTTAAATATGACTGACGAGATTATACAATGGAAAATATTCTTTTTCATTTTATATTAACTTAGAAAGGAATTACTTACACTGTATGTGCTATAACAAGGACATTACAGGAATAAAACTGGCAAGTATACAGTGGTGCTATTGCATGGTTACTTTTGCACTTGTTGAATGTCTTCAGGGAATACCTTCTAACTGGATAACTGGAAAATGCTGACATTAGAAATAAAATCACTTGATATTTACAGTAGCTTTATTTTTACTCCCACTGTGTATAATTTTAGTGAGGGTGCTTAGTTATTAACATGTAATAATATTTTTCCCATATACCCTTAGATATTCATTATCTGAAAATTATTCTTTAATAATTTACATTATGTTGTCATAAAGCACCAATACCTAATAGAATTGTCTATTGACTTCTTAGAGCAATGAACAATGACAGAATTTTATGTTTCTAATAAAAGTGAAGGAACAGTTTTAATGTGAGTGTGTGTTTCATCATTTTCTGAATTTCACTCTTGAAGCAAATGGGAAAAATCCCTTATTTTATAAGACTGGATTGGTGGTACAAAGTTTCAAGTGATTATTTTCTAGAAGACCAGCAAAAAAAAAAAGCAAAACTACCATAAATTAAAGTACCTGTAGAATAGAATTTCTTGGACATATTTAATAGACCAAAAATAAATTTTCAGCAATTTTAAAACTTTTTATGTTGACTGCATAAAAAAGTTTATCTTCTAATGGGTGTATTTTGATCATTGTTCTAGTTACTGTTAGAAGGTTTTTTTATTTTACTGTTTCTTGTGCTGAAATTTGCAAGACCAGTTTTGGCCTTGCTGGAACATTTTTACAAAATTTCTGGGGTTTTTGTGTTCGATAGGACCTGAAGAGTTGTATGGATTTTATTCTTAATCAAAATAAGTAATGAATCAGGCTAATCTCTGCTCTAAATTTGTGAAACCAAGAAGTGTAGAAGATGAGGAAATAAGAGCCAGCTGGAATCACTTACTCCTGTCAGCCAGTTTTCCCTCAGGAGCCACGGAAATCTAGACCTAAAATAAGTGTTTAATATTACCACATTAATTTCACCAGAAATATTTTAAAAGGCATGCACCACAAACAAGAATGATTTCACCAGTCATAGATGTGCACCTAAGTCTTCAAACAAACAGTTTGAATTAATTCAGAACAAGAGGTTTGTAACAGGAAGAAAATGTCCAAAGCTGTAACTGCAGCAAAAGTCACTGCAGGCCAAGTACCAACACCATGACTGCAATTTGCACAGGAAAACTTGGTTTAAAATGGTAAGACCTTTGTAATCAATTAAGCAGTATTTATTCCTTTAGTACTGACAGTCTTGTTAAAAATTAATCAAGATGTTGCTCCTAGCTCTAGTAAATCTACTTTCCTGAAACATAGGTCTTAAAGATCATAGTATTTGTCATTTTCTTATAGCCAGCATCCTATATTTATATATCTATATATCTATATATCATCTATATCATCTATATATCTATATGTATATATATCTTTATATCTATATATATATCTATATCTCTCTCTATATATCTAATCTATATATATAGATATATATATATCCATTTGTATATACAATTTTAAATTAATCTGTTTATAACAAAATTTGATCTTGATATTTACATTTGCGGCTAACCCCTCTTTTATTTAGTTTTGAGATTTTTTTATTAAAATCAGCTATTATTAATTTAATTGCATACAAAACCAGAATAAAATCAAGATGTTCAGTATGTCTATGTTCTATTTATGTATAGCTTACAACAGCAAAACCCCTCAGAACTCACATTTTTTTCTCATAATGCATTTATTTGGTGAAGTTTTTCTATTTTTCCATTGGTTTGCATTTTTCTAGTAAATAAGACAAAATGTTTTTCATTGACACTTATTCATTTGAAACTGAAGGATAAATAGAGGGAAAACATACAGGAAAATTTTCGGACTATTGTGATACGTACCTTTTAAGACAAAAAACAATTGCAACAAGCAAACTAATAAAATCCCCAAACAAACCATGGTGGCAGAAAATGGAACCAATTTGCACCCATTTGGTCTCTGTTTCTAGAGACCAAGAAAAGAGCTCACTAAATCACTTAATCCAAACTCTTTTTCAGAGCTTGGCTGAGGCTGCTCAGGGCTGTTCTAGGCTGGGGCTTGGAAACCTCAGGGGATGGAGCCAGCACAGTATCCCTGGGAGCTGCAGCCCTGCCCAGCCCTGCTCTGCTGTGAGAAAGCCTTACCAGCAGCTCCCCTGTGTCTGCTGTGAGAGAGGAGCAGCTGGAAAAGAGGAATGACAGTACTTTTTTACAGATCAAAGGTGTTGAAGGCTATTGGTAGCAGCCCTGAGTGCCCTCTCAGTTTGGCTCCTCACACATCCCAGGGACAGATCCTGAAAGTAGTGCCCAGTGAAAATGCAGGAGCCAACAGGAACAATTTTGTCTCAGAAGAAAAGGTTGACTTAAGCATTATACTACCACCTAGAATAGTGACAAATAGTTGCTTTCAAGGGCAATGTCCCCTGGTTTTCCCTAATAGAAACAATATAATTAATATGTTAAAGAATTTTGTTCCAAACATTAAGACTAGACCTGCAAGACTTAACATGCTAGATTGAAAAACTAATCAAGGTGAAATTTATGACCTAGTGACCATTTAATCACTGACTTATAAAGCACTTTCCATTGTAGCTGCAATACATAGACCAAAATGACATTGAATATTTGATTGATTTACAAAAATATCTAAAGTGATCAACTTTAGGAAGCAAAGAGAAAACTTACCTGGTTTGTTATTAATCAAAAGGACAAGCTCAGTTATGAAATTTTAATTCATTCTGGGAGTAAGCAAACTCTTTAGGTTTTGCCCTTTTAGCTTTATTTTAGCCATGCTACTTAAATCTGTGTGCAATTATAAACCACATTTTGTCAATAACAGATAGATTCAGGTCATTAAGTTTTAATTAATAGCACAGACTTATTTGCAATGGTTGAATACCATCAAAGTGACTTCTTATATCTACTGAACATGTATCAGACTCTCTAATTATTATTTTTGTGTAAAGAAGTTTAGCACAGTTAGACAATACAACTTCACCATTATGACATCTTTGCAATATTATTTTAAAAATATGAGTGGTCACCAATTAACAAGTATTTGTTTATTAGTAATCTTCATAGAAGTAGTGATGATAAATAATAATACAATTCAAAATAACATAGCAATGGAGATCATTTACTTCAACAGAATCTAACAAATAAAAATAAGTATGCAAAAAAGGATCAAAGTTAGAATGCTTACCTGAAAGACAAGTAATAGTTCCCATGAATTTGCATAGAGTTACATTGAATTGTACTATATTCACAGAGATATGAATCTGTGAGAAAGTTTGATTCTAAACCTACAAAAAATTTTTATATTTTACACGAGTTTTATAAAACTGTATTCAGGTACTGGACTTTGAATACATTTTACAGATCAATAGAACTGGTTTTGTGCTTAATTTTCAAGAGCACTCTAGTAGTTTTTAGAAGTTAGACACATTAATAAATATCTTTAGAATTCAGCTGAAAAATTACACAAATACAGCCCATATTTTTATATTAGCGCAGGTTTTCAATCTTTAGAACTTAATATTTCTGTGCATGAGATTAAAATGTTAGCTAAGAAGAAATCCATGTTACTTCCATTGTGTTATTTTATTCTTTTACATTGTGTTGGTAATGGCTGTAGTATAAAATGTTTGCTCTCACTTAGAACACTAGTGGAAGCTGTTTACTGCCCTGTGTAGAGAGATAATATTATCATTTTACAGCTAGCTAAAAGAGCAGTAAAAGTCACTCTTTTGTCACTTTTGTTTCTCTAGTGTGACCTTGTGTTCAGAATTAAGTAGTCTGCTAAATTTATTGGAAATATGTTTATAAGGAAACAAGACTTTATAAAATACTTGATTTAGTCTGGTAGCAATTAATATTTTTTAGTTTTATGTAGGATAAGTGCAGTATTTCAATAAACTGATTATTTAATAGTTAATTTCTGGAGTTTAATATAGAGAAAGGAAAACATCTATCATGGAAATGAATGTTTTTGTTGAAATTATTTAATAAAATTCAGACCCAGAGGGTGAGTGTACTTATCCTTCTATAAATATGTTCCCAGCATAACAGCATACTATAGTCTCTATTATAATCTGAGCTCTCATTAGGGTTATGGTTGAAAAATATTGGATTCAATGAATAGGAATTCAAAAATTGAAGCTACTTGAGATTTCTTGGATATTGAAAGGCACTCTGCAGGGAAAAAAAATCCTACCTTTTCTGGAAATAGTTTCTTGCCATGTAACTGATGCTGTAAAATATAAAAGGAGTAATACCTGAAATCACTTTCTAAGGTTTAGGATACTTAAGGTTCTGTTCTTACATTTTAGATACAACAATCCCGTCATTTTTTTATTATTGGTTGTTTATGGTTCCAATTCCTCAGGCTCCAGGCTCTGCTGCCATAACTTTCAGAAATATTTTGCTAAGAGAGTTAGCATAAGATATGAGGCATTGTTATCCAAGAATAAGTCATAGCTTTGGCTTATTCTTGGAGGAAATGAATGGTAGTAAAACAAAGGAAAGGACATGAAATGGATCCTGATGGCCATTGTTTTCTAAATCCCTAGGGCTCGGTCTAAGTATGAAATGTGAGAACAGCTCAGGGCCCCTGTGGGGCTTGGCTCTGTACAGGCACCCTCTGGTGCACCCATGTGTCAAAAGAAAAGTGCACATTGGGCTGCATGCACTGAGCCATTGCACAGCCTGTCAGCTCTGGGAGCAGAACATTTGCAATTCAGCCAAGTGCTGAAGGTGCACAGCTTACCAAGCAGACATGGACTAAGTGATTGAGGTGAGGTCTGTGGCACAAAACTGCAATGTGCTGAGTAAATGTTCCCTAGGCAATGTTTGGGAAGAGTTAAACAGGGTTGAATCCAGCCAAAGAGGTCACTTAGAGCAGCAAACTCCAGCCAGTATGAGACACGGGATATTAACGATGGAGAGCAGCAGGTTTCACAGTTTCCCCTGGTTAGGTGTCTCATACAAAGGCATGAGAGAAATAATTCCAAGAGAAATTCTCCTTGTTTCATGGGTCTTCCCACTGGGACAGATGCCAAATAGAAGAATATGTCTTATGATTCATTTCTCTCCTAGGCCTCATTCTGAATTTTTGGTAGGCACTCTCTGAATTCAGTAACTGCAGCTGAAAAAGTACAGATATTGCATTTTATTGAATAAATTTTGACAAGAAGCAATGAACTGTAATTATAGAATAGAATAAAATAGAATTAAATGAAATAGCATGGCATAGCATAGTTCAAGTTGGAAGGACATTGAAAGACCTTCTGGTCCAAACTTTCACAGGAAAGGCGGCCTAAATATTGGCCTAGTACTGGCAGGGGATTCATACTTACCTCATCCTATCTAAGGACACTGGCCATATGTGCTTGGGAAAAATAATTATTATGCCCATATTGCTATTTCTGGGGTTTGGGGTTTTTTTTTTGTTTTGTTTTGTTTGTTTGTTTGTTTGGATTTTTTTGTTGGTTTTTTTTTGCTTTTTTTTGTTTTCTTTTTTGTTTTGTTTTGTTTTTGTTTTTCCCTGAGGAATTTCATTCCTCTGTCTTTTTAAACACACACGTTGCTTTTGATGGAGTTTCTGAGAGCCAGGGGAAGTGCGCTTTTTGGCTACATGTATGTGGGTTATGTGATAGCTGGAGGCATTTGTGGTGGTTTTCACATTGAAACCAGATCCAATTACACTTCCTGTGTAACTGAGAAGCAGCACTCAAACAGATTCCTATATTCGGTTGCACTCATATTTAGATTACTGGTGTTCAAGGACTTAATTCTTTAAAGTATTTAGACAAAAGTGAGACCAGTAGGTAAACGTTTAAAACTACCTGATTATATTGAATTTGTAATTCCCACCTGTGTTCAATCCATTTCAGTTGCCCCTTATGTCCTAGTATGTATCTGATTTCATCTGTGGGTGCTTGGATAACTGTGGTTTGACTGTTCATCTGCCTTGTTATTCTTAAGTGTTTTACCTGAGTTTAAGAAATTGTTCAGATGTGAGGGTCAAGAAATTTTGAAGAGCCAGGGTGCATGTAAGGACAGCTGCTTTCAAAACCCTACCACAGCTGCAGGTTCAGTTTCATTTTGAATTGTGAAATTCTTGTTTTCTTTATAATCATGCTAGGCGTTTGTTGTCAATATTATCTCGTGGTAGTGTCCCACAAGTGCACTATATTTTAGCCTGGATTCTGTGACTCAAAAGTATGTGTGCTGAAAAACCCTCTCCCTAAGCATAAGAGACTCAGACCTGCAGATACTACTCTGCATATGCAAAAAAAAGAAAAATACCTGCTGATCTTTCAAATAATATGATAATATGTTCCAGATACAGAAGGCAAGATTAACATTTAGAATGAAATTCAACAGTATCTTAAATTAATAGAAATAAAATCTCCAGACTTTAATATTTAATGCATAACAACATTCTCCACTGGTAATACAGCAGTGATAATGAACTGCAATAACAAATATATAATTTTTTCCCCGTACTGATAAACCTTTACAAGAAAGGTTGCAATCTCTCTCTGCCTCTTATTCACTTTTGCTTTTGTAGCATGTCATGTAGTATGTATAAACTCTATTTAGGGAGATAATTTGCCACAAATTTTTTCACAATGTAAAAGGTTACTTATTCACACAAAGTCAAGCATTAAGGCAGAAAATGCCTGTTTGAATGAGATTTTTTTTTATTTTCTGTATAATGTCATATTCTCTTCAGTACAGGAGGAAGTAAATGGTGTTAGAAGCAGTAAAACTCATTTCTTATTATTGCTGTAATACCGTCCTTGGCATTTTGTGAAACAGTTGCCCATTTATAATAAAAGAAAAATAAGAAAGTGAATACACTGTTCAAATTAGGAAACAAATGCATAAGAGATACTTATGGACTAATAAAGAGGACTCTAGTTTCCTATGTTTTTCGGTCCTCTAAAAGGAGTTTTGAAGTATAACACTATACATAGCCACTGGGAATTTCAGGCCCACAGAATTCTCTACCTTGTTTCAGGCAGTAGAAGTAAGTGTTGGTGATATTACAGCAAAAATGTTAAAACCACAAACTCTCCTATTAAACATACAAACCATTATAAGCCATATCAATATGTAAAACGACAAGAAAAATAGAAAATAATAAAAAAAACCCCACACTTACAGTACCCTAAAATACAACACTGCACAGCAAAATATGCCCAAAACTGAAACTCATTCATCTTCCAGGGAAGTACACTATGTTTTCCTACTACTGGTAACTCTTCAAAAAGACTGTATATAGTCCCATGTGGTCAGTTGTGCTAATGTCATGGGTTTATCTCAAATGATTCAGAGGACTTAGGTCAAAAAAAAAAAAACAAGGCAGTGTAAGAATGCAGAAGGGTGTAGTATCTCCCTCTGTCCCCAGAAATAATTGCAGAGGTGAAAACACCAAAGGGAAACAAATGTGTAAGTCTGATGGACATCAGAAGGTTACTGCTTTTTTATAATCACATTTTAAGGCTGAGGGCAAGAATCTTATTTCACCACTGGTCTAGCTGAGAAAATTATTAGCAGCTATATATTTCATATGTTTTATGTCAGCCTTCAGCACTTAACCAGCCTATTAAAGTAGAGAAATTTTTCAGGGAAGAAACCTTCAGGAAAACAGCATATGTAGAGCAATTCAAGGAGTAGAAATTTAGCCTAAATAAAAATGAGTTTCATTGCAGAGATTAAAACACTCAAGTCCTAATGTCTGCACATAGGGTTTAATATATTTCCCTGAACATAGGCATCATGCTTCCAGCAGGTTTGGAGCTATGAGGGAGCTGCACCTTTTTGGAACTGGAGTGGTGTACCAGAGGGTTGCTCCAGGATGTCTCTGATGGTGTTTTATGTTTAACCAAATTAGTCTTTTAGAAGTTGTCAACTAAAAAACATCTATCTAAACCATCATTATACCTAATGATGGTCAATTGTTGACAAAACATATGTCTGCTGTACTTTAATGTGAATATCTGTGTAGGCTTTGCTGTCTGTGTTTAATGGGTACTTAAACACATAGGACATAAAGAAGAATCTACAAGTAGACCTAATTTAAGTGTTTTCATTCTTGAGCTGAATCCTACCCTTTATCTACGGAGATTTATATAAAGCACTGCTCGTATCAGAATGTCAAATTCAAGATTTCAATGATACAGATAAAAAAAGAACCTAAGATGGTTCTGAATAAAGAAATGTCCACATCTAAAAGAGATATTCATCAACTTAACAGAGGCCTAGTGACTTGAATTTAATTCTTTTAATTGAATGTAAAACAGATGTTTGTGGACTTAATTTAGATTCAAAAAATCAAACAGCAAATAATTATTCAAGTTTAACGTAGCATTTCAAATATAAGCGTGAGCTCAAATCTAATGTTAAGTGACCTCTGATTTTTATGCGAGGAAAATACTTGTGCAACAATTCTTATTTACAATGATAGATTTTTATGAATGACCCATTTAAACAAAAACTTCTTGCAAGTTTAAAAGAAATCGGGAGAATTTTAATGATACATACAAAAAAATTTGTCAGGAAATTTCTGATGTTTAGAAAATTAACAAGAGACCCCAAACCATTAATTGGGAAGTTTAATTTTACATGAACTGCAGAAGAATTAAGTAAATGTTTCAGAGCTTCTCATTTCCATTTTCCATTCCAGATACCTTGAAAACAGTCACAGTTCTGGGCCATCTCACACAGACCACTGCTTCAACCCTCAGGTTAAAGGTTGAAGTGACTGAGTCTTACTTAGGTCTCAACTATGCCACATATTTTTGCTCTACTCAGTATGAAGGATAAAGTATGATCCAGCATGAATACAGCTGTCCAAGAAAAAAAAAGCAACTGAATTGCACAAAAAACTTTTACTTTTTTTTTTTAATTGAAAGACAAAATAAAATTGATAAAAAATGCAGTCAGTAAGAGCAATTTGCCATTGTTACATAATCTTGCATTAATAAAATATCTTCATCGTGGATATACCTTTCCTTCTTCCCTACAGAAGCTGTTATACTTCATGAAACTACTTTAATTTTCGCTGGATGAAAGGGAGAGGGGTTGTCATTAGCCACAAGCCAAATGGGGTAGCAGCTCTGAGTGTCACCAAACAATATTTATGCCTGAGGCTACCATAAAATGCTGGGGTGAAAACAGACAGGTTTGGGTTTTCCACTGTGCAACAGGAGAGTGCCTGTTCTGAGATGCTTCCTCAGCTCATGCTATTTCCCAGTTTCCAGGCTTTGGTGCTGGAAAACTAGAACTGAAAGCAGGATTCCACTGAAATGGGACTGGATGTTCGAAGTGACAAAGCGGTAAAAAATTTCTGGACTCTTCCTGTTTCCACTGCTCTGGCAAACCTCTAAATCATACCCAAAGGGCAACATTTGCAGCAGCAGAGCTGCTTTGTTTCCCCGACTGAATCATTGCTCATTAGCCTTATCTTTAGTAACAATTATCATTTCTCATGCTGTGCAGGCCCAGTGAATCTTAGGTAATGTGGCTTCAGGCTGGGTACAGGACTTATGCACACACCCAGTGGTAGATTTATTAAGTACAAGAGGATGGATCTCAAGGGCACCTCATAGAAACCTGGGCAAGTCTCTTTTATAGATTCCTTAGATTCTTTAATGTTACCATTTGAATGGATAATTTTGCATATTGTGTCATAAATTTCCAAAAGATTCTTTCATTCAAAAAATAAGAACTAGATAAGATATGAGATTTTGGTGCCCAGTTATGTAATATACAAAAGTCATATTTTCTCATGTCTGTTACAAAATTCATAAAACTCAAAGAAAAGTTTTCTCTGTGAGTACTCCCCTAGGCATTTTCACCTGTGGATGTATCAGGGCTACCAACTTTATCTGAGTGCTTTTGCTTTGAATACTACAGTGCCTCTTGATGCTGTATAAAAATGACCAAAGTTTTCCACTTGATAATTCATTCTGAATTGATATTTTGCTTTGAAATAGCTTTTATTATTGAATTTAACAGGCTGTTTTTATTACTACCATTAACAACCAATCCCATTCTTTCCCTCTCTTGTTCTTAATTGTTTTTTAAAAAACCTACATGAGAGCAAAAAAATTTAAACCCTACATACATTTTTAAAAGTTTAAATTTAGAAACATAGAATAGAAAGTTCAAAAAGTATTTGTAAAAAAGATAACCAATCACTTTCTCATAAATTCCCTGACTGGAATAGTGACACCAAGTTGGCCAACATTTGTAGATTTGTATAGTAACTTTTCTTTCCAGTATGTTGCAGCTGTTTAGGTAGCACCAGCTTCCTGCCTAGCACCATTAACATTGATTTTCATAGGTCATAAATATATAAAAATTAATATAATCCTCAAAATCCTTTAAAACACACTACTTTATATAGTAGAATATGTGCTGCTACTGAACTTGTGATCATTTATGTTTATTATATTTAAGTGTTGAATTTTTGTATTGTCTGGAAAAGAAATAGCAGAATCTTGTGTGACAAAATATGACAAGTAGAGGATGAAAATGTAATTCTACACAGATGTATTCTTTCTATTCTGCAAAATATGTGAATTGTTGCCTTTATATTCAACACAGAGTTGGTCCTGAATGTAATTACATGGATAAAGAAAATCTGCCTTTTTGAAAAAGTGATGGATTTTCAACTTTTTTAATGACTGTGATCGGCGTTTTTCGGAAATTTTATTCCTGAAATAGGAGTTCTCTTCTATGAACAAAGAGAGCCATATTTTACCATAGAGAATTACCATCAGGCTTTTTGAAGCATTGGGAATTGTTTGTAATTCTGTTATGAAATGAAAATAGTTCTGAAACTATCACCTTAAGAAGGTGTAGACACTAATTAATAACCATTTTCAAGAACTGGTAAAAGTGGACAAGAAGATTGCATTAGAGCAAGAAAAATTCCCCAAGGAAAACCTTAGCCAACTCTGGCTTTTTACTTCTAGAATCTCCTCAGGAGAGTAGCAGAACTGTGTGAATTGCAGGCAGCCCACCAGCCCTCAGGAACAGTGGAGTGCAGCAGATGAGTTCATTCTGCTCCTCATCTTGACATTGCTTTTAGTATGACAGCCAGGCAAAACACACTAACCATTATTTTAATATAAAAATGAGTAAAGAAAATTATTCTTAGAAATGCATAGGGATCCTAACTGGGATTCTCAGGTAACATGAGACTCGTGTTGATAAAAGTCAGAGGTCATAATATTTTTCTGCCTCCGTTTCTTTATTTTTTGCGGTGAAGGATATAACTTTTATTTATTCCTCCTCAAAACTGTTACAATGATGACTTGACTAGTAATCACAGATGAATATGAAGAGCTAAAGGATTATGTAAATACAGACTTTTTTCTTGCTATTGTGCTGTCTAATACACTGTTCTCTCATCCTCCCTGCCATTAAGGTGCCATCAAATGCAGTTTGTACAGTAAATGTATTATGGCCTTAATCCATGCTATTATAACTTCAGAAGCCATAATAGTGTGCCTTACTGACTTGTTACATATACCTGGGTGGCTAAATTCAACCTCTTTGTCTAATTAAAGTGAAGAGGGCCATGATTTCCCTTAAGCTTTCTGGTTGTTTGTCAGCACAGAGCTTTCATGGGGTTAACTCAAAGAGTAAAATTTTTCTTAACACTGACTTGGGACCTCCCAAGTAAGAGCATTTTCCCTGTTAAACCTCTAGACCTCCCTTTATGTTCAAGATTAAGCAGAATCTCCTTTCCACTGGGGCTAATAATTCCTTTTTATCTAGAGGTAAATGAAACTCAAACACAATAAATACCACAGGCAAAACAATGCAATGCTGGCTTATTTGTATGTTTATAGCCTCATACAAATGGATAGGTCTGCTCAGTTTTTAATTATGTCTGTTATTAAACCTTTTAGAAGCAAAAACAGTTTTGGAAGAAAGAAACCAATGCTTAGCATTTCATAGCAAAAATAACCTTCATCAACCATCTGACCTTTCTCAGCTTGCCTTGAGGTTTCTTCAAAGAGGTCAGTGGGCAAAACATGGAAATCTGAGATGTCTCCCAATTTTATTCCTAACTCAAGACTTAAGAAACCTAGCAAGCAAAGAGAAAACAGGGGGAAAAATGTGAAAATCATCATGATATATCTTCAAGACTTTTTCACCTTTTATTTTTAAGTTTCTTTGCTTTGTGGGAGGACAGGGCTTTAAATTTGCCTCCTCTCTGTGAAAGGTAAAAACTGGATTTGATAGCAGTCAGGGAAGCCCCAAAAGGGCTTGGCATGCTATGTTCTTGCGCTACGCTAGCTGAAATCCCTCCTCTGATTCAGAAACAACCTTCAGTTATCTTCACACCTTGCAGATAACTATTGAAAGGAAGGGAGACCATGAGGGTGGTGACCAGAGACGATAATTTTACTAGCAAGGTGTGTAGAAAGAGACAGACCTTCACACTAATATGAGGACTGTTATTAGATGTATAGGACTGCATTAAGGAGTATCAATAATTCAACCTATAGACCATATTCCAGGCAAATATGAAGTTTAGGACTTCATATTTAAATCAGAAAAGCAGTTATATAGATTCTTTACAAATTAATTGGAATTTCATTCTTACATACTGATTTCAAAACTGCCTATCCAGACCAAAAATGTTCAGTTTTATTTCTGCACATATTTGTCGGACAGAAGTTGGGGATTTTTGGTATGCAAGGTGATACTATTGCTACTTAAATTGTGTATCTGTTGAAATGCAGGAAATGACTAATCAGCAGCTAATATTTGTTAAAAAGTACTATTCCTCCTTGTAGTAGTTTGACCTGAGGAGGAGAAACTCAAAGAAAAGTTTTCTCTGTGAGTACTCCCCTGGGAGTTGATAGTGACCAATTGGAGGCTGGTTTGGTTATTGACAGCATGAAGAACCAATTGAAGGAAGTTAGTTCGCTCCGTGAACACACATTTTGAAGGAGGTAATCCGGAACTGAGGCTCTTAGCTTTTCCGGCAGCAGTGCAGGTAACAGGGCCCTGGCCTGGCTCCACTGCAGGCCTGTGGGCCTGACAGGGGGGCCGGGCCGGGCCCCCTGTCTGGGGAGCTGGCATGCCCTGGCAGAGAGGGAGAGAAGGGGGGTGGCCATGGACAGTGACCAGAGAGACTCAGACTGATGTAAAAATCCCAGCAGCTTTTTTCACCCCCTTCATCCTTTTCCATCGTGTCTGGTTTCCGAGATCCTGGCAAAGCTCCAGCACTGTAACCTTAGGTTTTTCTTTTCCCTGTGCAAAAATCTTAACTCTTTCAATGCTCAGATAAAACTTGCAAACTTTTTTCAATCCTTCCCAGAGTGAAAGGGAAAAAGGAAATATTCTTAGCAAGAGCTAAGTCCAAGTTTTTTTTTAATGGAAAAAGAATAAGGAGATGCTGTGAAAATAGCTGAAAATCCTTTTGTAAAATTGTAGGGATGAACCAATGTACTGAATATTCCTATAAACTATAGAAAAAAATATGGGGAGGGGTTGGAAACATTCAATTTGATAGATCATTTGACCAAAAGCACCTGTGTTGAGAATCTTTTGTCCCAATGAAAAAAGGGGATCTCAGTTTTCTGAAAATGAAGCATAAACAGAGAAAAAAGAGATTAAGGGAACCTTTGCTTTGGAACATTTCATTCTTAAAAATAATACCCCATGTATTTTGACCATGACCCAGAAGTACAGCTCTGGGAAGGCTGTGGAGTTGGGAGGAATGCCACGATGGCAGATTTCCGGGCGGATGCAAAATCGTAAAAATGAAACCACGAGAAGACTGTTTTCTACCTTCTTGTAGAAAAATCCCTATGGCCTAACAAGAGGAAGCTTCTCACTCCAAAATAAATGGAAGAAAGGACTGTTTGAGTTAGGAATTAATTGAAGTAGTTTTTTGTATGTTTTTTTGTTGTTATAAAGGTTAAAAATGAAAGGAAAAAGTGGTCTGAAAATCTTATTCTAAATTCTTCTTTTTTTTCTTTGTGTAGTTAATAAATTTCTTTTTATACCCTCTTAAGTTTTAGACCTGCCTTGCTTCTACTCCTAGTTCTGTCTCACAACAGAAAATAAGTATATTTTAATTAGCAAATCAAAACCATGACACTCCTTTATTTGACCTAAAGGAATTCTCTCAGTGAAGGCTTTAACTTAAGGAGCTTTTAACTGAAAAATTCCATTAGAGCAGACTGTATTTAAGTATACTTTTGGCAGCTAAGATGGTGCACATGATGGTTAGGAGAATCTGCAACACAGATCCCCGCAGATTTACCCATAGAACTGCTGAAACAATGGAAATTCTGTCATTATGTAGAAGTTTGGGCTCTGCTCCAAATGAGAGAATTCCTTTCAAAGTGTGCAGACTGCAATTGTATTAAGTTGATTATATTTTAAGTAATTTAGGTGCTTGCTTAAAGTTGCTTGCTCAAAGTTAGCAGTGTCACATGAAAAGTGAGAGAAGATTAGCGAGAGAAGAAGGGGACTAGGACTTCCAAGGTAAAATGAGCAGCACAGTGGTAAGACAGAGCAGGAAAGGAAACTGCTGTGCCAGGGAGTGGCCCACAGGGAGTTCTCCAGAATCAGCTTTAATTAATGTTCCAGTCCACAACTCTTGTACAAAAGCTGAGATCTGATAGAGATTGATAATAGTATAACACTATCCTTTATCATTTTAACTCAAAGGAATACATAATGAATGAAATGAATGACATAGAAGACTGGAGTAATAGAACGGCCCCAAAGTATCACAGTGTAAAAAGGCAAGGCCAGGAATGTATGGTTATTTAATGTAACCTCTAATCATAAAGTAAGTAATAGATTACTGAGCAAGGGAAGGACCTTGGGGCAATCCCAGAAATAATATCAGACATTAATATTTTGGAGCTCTGGAAAAGATGAGTATATTACCAGAATTTATCAGATATGTTTTCAACAGAGAGAGGGCATAACTACACAGACCAGCAAAGCCTCCTTTTAAAGACAATAGCTTTGCTTAGGAAATGTGATTTCAGATGGGAATAAGGGCAGAAAAGAGCTGCAAAATTGATGATAGAGAGACAGAATATATGATACTGAGTGAGTGTGAGAGGCGTTGTTTCATTCAGCCAAACAAACTGGAGGCTGTGAAGGGAGGGAAGTGCTCTGTAAAGTTATATGTAAACTCTATATGTATATATAGAGTTATATGTAAACTCTAAGGAAAGAAGGAAAAAAAAAGAAAAATAAACAAAACCATATATACTATCTGGACAGTACAACAAATACATTTAAACTGGCACAGAATAATTTCTGATGGAAATTTGGTTACAGGCACATTAAAGCATTGAGTTTCAGGAAATACTCGCAGAAGAAATGGAAGAAAAAAACAAATCTACCTGCTCCCACAGTGTTACAGCTGACACCTGCAAGGTATGGCATTTTTTTTGCTCTTGTGACCAGCAGGAAGTTGGGTGTACGTTGGGGGGCAGATATTTTCATCTCAGTAGTGAGCAGACGTAGGTGGGGACTGGATCAACAAGGTGACAAAATTAATTATAATTATCACTTGGGTTAGTTTCTTGTATGTTTTCATAGGGATTGATAAGAAATTTCTGTGGGGATCAATCAGATTAAGACTTAAACTTCTTATTTGCTTTCCTCCTAGTATCAAATATGGGATATTTTCATTAAGTTTTGCAAGCTGGAAATACTGCACTGTAGCAAAAGTGAAATATGGTCACAGGCCTATTAGCCAAATATGGCAAGAAGATCCTGGCATGGCCAAACTAATGTCTGGAAGTGTCTGGAAAAGTCTGGAAATGTCTGGAAATCTGAGGCAGTCTCTACAAAATAAAATAGTTCATCAAGGCTTCAGTGACTATCACAGAAAAATAAGTCTCTAAAGCTATTCCTTTCTACACATATTAATCTGGAAAATTTACTTCTCAGTGACAGTTTACTTCCTCAGACATAAAAGTCAATGTCAAAAAATGCCATTTGAAATTTTTGAGAGTCCATTATAACTGCCTTTTAAGTTTCCTTGATTAGCACAGAAAATATGGAACAGCTATTAAACTGCTGTTCCCCTAATAAACATTAATTATAAGACAGCAGGTGATTAATCATTGATAATGAGCTATAGATGACTTTTAATGGTCAGCTAATAGTGTCATGGGCCTTTAATGCTGAAAATAATTAAAATTAATATCATATTGTATGGTGAATACACATGCTTAAATGTGCTTACAGTTCAAAAAGCAGGCACCCAAATATGGAAGGAATATCTTTCCCTGTGGTCATAACACTTTCTAGCTCAGTGTTCTAGGCATGTGCAGGAGGAAAAATATTAATTATTGGTTTAAGTATTGTTTTAGACAGAGCTTGGATTTGGATTATAATTTATGGCTGTTTTTCCCACTGCAGGTGAAATCCTAACCAGCATTTTGCAATTATTCTCCTTTGTTATTCCTTGCACAAGAAATCTTGAATTACAGCACAAAAAGTGAGTTCATAGTGAGAAAGAAATCTTTTCCATCGCTTTTCCACTTCTGGAACAACCTATAGATTCTTACTAAGGCACACCCGTGAAAACAGAGATGTGACTTGCAGTCTCTCCCTGGATGCAAAGAAAACGTAATACTGGCTTTTCCTTCTTGATGGCTACAAGTGATGTTGTCCTGTAAGGTTCAGTCTTTATGGGGGGAAGAGCAGTTCTTTAATGGAAAGAGAGTTACAGTCCTGAAAGGAGATCCAAAACCATCAGCATTTTGCACCTTAAGATTGTTCAGAATGAAACAATGTGCTTGTTTTCACTTCCTAACCCATTGGGTCATGCCAATATCCTGGTATTCACTTGCCTTCCTGCAGGAACCAAACACTGCCATTGTACTTCTGGAAAGTTCTCTCTAGCCTGAGAGGTGCTCAGCACAGATTGTTTTGCTTCTTTAGGGCTACATTTTCTCCCAGGACAGGTCTAAGCTTTGTGTTCAAACTAGGGTTTTATCCATACTGACTAGTTCCTTCAGTATGTTGTATCCCATACTGTGTGCATTGTTGGGAAAGTGTAAATTTACCATGTCAGAAAGTGTGTGAGTCATCATATAGCACAGGCAAAGGTAGGATGATGCTTGAGCCCATGTCCTGCCTCTCTTCACTTCCTATTGTAGGTAAAGTCTTTGGTACCTAACTTGTGTCATTGCAGATTCTGGAATCAGGATTTATGTATTAGGGTTTACCAGGATACTGTCAAAACTTTTTTTTTTTTAAGGAGCCTCTTCCCCATTCATGGTCAAATTAAGAATTCTAATGTTAGAGCCATATAAAAAATCTGATTGTTATAAAATTAAAGAGAATTTGAGGAATCAAGTATTATAAATTTTTGGTGTTTTGAGTTTTTTGGTTGGTTTTTTTGGGTTTCATTTTTATTGTTGTTGTTGGTTTGGTTTGGTTTGGTTTGGTTTGGTTTTTTTTTTTTGTTTTTTTTTTTTTTTTGCTTTTTTTTTTTTAATGTAAAAGCCACCAATGAGTGTTAGGTTCAACATATCAAAAGCAAAAGAATCAGTTCACCAAGGTGGGAACAGATGGGAATTCAATGTCGAAATAGTCTTGGTTTTGCAATAATTTTCATAGTTTACACTGTCCTTTTTTATTTTTTTCAGTACCTGTCAATATGCCATGTTGTCTTGCCATGTATTAAATCCTGATCAGTCAAACATTTACACAGGTGAACAGCTTTACAAATGTCACCAGACAAAATTAAGCAAATTTGTCTGCCCACATGAGTAGTTCCTTTTATTTGCAAGATTTTCTGCAAGCTCACATGAGATTGTAACGTATTGGCACCTGATACAGCAATCATTAAACTTATTCTAAATTTACACCAGGGTTATTCCATTCACATCACTGATGGAGCTAATTTCACTTTGCATTTTGAATTAGCAAAATATTCTTAGTAATTGTAAATGAGCAACTTGAAAAGGTCATAGAAATTAATTGAGGAAGGGGAAGGGAAAGAGCAAAAGAAAATGTGGGAGTAGATATACAGGGAAGAAGAAGCAGAAGAAAGAAAAATATAAAGAAAATCAAGAGGCATAAGAAATGGATAGGAAAGAACAGAACATAAGAACAGGAAAGAACAGATGTAGGAAGATAACAACAATAGAAACCACCTTTCATGTTGTAGATTGAATTCCTCTGCTTTGTTTTCTGTTGTGTTTTTTTGTGTGTTTGTTTGTTTGTTGGTTTGGTTTTTTTTTGTTTGTTTGGTTTTTGGGGGGGTTGGTTTTTTTAAATGGATTTTTTATGGATTATGGATTTTCAGTGGATATTTATATTTCATATGATGAAAATAAAAAGTAAGAGGTAAATTAAATTTTTTTTTTAAATTAATATCACCATTCAGCTGACAGTGTTCACAGTTTCAGCTGATGTCCTGAAAGTCAAATTATGAAATTATAATCTTGCATTTCAATATTCCTTGGCAATGTTGAGGGTAATACTCAAGCAATAAGAAAAAGAGGAATTTTTGTAAGTCACAGTTGTACATAAATGATAGAAAATCAACCATGATCTTTCTTCAGCAAAAGTACCATTTTTAAGGCTGAATGTTTGACAATATGACATCTATTGCTATTATTGCTGTTATTAATTTATGTAATTTTTTAAAATTAAAAATAATTCAGTACAAGGACATATGGGAAATTTGAAAATTTCAGGAAAATTGATGAGCATTCATATGAACTTACTGCCAGATTCTTGATAAGACATAAACTCAACTTTCTAACTGCTTGTAGTCATTAAAGAGCAGAAGATAGTTTTTGGAAGAGTTACACTGTAAAGCATTCATAGGGCTGGCCAAATTCCAGTGTGGAAAATTGCATTTTGCTTACTGACAATTGCCTCTTCTATTTCAAACACCAGGGCCTGTTTTTTACCTACTGTCCTTGTTATTAGACTTGTGGCTAACCTGGAACATGTTGCTAAATCCGTCACATGCTTATCTACCTTGCTGAATTGTCACCCTGATCATTTATTAACTCTGTTAAAGTGTCCTGGTTTTAATCTGTGCAATGGCAATTTGACTTCTGTAAAAAATACAATAAAGTATTACACATAGGATCCAGACCAGAATTAAAAAAGCTAATAATTCAGGAAAATGACACTCTGAGTTTCTTATGTTAATTAGTCATCCATCTCAATGCAGACTTCTTGTATGCTGTGAAACACGTTTAAACAAAATCAGAGGACACTCTTCCATTGAACAGGTGAGTACTTACATAGTTTTAGGCACATGCAAAACCTAATCAGCTCTGAGCTGCAGATATATGAATTGCATTTTTTATTTATAAAGGGGAAGGAAGCTCAAATTACTTGATTGGTCTTCTGCCAACACTGAAGCTGGAGAAGATTTAAAATAATGCTGAATCCTTTCACAAATACCTTAATTGCAAAGGCAAGTGATTAGAGGATCCTTAACTATTTAAAAAGGCAGTCATGTTGAAACAGAACCTAAGTCTTATCAAGTAATAAGGTGAAATGTCAGTGGAAAAGATAATGTGTATGTGCGAGATGATACTGTAATCAGCAATCCCAGAGCTCAAGAAGCAGCAGCTACAGTGGCTCATGAAAGCACTGTGGGATCCTGCAGCAGAAATGGCAAAGTACAGCGAGATCATTGCCACTTTAGTAATAGGGCTGCAATTAGAACAGGAATGCTTTTTCATTGTTTTGCCCTATAATTACATATAACAGCCTTGATAAGATTAAGTGCTGCGATAAATTCTGCATTTTTGCTTAGCTGAAAATAGGAACTGTATGTGTTTTTAGATAACCAGATAATTTAAAATCTCATCATCAAGCTCATGTGTACAGGACTTATTCAAAGATTGAAATCAGTCGGATTCTGTTTCATGTTCAGGCATATAATTTTGTGCAGTGGAAATAATGCTTCCATAGCAACACGTTAAATACATCTAATCCATGCCTTGGGAGCTACCGACATTAGTTTAACAGGAATTCTCAACTATTTGTATGAAAAAGGGTTGCTTAATATCTCTCTCTCTCTCTCTCTCTGTGTGTGTGTGTGTGTGTGTGTGTGTGTGTGTCTAAACATGCAAAATCTGGTATTTCTTATTGATGTTTAAGCGAAACTTACTCTCTATACCAGTGAAGCTAAAGACAATCCCCACCCCCCGTCTCAAGTATTGTACAAAATCTATTAATAGATGGACATTTAATAGCTGTACAAGTGTATCTTAATGAGCCTTAGGATGGTATAGCTTTCCTTGTAATTGCTGACAACTATGTTGCTTTACGTTTAAGATCACGCATGCTTATCAGAGATGCCATTGACTTGTACTTGTTCTGTTTATTGATTACTTAATTAGTTTCCAAGATAGCTAATCAGGGACAAATTCAAGTGTTTAAGCATCTCTTGCTGTGTCTCACTTTGAGCACAAAATGGTGGAGCATCTGTGTTATGTGGAGAAATAAATTAAGCCCACTGAATTGAATTAGTTTAAATCATGATATAGGGCACAAAGTTGGTATAATAATATGAAAATAATTTAGGGAAGCTGGTATGCTGTCTCATCCTCCAAAAACTTACGGGAAAGAAGGTTTTATCAGCTTCCCAAATGATCATGCAAGGATCATTTTTCCTTTTTCTTCCACACAGTTGTTTACTGAATATAGCCTTCAACAGTCAGGATAAGAAGGTTTTTGCTCACAACAACAACCTCTAGGGATTTCTCTCTCACAGAAATAAAATCAAGCAAATGTCAACATTCTTAGTAGCAAATATTGTACATCACAGTTGAAACTGTGTCTATAATTGACTGTGGAGGGTGGCATCTGTCTCAAAAATTTAAACACTGAGCTTAAGCTCACACATTATTTTATTTTGACAAACCCCAAATTATTTGTCTGTGATTTGCTCTTTTAAAGTGGTGTTGAGTGTATATCTTGAATAAAATTTCAGAAAATATTGAGAAAAAAACAGTTTCAAACTAAAAAATTAATATTTTTTTACTTAAAAACTTGATATTAAATGTACAGATTTTCTGAGAGTCTGTGTTCCTTAATTAATTGTTGAGCATACTTGATGAGGATTCATGTTATTTGGGCTTATTGAATCTGCTTTATGAAGCAAAGAGCTTGGTGTAAAAAACATTTTTTCCCAGGTTTTAAGGAAGTATTTGATTTTAATACAAGAAAGAACTTCTACTCCTACATAACTTTTTACACAGAAGTCATCATAGGATCAAAGAATAATAGAATGGTTTCGGTTGGAGGAGGACCTTGAAGATCATCCAATTTCAACCTCACTGCCACTGACAAGGACACTTCCCACTAGACCAGGTTGCTCAGGGCCACAACCAATCTGGTCTTGTATTCATGTCTTCCTGTAGCCTCTGACAATTTTGCCAGGTGTTCAGTGTACTTTTTACAATTCTATTTGAAAGATGATCAGAAAAGCTCAGCACATTACCAGGGATCTGTCTGAGCTTAACGTGTGTTTTTTTAGCCCTTTTCCTAAAATAGACTGAAGAGTCCAGTACTCAAGATATGTCTTTATTCTCTGAGAAACTGCTCTGCTATGATACCCACAGCTGTTCAAAATGAGAACAGAGCAACTGTGCTCAAGGCTCCTATTGTATCTTGTAGGCAAGAGAGATTATAAGATTTGCTTGGCAATCAATCTCACATTTAAACTCAAAGGACACTAAACCAAGACGGAACTTTAATAGAAGTCAGTGAAGAGGAAAAGTGAGTGAAAACAGAAGAAAAAAATTTCTGAAAATCTTTACGAAAAATAATTTGGCACAAGCAAGACTTTGAAATAAGGAATATTTTAACTGTGCCCATAAAATCTATATATCACATTTATTTTCAACAAATATACCAGCCTATGTTTAACTTATACAGATATATGATTTCTCTTTTTTTCTAATGTAATATGCATGCTCATCTATATGCTATTTAGTAATAGTGGATTGCTACTAAAATATTGATTCCTATGTTAATCACTATTCCAAAAAATAACAAACTTGGAAGAAAGCATGCCTGAATCTAATGCCTGAAAAAGGCTCTGCCTTCTAATCACCACTCACCAGTATTTTGCCTAATATTCTGAAATCAGAATATAATATCAATAGAATTCATTATTTTGAAACTCTTTGAGTAATGACATTTTTTTGATGAGTCTGAGTTTTCTTGGACTATTTTTGCTACTGAAACCAGTGAGGATCCAGATTTAATTCAGACTTTTTTTAATGAAAAAAATCAATATTTTTTATAGTATTCCAATTAAAATACATAACCATGATAGATAATTTCTGTATATAGGTAATTTTATAATTTAACAAATCTAGGGGTTATTTTATTATTTGAAATCAAATTTCATATGAAAAATTTATTAGACTGAATTCAACAGCTCTTAGAATAAAAATGTTTGGCCATTTTTATTTACCTACAGCAACAAAAATGAAGTCATGTTGCTTTTGTTGAATACTTCTAGTGGCTTGATTTCTTCATCTTCTCCTTCTTTAAAATGAACAGGTATAATCATTTCATAAATATTGAATTTAAATTCAAATAAACATAACTGAATGTGGGATGTGGAGCAAAAGAAATTCAGTAGATACTACCATTAGACTTTGTTTTTTTGACCTGGCTTCTTTTACTTTCAAAAGAATCATTATCCTATAACTAGAAGAAGAGGAAGATATTCTTAAAATCATATCTTTGAAGAAACTGAAAATGAAGCATCTCCTGAAGAAAATCAAAATATGTGTTGATTTTTTCAACATAGTAATCTGCTAAAAAAATTTGTTGATAAAACACAGAGGACACAGAAACATGATGGCATTGAAGTCTGGCAAAGAAAAAGAAATACTGTGGAAATTTAAGAATAGCTAGTAATAGAATCGGAAAATTGGAAGAGTGCAAGATTTGTTTGTATTTATGAGACTTGTATAGCCAGGTCTTGCAGTAATCTGAGGGCATATAATACAGTAGTCATTGCAGGGCCATTATAATCCTCTTCCAAACCATAACTATAGACCAAAAGAGTAAAAATGACTTGTGGCAATCATTTGTTCTCCGAAGTATACAGTGCATATGAAGCATCATTTCCTGTCAACACCAAGAGACTTCACAACACAGCAAGAGACTACATTTTATCACGAGGCTGTGCAAAAGCCATTGGATCTAAAGGATGAATTAATTAAATGAATCTACTTCTAGTAAACTCAGGTTCCAGTTCTGAATAAAGCAAACCTAGAGACAAGGGGAGTTTTAAAAAATTCAAACTAGTAACTGGGATGTAGATGAACATTTCATCATTTTGTTGCTATGGCTCAACAGCTATTTTCCAGAAAGACATCTATCATGATGTCATGAACATAAATGTTGTTTTCTGCATGTGTGGAATGAGAAAAATGAAAATTCTTTATAGATTCTACATGGTTTTAGTGATCAGTATTTAATGCAATCCCATACTTGCCAGGTGGGAGGCAAGACACTGAAGTGTCAACATGAAAAGGAAAATCTCATTCCCTTCTTCAGTCTGCTGAACAAGAGATGCAGGGTCAGCAGAATTAGCTCTTGTGTACAGGTGGTCCTGAGGCTGTTCCAGTCCAACCTGAGGGGTGCTCAGCAGCTGCTGCTCAGTGGATTCCACAGCACACCACTCATGCTGCTTAAACAGCATTAACTTTAGCCCAGTTACCATGCATTGAGCTGTGCTAAAAATATGACGCTGCAGAGAAAAACTGATTTTTGGCTGTTAAAGCCCTGTCCTCCCTTATGCTGAGAAAGCTCAGCCGAATACCCACGGAGATGCTTCTGAGGTCTATTAAGAAGAAACAGCATGGAGCTTGCAGTCGCATCAAAGATACTGTATCAGATCAGTGCTACATAACAAATTACCACAGTCTTAAATGCTGAGGAAAAAACAGTGTGAATAAGGGAGGCTGATATAATTAATTTTTCCACTTTAATAGTTATCATTTGGAGAATTTTAGTTTCTCAGTAGGCAAGTATCTTAAAGAAATATTTCTATTGGGTATTGTATTTTAGTGTTAATTCATAGACAGCTGTTTGATAAATCAAGTCCCATCATTGATAATGATATTCAAAATATGTACGCCATATCTGATCTTTTTTACTTGTCAGAGAACTATTTTTCTATGTGTATTGTTCACTGATTTTTGAAAAGCTTGTTGGTTTCTGTGGGGTCCAACTAACATCCAGGTTTCTTGAGAGTATGTTGGGATTTTGGGAGTTTGGTTTAGGGTTTTTTTGCTTTGGTTTTATTTGATTTGGTTTGGGTTGAATGGTTTGGGTTTTTTGGGGGTTGTATTGTTTTGTGCAAGCAGGAACATGGGAACAATCCGTTTAAAGTTTAAAAAAGTTCCTTTCTTAGTCTCTGCTTATGAAAGTGCACACCTGTCATGCTGCAGGTACTTCTGTCTGGGATTCTTTCAAAGAAACCCTCCCATTCACACTACCTGTATGACAGGGGACATGCTCCAGTCAAGCCAGACTCTTCTGAGAGACAAGACAAGAGCAATGGGCATAAGCTGAGAAATGTAGGATTCCATCTGAACACAAGAAAATAACATTTTTACTGTGAAGATGTTTAAACATTGTCAGTTTGTCCAGAGAGGTTACAGAGTTTGCTTGGAAATATTTGAAAGCCATCTGGACATGAACCGGGGCAAATTATCTAGCTGACCCTCTGTGAGCAGGAGGGGTGAATCAGATGATATCAAGAGGTCCCTTCCAACCACAAAAATTCTGTGTTTGGAACTCTAACTTCACATTGTGATAAACCAGCCACAAGCTGTGCACCTTCTAGGTACTGAAATAGTTCAGTGAGTACTTGCTTGGAATTGCCACACCACAACCATTATACAGCAGCTATTTCATCCTCCTTCCATTCTACTCACATCTGAAAATTTGCTCTCTTGTGAAACCACATCCTTCTGTGGATTTTATGAGCAGCTGGGATACACAGCAGTATTTGTGTTGAAATAAAGACATGAGTGCAAGGTAATGGCAAGCAATATTAATTCTTTACAGTTTTTGAAATGTACCTACAGTGTATGTGCCAGGGAGCCCTGAGAGGCCAGTTGATCCATGAGGCAGGATGAGCTGGGAGTTCAGAGAAGATATGGCATGGACAGGGCAGTGCCCTCCCTCCTGATGCACTTGGGCAGAGTGGAGAGAGACAGGATCCGTAGACAGTCCCAGACAAGATGGAGTGACAAGTCAAGTGCAAGGTGAGCCCGAGAAAACCCTTAGGAAGGGAGAAAAGACAACTTACAATGTAGGTGCAAGGTCTATCCAGGAAACCCACAAAGCAGGACATCAGGAGGCAGGTCAGAGCTCAGGGACACCTACAACTTAACTCAAGCTCTTCATTTGCAGGTGTGAGCTTGAACAAAACCCCTGTACCCGTGGGCAGAGAGGGTAGATGCTAGCAGTAGATGCTACTTTCATTTACTGTTTGTATTGTACCAAGGATCTGAAACAATTTTCATTAAACTAATTATTTTTGTAATTGTGTTTGATGCCTATAGTCAAAAGTATTTATCAAACATTAATACAACATGTTAATCCTTTTCATTAGTTTTCTTTCCTACTTTAAAAGTATGAAGTGATTTTTACATTTTCTCTTAGTAGCTGGCAGTTCTATTGCATGTATAAAGTTTTAAAGAGAAATCCATGAATCCATGTATTAATTTTTTTAGTTCTTTCTACTATTATTATTATTATTATTTTGAAGCACAAAAGAAAGGTGGTAGGAATGAACAGCTTATCTGTTTAAAGAATCTTCTTTGAACTTCTCAGAATCCCACAAAAAAAAAAAAATAAAAGCCTTGGAAATAAGAGGTAGTATATGAAAATAAGCAAAAATCAGATTATGAAGCACATCATAATTTTCTATGCAGCCAGCAAGAGTGTACTAGGGGTGTAAGTCTAAATCCTGTTCAGTAAAAAAAGACCTTTCGCTGATTTTGTAGTCCCAAACAGTGCACAGGGCCAATTAACACACCAAGGCAAGGCATTTCTATTTTTCATTCTACTTTGCATGAAATAGGGAGCTCAGTGGTAACCCACAGAAGACTGGCTCCCCGATCATCAAAATGTTACACCACTTATACATTATAACAAAAACATCAGCTTTCTTTACTTACAGGTTGTGTAACTTTTTAATTAATTGGTATTCAACCCCCATTGGCTGGTTGTGCCTCCTGCTCTGCATTCTAATTAGTGTGAATGTGCAGTTCTTCCCTACATTTGAGTCTGGGGTCTGTTTTGAGTAGGTGGTCAATGAGTCCTAACTTCCTGCTGCTGGAATTGCCTTTCCCCCAGTTTCTGCTGAGTTCTGCTGACCTCACTCCTGGTGGCTCTCCTCCAGACAGACAATTCATTTTAGGATTGTCTTCACTTTTCCTTGAAACAAAAGATTAGCCAAGCATGCAACATTAATGATGCAATTTTTTAATCATAGCTGTCTAGCTAGAGCTACTAATGAACAGCTGAAAAACAAATTGCAAACTTTGTTTAAAATATTGAGGAGTTCAAATCTTGAGGGGCTTGATATCATCTTTAGTAGACGTAGGTCATGACCTGGTAGAGCACAATGTAAACAAATAGGGAAGATTGTGTTGTAAAAAGAGACATGCAGATATACAGGGTCCAATTAATCCTTAGATATAAGCTAAAACTAGTGGGTTTTAGCCTCTTCAGTACAATTTTTATTAGAAATAAATAATTTTTTTCCACTGAACCAGCTTTTCAAGGGCTCTTATTCCAGTTGTCATGCAGTTTAAATACACAATGAACATTCATTACAGCAACATTAATCTGGCAGACATTACACTTCAAATAATGGCTGCCTTTCTTAGTTCCTGGTTTCTCCTTTTTTAAGCATTAATTACATATGTCAACAACAATCAGTTTAGAGTAAGATAATTGCAGGTATGGAAAAAGGTTACTCTTTGCAAATAAGTACTTGAAAGAGAATGTCTTCATAGTATTAGGATTTTATTTACTTCAAGAGCTTCAAGAATTTGTTGGACACCCCTGAGTTTAACTACATATACAGAAAGGATTGCCCATTATAATTTTTTTTGTATATGCTTATCAGAATAACCAACAGATTTGTTTGGGGATTTTTTCATAGCAAACAAGATATACAGATTTTTTTTGGTAATTTGGAACAAAGTTAGAGATACAGTTACTCGGATATTTATAGAGATAAAGATATAGATATTTATTCCACTCCAGTATGTTAAATGAACTACTCAGTAGCTTGCCTTTTTGCAGATATATCTAACACTTTTTGTCAGGCTGTCTCAATTGCAATAATTTTGGTAAAAATTTCTAGTGCTGATACTATTGCTCATGTATTTCACCACATAAATGAAATCATCACTCCATTAGCTGTGGATCCTGTGTATTTTCCAGCATCCAGAAGCATGTCCTCATCCACAAATTTTGCATGGCCTTTGTTTTTTTAATACTTCTTGTTTTAATTTCCCTTACTTAAAAAGTCAAATCAAGTGTGTCTTTCTCATCCAGGACAGATTTATATAAATATTGTTAAAAACAAGAAGTGTTATTTTGATGCAGCATTTCATTATTTTATGGGCAGAAGATCTCTCCAAATATCTTTTACTTTTGCAAATTAGAAATCTTGAGCTGTTCCTAAGGGATGTAATGGAAAACTGCTCAGTATTTTGAAGTGATAATAAAGTTTTAGAGGCTGGAAGACTGCTTTCCTGTCACCACTTCATCTCCTTCACAATGAACTTTTCCAGTTTCTTCAGTTTTTCTTCTCAGATCATGTTTGATAATCTTCTGATAATTTCACACATCTGTGCTTACTATTAACCTCTTAGATCCTTCCAGTTTCTCTTTGGTCTTAGATTTTTCCAAGACCTGTCTCCTGGATGAAGCTTCTTCACCAACATCTAGGAGAATGTTCTTTATAAAACATTTCTTTAAACCTGTCAGAGTGCCATTGATTCATCTTGAAATATCATGTTGCTATTTTGGACCAATATGCAGTTTGTGGGCCAGTATAACTCTAGGTAATTTTATTGCTGCACTGCTGCATACCTACATTTCTCCAAATATTTAATCACCTGCTCCTTAGAGCAGAAATGTTGTACTTTTTCAGCTCAACCATGTACAACATGGTAAGTCTCTGAAAAGGAGAGCAGGAATAGTTACAGAGCAAACAAAGTGTTCTTTAAATAGAGGAAAACAAGTGACTGTTAATGGTGAATTTAAATTAATAAAAAATAAGAAGAAAGAAGATAAAGTCTGTGAGACATTTTGCTTCAGAGTATCAGA
The DNA here is from genome assembly GCA_013397075.1 of Rhabdornis inornatus. Classification (NCBI taxonomy): domain Eukaryota; kingdom Metazoa; phylum Chordata; class Aves; order Passeriformes; family Rhabdornithidae; genus Rhabdornis; species Rhabdornis inornatus. The sequence goes on from VWZS01009294.1 coordinate 135,635, forward strand.
ACAGTCTCAAAGCATAATTATATTTTTTTACCAAAGTAAATTACTATTTTTTAAACATTTAGGATTATACTTATGATACTGCATTAAATTTTTTTTCTTGCATACATTGAGTTCAGGCTAAATTCCAGGAAAAAACATAGGGAAAACTTCTTGGACTTTTGAGCTGTAACATATTCAAAGTAAAAGATGATAAGATTATGAGACCTCTTTCAGCAGCTAAGTGAATACATTACACATCAACAATACATGCTTTCTATTACATAGAATTTCCAAAGCCTTTTTTTTTCCCTAGAACATTTTATATTAACTAAAGAGAGAGGAACATATATTGCTATAAATACTTTTCTGTCTGCATGTTTCTCCACCCTATCAGTGTTGCATTTGGGGTATCTGGAAAAGGTTGTTTGAAAAGTTTCTCCTATGATAACTTGTACAGAAATAGCTGAAGCTGGCAATGAACTGAAGAACACAGTAAGCTAAAATGGATAGCAAACATTGAGCTCAAATGTATAGCAACCTCCTTGTATAAGCTGCTTAAAGCATACAAATATATGGCAGCTCATCATTAAGATCTTATCCGATTTAAAATTATGAAAAGATTTTTTAAAAGAGAATGACTTTTTATTTAGTCATGTAATCTTCCAATGCAGTGCATTAATAAAACATCTAGTACTTTCAGGAAACGTTGATAATTAGTTGTTGGCACTTAGCTGCTAATGACAGCTGTAAAGGATACATTCTTAATTTGTATTTTATGCAGGTACTAATGGTTAAAGTTAGAAGAATAATTAGCATAGTAGGACATGATGATTCATGCTGTTATGGATATTGTTGCAGTCAACTTTATGCTTCCATGCCAAAATGGTCATATTGATTATTATTTTGGCTAATGGTATGCAACCCTTACATCAGATTTCTGTCTAGACAGTAACAACTTTTATAAATTATTTACTAAGAGTCTCCATGACCCAGGATTTTTCTTGAGGCTTAGTTTTTCTTGCTTATTTTCACTTTAAAGACTGACAGCTACTGAAAATGCAGCGTGATTTTCTGATTTGGAGACCTTGAATAATCTTCTCCTGGAGGCTCTATTTTTCTGAATGTTATTTTCAATATGCAGAGTATATTAAGGAATGGAGGAATTTTAGCATATTGTGTTTATTAGTCATAAAGAGGGGGCAGGGTAGTGGGGGCTGTAAAGTGCATTTCACATAAGCAAAAATCTAGCTGCAACAAAACCAATTAAACCAGACATCTTGACTAGAAAGAATGCATTTTTTTTTTCTAGTATATTAACTCCATCAGACCTGAAGAATTAAGAGTTAGATAATGTTTCATGTGAGAAATACCTGTGCAGGGAACACTAAAACGTGTCATATTCTAGACAGGTTTTACTTTCATTAAGAAACTGCCTATCCATGTAGTTAAATATTGCAATTGTGATCCACCAAAGTCATCTCTCTGGAAATGGAAAGTCTAGATGATAAGAACACGCTCCATACTTCTGGGATGATCTAATTCACGTGTGATGCAGAGGGTTATGTTTAGAAGCACAGGGAGAAAAGGAGACAGAAAGGCACATCCTGACATCTAAAGCAACTGATTGGCACATAAAATAAAGGAATGTCAAGACTGTGGACATTTTTTCAAAGAATCTTCATTCTTTAACAACATAGCTATCTGTCTATGTGATGATATTTGAACACAAAAATACTATTATGTGGGCATCTAGTTTGGGCTGTTGGACCCATATTTGTACTGAGCTCATAGACTTGAATTTCACAGGATGGAAACCCACATACAAAGCAAGGAAGGAAACTCAATAACTGGAGCTTACAGTATGCTCACTTCCCATCCAGAAAAAATAAGCAATCAGAAATTAATAAAGTTTATGAACCACATCTGCCCTGACTGCTAGATGTAGCTGTTGATTAAGGAACTGGTAAATGGAGCAATAATTCACTATGGTTAGTAAATAAATTATGGTATGTGGAATACTGGAGGTTTTCTTAACTACTTTAAAAAAAAAAGACAAGACAGTCCATTATCCATTATCCATTATCCATTATCAGAAGCAGAGAAATTAATATTTAAGAGTTTCTTTATTAATTCCAGGTAAACTGTGCCCAGGTAAGGTTTCTTACCAGAATGAAAATAACAAGAAGGTAATTTTATATGTACATTTAATCCAAAGAAAACATCTTTCAATCTCATATTGTATGATATTGCATGAGATATTGCTAGCACAGTGTTTGTAAGCATTTGTTACAATTGAAAATGCCAGCTGAATCAATACCCACCAGTGTGCTCAGGAGTTATGAGAATCCATGTGTGTGACTTTCCTTGCAGATGCTTCTTGGGAAGTTCTACTTGAATTGGTAGCTTCATGCACATGCAAACACATGCATTAGAGGGAACAAGCATAATTACTATGTATTGTTCATTTTTCATTCTTCAGTTTTAAAAAGTTTTAATCATCCAGTGAAGGCACCAACATTATTATATGCCTAAGGAGACCAATAACACAATATAATGACCCATAAAAAGCTGAATTGAATGACATTTGCCCACCTCATAGGATGGAATATTTTCTTTTATTTACTGAATACTTGCTATGACCACACAACATTTTTTTAACGGTTTATTGACAAAAAAATATTATTGCAATTTTGTGGGGTTGTTTTCTTTTAGGATATGAGGATTTTGTGTTTAATATTTAAATTTAATGTTTTAATGCTCAAATTGACCTTTCTAAGTCAAAAATTTTTCGTCACATTGAAAACATACAGCCACTGTTAATGCTAAAGAAATAATAACAATAATCAAAGTTCAAAGAGGGACGAAGTCAGTTGTAGAGTAGTAGAGAAACATCTTACTACAGCATTGTGTCTAGCTACAGAAAGAGAAGTCCTCATGGTGAAACATGGATGCTGAACCACAGGAGAAGGTCTGAAGTCACAAGTCATAGTGCTGAGATATTTGTAGACATATGCCAGCTTTACACTGCAATCAGGCCTAAAACAGAGAGAAAATGCTAAACATTTGAAGTCCAGCTTATAGCCAAGTGGAGACATTTTAAAAATAAGTGAGCTCATTCCTTTTTATTTCAAACATACTTCTATCAAATTAGCTTTCAAAAAACCTGGAGACTTACCGAGTTGCTACAGCCTTCTTCCTAGTATTTAAAAAAATAACTAACAATGGATTGAACTTCCCAATCCCACCAGAATTACTTTGAAATAGCAAGATGGTGGGGAATCCTGCATGTCTTATGAAACAAAAAAATAAGCTATAACCTTTCTGCTAGGAATAAGTAACAAAGACTATGCTGAGAATAGCTAGAGGATCCCCTATACATGTAATCAATAAATGTGTTTCAACCTTTACTTGGAAACCTGGAAAAACTAAATATCTTTACTGGGTAGTCATGAAAGCTGATGTTTTCTCCTCTTGTGAGCTCTCAGTCTGGAACAAAAAACCTTATTGATGGAAAAGGAAAAGAAAATGGATTTTGGAAATAATAGCCAAGGATACTAACAAATAAAAGAGATTTATTAACAGCCTTGTAGTTTCTTGAGCAGCAGGTTTTTTCTTTGTGTTCCCATTTGTCAGAAAGGCCAAAATAATAAAAGACCTTTCATGTGAATTGACTGAAAAAAATTAGGTTTTGATTTAGAATTTTTGTTAATTCAGTCTCAGTTCAAATGAAATTGACCCACACCACGCCTTTAAAAAAAAAAACAAACAACAATAAACCAATAAAAAAACTGTTAAACTTTGCTTTCTAAGGCAGGTCACTTAAAGTTATTGAAACATGGATTTCCAAAATCAGATAAGTTTTCCTCATCCTTTACAGATGCAGTGTCATCTCAGCTATGCTGCTGTGGCGTTGATGCCTTTAGAGGCATCGGTGCAGGGGATCTGAGGACCCTTGGCAGGATCTGTTTCAGAGACACAAGATTACAGACATCTCTTCAGGCTTAAAAAATTCAGGTTCTTCAGCTTCTTATATCATCTCAAAACATTCTTTCAGCTCTCCACTGGTCTTGTTCCAGTTTGATTGCTTTAGTTTGTACTGGAGAACTGCAGCTTGGGCAGAGTACTCCTGTTGCAGCTTCATAAGCACAGAATAAAGGGCAATAATCATCTCCATTTACCTTCCCCAAATATAAGTGTAAATGAGGACCTAATCCATGCTGGTACAAATTTATTGCTGTCTTCTGACACTCGGCCTCTGGTGTGCAACTTAAGTCATTACCAGACCCCTAGAAGTCTTCTACATGTAACAAAAGTACTCATTATCCAAATATTAAATCATTGGGTTTTTTTAAACTAATAGTTTTTTGCCTTTAGAATGCTTCAGGCTCTCACTTCCTCTGTGACCTTAGTCACCTTAGTCTTAGTTCAAGACTAAGTCAAATTCTCTCCACAAGACCTTTGAAAATCTAAGCAGGTCTTATACTACCCCACATTCTCAAACGAGTATATGTTTTATGTCTTCTCCTTACGTGAAATCTATAAACTTGATTCGTTTTTTCAGAAAAGCTAGCAATTAATATATATTGAGATACCATTTACCCATTTTACCCCTGGCAAACACTATTTTGACCATCCTTCCAGGAAAGATAAATGCTTTAAGAAAAAATAGTCCATACAACTCTTAAGGTGAAGAACCTTTCTGAAGATTATCTGTCTATGTAGCTATTATACCTGGATACATATCATTTATGTCATTCCCTTTTATCTATATGATACTAGTCTGGGATAAGAGTGAGAGGGTTTTGATAACTTTTCAATACATTGCAAGAAAAAGAAATATGACAGAAGAATACGTGTGATAAATTAAATTTGACATGTTTTTTAGCTATATAAAATGGATTCTGAACAGCTGGTAATTGCAAATATTTTAGCAGTCATTTTTGATGCGGAATATTGCCTCTGTGCTCAACATTAATGAGATGTGAGTTGTACTTTATCAAATTGACAGTTCTCAGGTTTTTTGATGAGCACGTGATACATTACTCAGAACAGTGCACAATGGATTCATCTACCTGTGAAGAGTTTTTCTTAGTTTCATCACCCACTAGTGATCTACTTTGGCCATTCATTACAGAGCTGTGCAAACAAATTTATGGGTACATGTAAATATAATAGATACAAAACTTTTGGTAAAAAAGGAGAAAAAAGTATTCAAAATAATAATTAAAAACTGAGCATTTTTATTTAAAGGAACAGGAAATAAATTTCACATTTTAAAAAGGGTCATAGACCTAGTACCTATTAAAGAATTCAGGAACACTGTATTGAATGACTAGGATTTCCTCTTCTGTAAGACTTTTGCTGCTGTATTTTTTTTGTTTTGTGTCTGTATTGTTGTTATTGAAAAAACAAGCTGTGATGATACATGGAAGTAGCTGTTGCTTCATTATTAGTTTCAGAGAGAAGTCAGAGGGATTATTCAATTATTTAAAGTTGTTCACCCACATAAGCAATATTATTGCCTTTGATTTCACCATGAAAGAAATACTGTTCATACTCAGGTCTAGGGAGATGATTACAAAGGCATCCCCAGTTGCCCCAGTCAGATGCATATATGATTTTGAATAGATCTGCATAAGCTCGGGGGGGGAGCTTTCATGTCTCAGCATTGTAGTTCTTGGGGGTTTTTAATGTTTTTTTAATTGTGAGTAGTGGTTGAATGTGCATACTCTAGCATGTAAATCTTGCCATCTTTGCCTGTATCAGGGGGCTAAGACTGAATTTCTTCTTCTGGTGGTGAATCTGAAAAACAGCAAGGAAAATCCCAATTAAAAATTTTAGACAATAGAGTAGGGAGTTATAAATTGATTAATCAACCTGCTGGTTAAGACTGAAAAGGTAAATATTTGATGCAATTGCTCCTAATTTCCAAAAGTAAAAGCATAATCACATGTAGGTATGCACATTATATCAGGTGACATTGGGAGTTTTGTATGGTGGGTCATGGTCACAGCATAGGAAGCTGGTAAAATAACTAACTGCTACGTTTGACACTCTGTAGTGCCAAACTCCAATGGAATGAAATAGAGATATTTTGAAGAATCTAGTTTTGTTTCTCAGAAAAAAGAATTGCTGTACTTCTTATTTCTCTGAACTCTATTACAATGTAATTATTGGAACTGTAAATGAGAAAAAGGGATTATGTTAGAGGGATTCATTTGCTGAAAACAAAAATTAGGATGTACTATACAAATGTAGAGAACTCAGACAGGAAAAACTGAATGTCCTTTAGCACTGGATTAAAAGAATTTGGATAAAACTCTATAGCAAAATCCCAAATATTCTATTCTATTCTATTCTATTCTATTCTATTCTATTCTATTCTATTCTATTCTATTCTATTCTATTCTATTCTATTTCTCTTTTCTCTTTTTTTGCTCTTTTTTTGTCTATATTCTTTGTTGTACACCTATTTTAAAAGATATGTGTATGTTACTTGATCACAGGTCACAAGCTCAGTCCAAGTATCTTCTGCCTTCCTTTGTGTTCAGAATGTAACCATACGTGAGGGTAGCCTGTCCCCAAGGATTTCACAGTGAAGACCAGAAGTTAGCTTTGTCAGCATCTGGTTTTACTACAACTATCCAAATATGAAAAAGTGAAAACATTATGTTAACTTCAATGAGGACATTATTTCTGATGTAAATAAAGAATTGGTAATGCTGTAATGTCATCGGTTCCAGAAACTCAAGTTTATAGTGTAGGTATTCAAAACAGTGTAAGTGTACAGCAGAACTATCTTGGGCATTTCAGCCTAAGAGAAATCTGATCCTGTTCTCTGCGTATACATTAAGGAATTAAAAAGATCATTAACAGCAGTGCTGGCACATGTAAAAATATATTCATTTCAGAGAGGCATTGGAAGGATTTTCCCGGAAATTATTGCCATCAGGTTTTGGATTAGTTTCCTCAAACGAGTTATGAGGAGTCTGAATATGTTACAGAATGGATAACTGGCTGCTGGTGACAGCAGAGCGTACAGTATTCTATCATCCAGAAAATCCCTTTGGTTTAAATATTCTTTGTGAAAGGATGTTTGCATAGAAAAAAAGAAGCCATGTATTACAGAATATGGAGAAAATAATTTATTTGTCATTGATGGACTTAATGTTATTGACTGATTTAAGTTCTAGATACAGATGTTCCAATGTATAGATGTTCTAGGTATAGATCTTTTCCAAATTTTCTGTACTCAGTGGTACAGCTCATCAAGCACAGCTCTGGTAATTCAATAGTATCTATTTTTTTATCAGTAACGTTTGGAAAAGAAAAAAAAAATATCCTGGAAAATACCCAAATATATATCTCCATGTGAAAAATAATATTTTTTTTTTTTTCTCACTTGTACAACTTTATTCTTTTTTTCTTTCCGGAAAAATCCAATGGTATATAATAAAATTTTACTGGGATGTCTTCCTTGTTATTTTAGGCAATTGCCTTTTTTACAGGAATACTATAATAGGAATCTCTAAGATAAGTGGCAGTAAAAAAATTCTGAAGCTTGAAAGATCATGGGAGAGAATTGAACAGTTCTGAAAGCAGAATAGTATCTCAGTGGCCATCACATCTGTGAATCAAACCACAACAATATAATAACATGATAGCTAGGTGAATATAAGCTCTCAGGATCTCATTTCTAATTTTGGACCCATCAAATGGAAAGCATGTCTGCTTTAAACTTGCTACATACCCATCTACATTGCTACAAATCTGAAATCTTGATACATTTGCAAATATTTACTGTTATCTAAAATGGAGGAAAACTCCAGTTTGGTTTAATTCTCTTAGTTTACTTTAAGTGAAATTTCATTCCACCTTTTACACCTCTACAAAGGTGTTGAGGACAAAAAAAGGCACTGGAGACTTTTCCTTATTTTTGATGACAACACTGAAAATTATTTTTTAATACCACAACATTGAATTTAATTCCTAAGGCTGAGAGCTTCCTGACAAGGAATAGAGACACAATTCCAAAGCTCATTGCATTTTTAAAATACATTCTGATTAATGGGCACGGTGTCACCCCATGAAGACCTGACTTAAATCTATGGCCATAGGTTTTAGAAAACCTCTACAGGAGTTGATGAGCGCAGGTAATTATTTTCTAAGTCTAACATCTCTTCAAGCACTCTGCTTGTCAAACCCAGATTCATTTTTTAAGCAAATAGCAGTGCTATGAAGATTTTACAGGTTTCTGCTATAACTATAGGAGAGACAAAAATTATAAATGCAATTTTAATTTCTGTATCAGTAACTCTATTTTAACAAGGTTTAAGGAGCATAAATATTTGATTTTGCTGCTCAAATGAATGCAGTTAAATAAGCAGTAGCAGTAACTATTCTGTTTCCGAACACTGATTTCAAGGACCTCAACAGATTACAAGCACAGTTGCAGACTGAAAGGTGAAATATGTCTTAATGAATCACAAGAATCTGCTGTAGTGTTCCTTCAATTACAATAAAATTCCTTAACCTGTGTTTTTTAAAATAAAGTATAAAATTAACCTTCCAAAGTAATGATTTTTAATGGGCATATAATGAATGTTTTGATTGGTCACTTGATGTGAGTTTGTAACATATGTTTTGCTTATGCTCAGCCACAAACTTTAACCATAAACTTCAGACATTAATCCATTCAAACTGAAAACATAATATTCCAGTAATTTTCAGATCTCTACACTGCAAATTTTAAGAGAACTATTCTATCATAAAACATCATAAAATAAAGTCCCATGGCAGTGCTGTACTCTTTGGTAACTTTTTCCCTTTAGGAGGTAGGCAGATGAGGCACACTTGTACTTCTTTGGAACTGTGCTGAAGGAAAACACCTTGTGGTCACACAAATAACTAAATATTGATTTTAGTACTACTTGCATTTAGTGCTTTATGAAGCAAAGACAAAAAACAGGAAAAAGAAAGTATTGAAATTTCAACTCTGAAAAAATAAAATTTCATGCAGTTATGCTGCTAAAATCTTAAAAAAATACATCATTTAGCCAAAAATTTTTCTCTCAGTTCAGAATTATTGTCATCCCAACCCTGAATAGTGCTGTGATCCTGATAGTTTTGTTGAAGCTAGTAAGAACTGTAAAACATTTTTCCCCACAGGAAAATTTTATACATAACATATATATTACATAATGTTACTTTGAAAAATGTTTAAAAATCCCTGTGTCCTCTCTCTTGCTCTATTTCTTATAGTTTTAAACAGAAGTGTTGCAGCAATACACACAGAGACAGGAAAATTTCAGAACCTAGAATTGTGAAACCTGTTAGGAAGGCACATACACAATCTCAAATTTTGTAAGTGTAGTAATGAAAGATGATTTACAGAATGTTTAAAAGTCATCTGATATGCCTATATTGTACTCCTACAAAGTTTTTCTTCTGGATACATTTTTCAGTGAAACTGATGATTATATGCTGTATAACACCAAAACCTAGTCACTAATTCTGTATGACTAAACAGATGAAAATAAAAATATACATGATTCTTGATATATTAACACTCACCTTTCAATAGGGTCATAGAAATAACCAGATAGTAGTGTTTGGGTTACTATTTTTGGCCATATTGGTATTTCACAGATATATTCTCTTAATGTAATATAAAAATGGTTTTCTTTGTATTCTAATCTATATTTAGATTGAACTAGACATCCTCAAATAGAATTTAATCCAGTCTTTTTTTTCCTTCTGTGTTCTACTTTATGTAGGCATCATTATGTCATAGCCCATTCTTTAAAAATGAAAGTTCACTATGTCATTTTGCCTGCATCTATTAACTTCACTGCAGTCCTGCCTGTTTTATTTGCAAGAATGTAGCTGCTCCTCAGGGTTTCCAACCAGATGGACTACTAATACATGGAACTTCCAGCCAAGAGAGCTCATTTCTGACAGGTACAAATAAGGGTTGGAAAAGAAATTTTCAGATACAGAAACTAAACAGTCTTTTTAGCGTTGCTGTTTTTCCCACACATTGCCATAAAGCTAGGAGTCCATTCTTCTTTATTTTGTTTGGGAGACGCAGAAATAAAATACCATAAGTATGAGGTTTATATTTTAAGTAGTCTACTGAAAATAATTTCTCTTACTTATTTAGTTGTTTCTCTAACTGCTTACAAGCTTTTTTTCTCCAATATAATCTGAAATTTATGAAATTTTACCTGCTTTTGTATTCTTAGCATACTAATTGCATCTGCATCATATTCTGCTCATTACCATCTTTTAGGCCCCCTAATTACTCATCTTTAAGACTACTGGCCTAATTTTGAATGTGAGCAAGCAATTATTTTTCAAGAATGATCAGTTGGGGGGTGGATTGCTGTTTTTTGTTTTCTCTAACTTCTTCCAGAAGTAAATATTTTAAAGGTTTCAGACAAAAATTACTGCTTTAACTAAGAAACCTTTGTGTTTCAGAGGATGGGAATAATGTCCTTATAGCTTTTAGACTTTTGCCTGTAGCTGAAAAAGCTATGCTGGTTATGTGCAGTACTCTTATTTTTTCTCTTTACTAAGAAGTTTAAGAAGGCATAACTCCGTTCTTAAGTAGCTTAAGGGATGGAAGTCAAATTAGAGGAGCTGTGGAGAAGAGTAAATTTTTTCTTAGCACATAACATTTTACCTATTTTGAGCACAATCACAGTAGAATGTACGTATTTCAAGGCTTAGTAGTTTGACACTCAAATCAACAATATTGCTGTTTCTCTAAGAAGCATCCCATTTTTTTTTGTACCTAGACAGCTGAATAGGACAAGAATCAATATCTGAAGGAGCATATGATTGCACATTCTCTGCATGGAGTGGTCTCAGGAGTAAAATGTGCTTGCTGATATACTGTTATTGGTTGGCCATATGTTCTGATTCTGTTTATGTAGAAATAAACATCCTGGATGTGCACTGACATTTGAAAGTTGCATTCCCACTTACATGTAACATATGCATTTCAGTCAAGTTATATATTCAGAGCATTTAGCATATTCTCATTCTCAAGATGCAAAAAGAAGATCCAGATTGTGATTTGGTTCCCAGCATTGTTTTTGCCTCCTTCTCTATGCATAATTATTTTATAAGGATGAAAAAGACTGACACTGAATCCTAAAGTAATGAAAGTCAGTGTAAAATTACTATCAAAATTGATATGCTTTGCATTATATTGCAGAGGACCAAATGTAGCAGAGATATGGAAACATGCAAAACTTGTCTTAGAATTAAATGAACTATAAGATGACTTGTCAGGAACCTTGTCATCATGAGTCAAACCAGAATCATATAGGGGTTCAGGACAATATTAATATAACTTAATGGACAGGCAGGACTGATGGCTCAGAATGCCAAATAAATTACAATATACCAAAAAAAGGCATGAAATCACTATTTTGTGGAGTGGAGATGAATCTCTGTAGTAGAACGGTCTGTCAAAAAGATTTTGACTAGTACACTAAAGATCTGAGAGGGAGGTTCATAGTCAATATAATGCCAAAGCTTTGTATTGTAAAAATAAATAAGCAGTCTGACTTAAGACAGCATATAAAAAAGTAATCCAGATTAAATTGTTCTTTAAAAAATCAAGTAGTGATTGGCCTGAAGAGGTGTAAAAAGTCCTTTACCCCACCTGATCAGATCAAGCCCTCTCAAGAGCTGATGCAGGGCATACAATAATTTTTTTAATGGATCTATCTGTGTAATATACTTTTGTTAAAATTATCACAAGTAGCTAATGTTAGAGTTAAAGACAAAAAACCTCATGTTTAAGTTAACTCTCGGCTTAAAGTGTTAATTCCTGATACAAGTGAAGTTAGAATTTTTTGCTCTTTTCCATACAAGTATGGTAGGCAAATAATTCACTTACAGGTATTACTCTAAGGGACAGTTTCCATCAATTTGACATTGGTAAAAATAATATAAAGTAGATTAAAAGAACAAAATAAAAGATACTGAGAGAAGGACCCTAAAGATGGTTCATGGAGTCATTGTTATTGGCAAACTTTTCTGAGACAGCAGTAGATGTTGAATATAAATACTTTGTGTTAAATGTTCCACTCACAGATTTTTATGAGTCTAGAAAATGAAGTAGAGAATATAAGCAAATAAGGAATGGTGGGTACTTGGGGAGAACTCGTACTTCCATATCTTGGCTTAAAAGAAAATTGAGGTGTTATGGCTGAACAGAAGCAGGAATATCTGTCATAAAGTTAGGATCTGAGGAGGTCTGTGCACAGGGGAGGTAGGATGTGAAAACAAATGAGGTGAAGAAGAAGATACTGACAGTAGGAAGAGACAGTGCACCGGTGCACATAGAAATAGAATAGATGAAAACTAAGCAAGCGAACAGAGAAATTTCTTTAAACAATATGAGAAGTATTTAGAGTATTTTTGTTAAAACTTTCAGAGAGCTAGTTTCTTATTGGCACAGTTTTAAATTTTTATAGATTTGTTTTTCCATATTAAACAATAAATATTTAAATAATATGATGATTGCAGCTCAAACTGATCCAAAATATAAAAAACAACCATGACTGAGTAAATGGAGTAAAAATTAAAAAATAGGAAAATTTACCACTGCAAATAGTGGAAAAAAATCTAAGCATATAATGTCAAAAAAAACATATGGTAGGATTTATATTTATGGGTTAGAAAACAGTGAAGTAAATATAACAGAATACTGCTAAAACTATTGTGGATATTCCATTTTCAGGTGTCCAAGTGGATACCCATTCACGACTTCTTAATAATAGTAAGCACTATATATATACATGTAATTACCATAAACTTTAAACATCCTTTCTAATTACTTATTTGAAATTGAAGTCACTGTATTTTCCAAACGTATTTTGACAGCCTTAGCTTGTATTTCTTAGCAGGAAAATTACCACAGGGATTCAAGGAAATGGAAGCTGAAATACTGAAATCTGTGTATTTGTTCAGTTTAAGACAAGAGGAAAATTTCCAACCTAAAAGTTTAAAAGACTGATGAGTATCAACTGGGAGGAAATGGAGGGAGAATCTTTACAAAAAGCACTTCTTAATCCTGCATCACTTTGCCTGACAATACATATTTCAGAGCATAGCAGTTGAACTAGTGGGGTCATTTAAGACCCTTATCAACTTATCAGTCAAGAGATACTCTTTTCCTTACTGCACAATTTTCCTAAAGATAGCTTCCGTTATATCATCTGCTGAAGTGTTGTGCTTTTTCTACTCCCTTGTTATTGGCAATAATGGAAGAAAAATGAGAACAGAAGATCACTGTCGTGTCTGCCTTGCTGTGACAGTTTTAAGCTGAAATCTGAGCCTGGCTAAAACTACCTATATGTTCAAAATATATCTAGTGGGGTGCTGAATCAGTTTTCTTTGGTTTCCAAAGCAGATATTCTTTTTAAGTTCATCAGATGAATGTGTTACACCCTGAATTATCTCAATATACCACAAAGCCAATTCTACATCCAACATGCTCTGAGTGAGAAAACACCCAGTGATGCCCCAAGGAACAGTAATGTGCTCAGAGAGCAGCTGAGACACACAGGTTGTATACAACAGATGGTACTGAGCATGTGTTTTAGGCAGAGCTGCATGACATTTACTCTAAAAGTGCTACTTTTTCTTAATATATTTCCTTGGTGTTTTCACTACATTGTCAAGTTTTATTCAAAAGCTGGGGAATGTTCACTTCAGACAGGATGAATATGGAGGAGCCCTCTTTGGCAGAAGCCTTTTTTTCCTCTCCAGTTGTGCATTAACACACTGCAGAGACATTTCTGAGTGGTAGTTTGGAAATTAGAACTTCTTATTTCTCAGTAGTAGGACATTAGTTGAGAACAAGAAAAAGTCGGAGGAAAAATAGTCTACCAAATCCTGTGCAGGAAATAGCTTTGCTAGTTACCCACTAAAAACACTTCTAAGTGAGACATCCTAGCTCAGGCACTTATGAAAGATTTCCCACTGTACAGAATAAGTAAATCATTACTTTCTAAAATCATCAATGCATTTAAGAAACTTATCAGGTGGTGAAGGCAAAGGACATTCAACATCCAAGCCAGCTCTTTCCTGTTTGTGAGGTACCTCTGCAGTGTCAGGTACAAGTGAGCTATTTAGCAACCTTGTCCTACCTGCACTTATAGTCCTCTGACTTTACAGAGGCTATGTGAACATAGTCTCTCCTGCTTTATGTTGATGCACAGTCTGCTTTGTATACATAGATTTTAGATTTGACTTTTGGGGAAGATTGCCTTTTAAGGGTAGAAATTGTGATGAATGCCAGGAAAACTTGAGAACTATAGAGAGCAGAGCATGGTCACAGCAATCCTTGACCTTCCAATAAGTCATCTTGCACAACATTTTCACTGTTGTATGTGTGCTTCTTGCCAACATTCGACAAAAACACTTATGTCTGAAACAGCTCCCTAGTGTGGAGATATATCAAGCTTCATTGAAAATGAAGCCAGCTGTGCTGTTTATATGTGTATTAGATTTTTAATTTTTTTTCCATGAAGTTTTATGTGATAGATGGGAGAACGTGGTCTTTTATAAAATAGATATTTCTGAGAGTCGTCAGTGTCAGGGACTTGAAGGCAAAGGGTTTGCAGTTTGTATAGCTTTTTTCTTCAAGCTTCAAATTCTTCCATTATGTTCTTTCATATCTGTAGGTAGAACCAAAAAAATACTTCCTCCTCTGGAGAATTGGAAAAGGCAAAGGAGAAACCTAAAATCCAGTGGCAAATCTAAACTAAACCCCAAAATCCTTTCTGGAATTAAAATACCTTGCAGGCAAGGACATTGTCACTGAACACAGATGAATACACTGTGAGCACAGACAAAAGTTTGTTCTTCTAACTTTGTGCCATGAGTTAGAAAATGCTCCAGCCACTTCTCTCCCACGCGCTCCATCACTTTTGATCAGAAGCACAAGCAGGAGTGGTCTGAGCAGGACAGTGCCCAGGGTGCAGGAGCTGACATGCATCCAGCCCCATCTCTGCAGGCTGCTCAGGCTGCAACTCTTGCTTTTCCAAAGAAAGGAAAACAAGGTATCTCACTAAGGCCTGCAATTTTTTCCTCAGAAGGAAGTTTCAGTTTTCAGACAAAATGTTCAATTAAAAGAGTCTGTAGGAATCCAAAAGTTTTATATACCTTCAAGGGCCAGCTTCTTTCTCTGAGGGGAACTTTTTTCCCTTACTAAAGTAATTCAGGATTAAACAAAGTGCTGTCCCAGATGAATCTGGTAAGTAACTAGCAGTAAGTCCAAATATTTTATTGCAACCTAGTACTGCCTTTTTCCTTTTCTTTCACTTCCTTGGAGAACTAGGTAATTTTAACCAGGGTTTGGGTTAAAAAAGAGATTTGTTTAATCCTTCCAGTGAGTGTGGAAAAATGGTAGAAAAATTAGGTTTATAAAGCTGATTTGGTGGTTTAATTTTTGCAGAATGGAGGTGGGAGGACTTGGTGCTACAGCTGAAATACTGATGACCATGTCCATTAGAGAATTTTTTTTCTGTACAACCCCTCTTTGCTGAGGTCAGTTCCTTATTCCCATTACTTGGCTCATTTGTTTTCCCTTCTCACTCAGAGGGTTGTTGTTTGGGTTTTTTTTAAAGATTAATGTAATTATAACAAGAATGTTCTGTGTTTATATAGATCTTCCATTAATTTGATGTAGCCAATATTTCTTATATTTCCTTTCTCTAAAAAAACCCCAACAAACAAGCAAAACAAAACAAATGAAAAAAAGGAGGGCGTCTCTTGGCTATATTAGTATGTCACTATATACTAGAATCTGTCATTTCTACATACAATTTTAAAAAATCCCAGGTTGTTTAACCTTGCTTAAATCATGACAGCAAATGAGGTTAATTTAAATGAACTGCATACTGCTATAAATTAGTAAATAAGACAGTCAATTAACCAAATTAAATCTTATTGGAAATTGGCTCCTGCCATCTGGAAATTTTTTATTAGACTTTATAGCTGGCATGACCTTTAGAGTACAACTGGCAGGATTTTTTATTTCTCTAGGAAATGCTTGACTTAGAAGAACGAATTATTTGTAAAATATTTTTAGTATTCCTGTACTTGGTGGATAATTGTAGTGGAGTATAAAATACTCCTGTTGGTGAAGAGGCAGTTGAAGAAGTATGGAGTTTCTCACTGCAAAATCTGAGTTACTTGTCTGTGTGCGGGAACCTGCTTTTCTGTGGGTTTTTTTTCTCTCTTGTGTTAATGATACAGTCTTCTAATACACTGTGGAATCTATTACACTAAGATTGGCCTTTAGCAGTCAATCTCTAAGGTTCTTAATTTTTTTTAAATTTGCCACCCTTTAAAATGTCCAGGAAAACCAAAGTCATGAATACTGATGTTTTAAGGTATCATTTCTGTGGTACTAAAGCAATTCTCCTTATGGGCAGCTTCAAAGAGCATTATCTAGTTGTGTTGAATATGTGTGCATGTTTTCCCTGCAGGAAAACAGCAGGGTGATGCAGTCCTGGGGGATAACTTGATTAGTGCTAGCTTGGGGCTCACTGCACCCTGCTTTTTAATGCATAATTTCAGGGCAGGTAAAGTTTCAGGGCAGGTAAAGTCTATGTTACTGCATGGCACTGCCCTTACCTTCAGAGGGTGGGAGTTTTGTAGCTTGCTGACTTCATGCAGGATCCTGAACCTGCTGCCTGTGTCAGTCTGTAGACATGAACTTATATTGAGTAACATGTCCTTTTACTGGTAGCCCTGTTTCTACAGGGACTTTAGTGGCAAGTGATGGACTGACCAGGTAGGTTGCCCAGAAACTTGTGCAGTCTCCATCCTTGGAGATATGCATAAGCCATCTGGACACAAACCTGGAAACCAACTGTAGTTGTCCTTTTAAGAGGTCACTTCCAGCCTCAGAAACTCTGTGATTTTGTCCTTGAATAACCCACGCTCATGGCCACATGCTTGTTGTCTCTAAGTGCCTTCTCTCTCATAACAAAAGGTCACATTTTTCAACTCAATCAGGTGACAGATCTTTGCAAAGGAATAATGATAGGAAATATTTGCCAAATTCCCAAGCTGTTGACCTAAGACCTGGCCTTTTGCCTGGCTCTTGGAAGCCCCTGGGATAAAATTATTTGCTTCAAGTCATAAACTGCCTTTGCCTCTGTCAAGAAATGTGCTACATGATGCTTGACTAATACGCAGTAAAGCTGTCACTGTACTACACCCATATGCATGAGCAGACGGGCTGAGGTGCCCAGATGCCACAGAACCGGTCATATGGCTCGGAAGTTCCCTTAACTGGAGGAAGAGTTTAGTTTTTTTCAAGCTGAAGAGAACCACAGAAATATACAAACACACAAATAGGGTGTTTTTTTGTTTCTGGTTTGTTGGTTTTGTTTGTTTTCTTTTCCACCCCTCAGAGATCTGCTAGAACCAGTTTGGGAAGAGAAGGGATTTGGGGAGAAAGGGCACTATTGTGACACAGGTAACAAATCTTTCTATGCATACATATGTTTCATATACAGCTTCTATCAAAGCTCAGAATAGTTTCACCACATTTATTGATTTAGCCTTATATGATCAACAAATGTGCTTTTTTTTACTGTATTTACAGTGGTCTCTTATGCTGTGCTCAATTCCCTAAAATAATTGCCATGCATTGCTTAGTGTAAAATCTCCAGCTTTCCATATTTAGAGAACTTGCTCGTACAAATCATGGTCAGTTTAACAATTATTTTGAATGCATCAGCTTACTGGGGAACTAAAAATATGGGTTGAGCACAATTTTGACAGTCACTGAGATCCAGAGCATAAGAGTGCCTGAGCTGTGTTTCCTAACTGGGTCCTTCCAGTTTGGCAGCTGCTGACAACAGCTAGAATTCATGCCACAGACCATGGAAATGTATCTACTACAAGAGGTATGTCCTGGGGGATTTTTACACGATGTTGAGAGAAATGAAGAGCTCCACTGCAGAAAAAATTTATGCCCTCCTGGAGGACAACAGGGGGCTGAATGATCAGGGAGAGAAAATCTGTTGGAAGGCTTTAATGTGATCTCTTCTATGAGGGGCCAAGGATATGCTAGAGCAGCTTCGCTCCTTAGGTATCTATTTCTTCCTCAGTTCCACATGGTTGTCAGTATATTGAAACAAACTTGGTCTGGAGGCACTTAGAGTGCTGAAGTGTCTTAACTTCTCAGAAGTGTATTACTTCTTATAGTGGAAAGGCTCAGATTTCTGCTAAAACTTCAGAGGTCAGATTTGTCTTAGTCCTTTTTAATTGAGAGGCTCATTATCACTTCAAGAGTGAAATAATGTGGAAAAAAAGATGGATACAGTGGAGGAAAAGTTTGTTTGAAACGAGATAGGGATCCATTTCCTTGCATGCATTAGATAATACGAAAGCATAAATATTGAGTGCCTGATAGATTCATTCAGGTAGACCCTTGGGAATACTGTTTGTGAGGGATGACTGGAGGCATGCCCTGCCTCAATCACAAGGCAGAGTGGGATGATGAGATTCTATGGTTAATACATGCTCTGCTATTTCCAAATATATATTACTTTCCACACCATTTTTCCAATGTAGGATCTCACAATATAATTTTGTGTTTATTTTAAAAAGGCAGGGTGGTGGTTTTTTTCTAGCTGTTATCACAATTGAATTTTTATTTCATTAACTTCCAGATAATAATTTTTATTTGTTATAAATATCAGAGAAGAGGTTTCAAATTGTGCTAAGCCACTGATTAATTAATAATTTATACCACTTTCTTGCCAGTGTCTACTGCATTAACATGAAAACTAGGTATCAAACATGCTCTTGCACACTCTATACTGGACTAAAATATTAACTACTCTCTTGCAAAGGCATGCTTCAATACATAAATAATACTACATTAAGAGTAGTGTGAAAGTAACTTACTGTGATTATAATGAAATACAACGTGTATCAGCAAGGTGCATCCAAAGCTTATAAATTCTTACTGCAATTACGTCTGCCAGGGGCTTCTAACTTCTCTTGGTCTAAAATTTTAACATCTGCTGATTTCTAATGGTAACAGTACTTTTGCCTGCTTCAGAATTTTGCCTAATCACCTGATCTGATAGATCTGTGGAAGTGAATATATTTGTACATCAACCTCCATGCCTGTGGGAGTGTTAGAAAGCAGTGAATAGATTATCTGTCTCTTCAGCTCCAGTGGTGCTTCACTGGTGCTATGATGCTGTACCAGAGCTGAAGAATATTAAACTACCTGACAGTCATTAAGTCCTAAAAGCTGGATATTAACATAAATATGTGTATTAAACATTTTACTTTAGCTGATCCTATATGACCTTTGTCCTCATTCTTGTTATTAAATTCACCTAATATTAAGTTTTAATGTATTTATTTAAAAATGTATGCATCATAGAAGATTTTATAGCAAGGGCTAGGGTTTGAGGATGAATAAAACCTTATTTTGTACTGAGCACATACTCACTATTGTCCCTTGCCATTGGAATTGAGCTTAGCTGATTGGGATTCTCTGTGCTGTCTGGGCACCTTAAATTAACTTCTTCAATAAAAAGTTACTCTTCAGTGAAAAATTGTATAAAGTCATTGAGATTTTTAACCTTGTAAAGCATAACATTCCAACTTTATGAGTATTTCTTTGAACATATTCAGTAGTACATTACTGTAGTGGACAAATTTTCGTTGTCTTCATCTTTGCTATCTTTTTCTATCGATATTAATCATAATGTTGCAGTTTCTGTGTTGCAAATAGCTCAGTGTGAAAACAAATATAAAATAATTTACTGGCTTGTGTTCTTTCTTTGTCAGCACTTTGGAAACCAAAGTCTGTTTGTTGGAATAGGTATAGAAAGACTTTGATGTGAGATGGGAGCTCTTTAGTATTTCAAAGGAAAACCTATGGCTACTTTCTACAGGAGGCAGTTCCTGACTCACCTTTTTCTCTAGAACTGTCATCCACTTTTTTAGTGTTATGCTATAGCAAATAGGATGAAAATCTTCCAGAGGGATAAAAATTGCCATTTTCTGTGGTGTGATGGGGAAAATTCACTGGAGGCCCAAACTATATTTCCATCAGGAAGCAGGAAATATAGTTTGGGCCTCCAATGTAATCTTTTTACTCTCTAAAATTAAACTTTGCTTGTTTTGACTTCTGAAAAGTCAAGAAGAAAAACAACCTGTCAATGTTGAATGTATCTGTCTGGGAAAAGATCTGAAAATGAGAAGTTGAGTTCATCTATGAAAGTGCTTGGGAAGCTAAACCAATCTCAGTGGTAATTATACTCCATAGAAGACTCAAAAAATTGTGACAATTAGTTAATTTTCTCCTGTGTTCAGGTGGAACTTTATTCAAGGAAAAGTGGATTAGTAATTTAGCTTCTTTGTATTACATGATGCTTCAGAACAGCTTAGTCAATATACAGAATTCTTTCTTATAAAGTAAGAATAATTTCCTTCAAATTTAGCAATTAGATACATTAAATAGAAGGTAAGTTACTGAAGGTAGATGGAAAAAAATCTTAAGGCCATTCTGGATACTACTGAAGACAAATATAATTTTTAAAGCTACTTAATTATCACTTAATAGTCTTTGAGAGACTAATCTAACCTTTTTTGTAGATATCAGAATTGCAAATACCTAGTCTGAGATAATTGTGAGTTAAAATTAATGCTATGAGTGGCACTTTAAGTATAGGATGAAATAATCTGTTGTTTAGAGTGTCCTTTAGCATTTAAATTTTTCAAAACCTTTGAATTTTATGCCTGTATTATCTCAGTATAGCTTTTTCTGTTAGCTCTTTTCTGACTGAAGTTGTATGAAGTGGAACAGGCATGTTTTGATAAGTAACCCTTGTACCATATCTGTATCTCAGTGTGGTACATAGCTAGTTTTGCTTTCTTCCCATATTGTAATTTGTTTGTCATAAACTTCATGAAATATCAAGGGAGACTATTACAGTTGACAGACACAAGTGCTGCACCACTGACTTAAATGGATTTGTGCCTGCCTACATCCATCATAAGTTTGGTTGTCTTCCAAAATATTTCTTCTGTTGCAAATGGCAATTTCAGCCTGTTCCACTGGTAATATTGCTAGAATTAATGGTGGTATTATGCAATGAAATGCAACTGGTCAAATTATGCCAATTGTTTCTTTCATTAGATGACCTTATTTTTGTTTATATTTCAATGCTTCTGTTTTATGAAAAATTCAGGGGGGTTTGAAATTAATTTGAATACAGAAAAACCCAAAGTTTTCTGTTTTAATGGTGTTACCCAATTGTATTTCTATGTTGACATGCTTCAAACAACATTTTGCTAGCCAGTCATTTTGAAAATATTGCTTTTCCTGTGCTGCATCTGATGTTAAATTGCTACATTTCAAGGCCCTTCATAATGTCACTCCTCCCTGTTAATTTCCCATTTGGTATCAAATGCCTCACTCTTGCTCCCAGGTGACTCCTGATGTAAGCATCCCACTATGTATTTCAGTAAGCCCTCCTTTGTGGTGTATTGGGGTCAAGGGTGGTCCCCAATAATCCTTTTTAGGGTTCTTCAGATATTCAGGATACAAGTGGCAGGAAAAAAGAAGAGCAGTGCAACGACCACAGCTTGGTAACATAAAGCAGTTTAATAACAATGAAAGTAAAAGTGGGACGAGGCTCAAAAATCCAAATACAACAACCAAGGGGGTTATGTTTCTCTAGGAGCTGATGGCCAAAGACCAGGATTAAGGGAGGTCCAGGGTTAAAATACGAGGTAGGAGAGGAGGTGGGGTTGAAGTAAGGTCCAATAGGCACAGGAGAAAATGGTGCAGAGGTGGGACAAAGGGAAGTAGGGTCCAGTGGGGTAAATGGGGTGGAACAATACACTAACTAAGGGCCAATGGGAACATAAAGAGGGGAGAACATTCTGGATGTGGGAGTGGACTATTAGGATTAACAAATTAGGATTAACATGGGCAATCCCATAACTCCTCGGGAATTTCCCTTCGGGGGTCACCACAACTTAAACAAAAGCTTCCCACGATCTAGGGTTGGGATACAACTCTTCTTCATTAATGGTTGCCTGACCTGGAATACTGGTTAGGCTGGCTCTCACAGTGGTGCACTGTTCCTCGTGCATGAGAAGAGATTTTTGGAGGTGCTTGTTGGGCTCTTTTATGAATGGCTTCAATTCCCTCCTTTCCTCTCCTTTACCTGGATGTCTGCAGGGATGGTGCTGACTATTAGGCTGGTGATGTGTTGTGACTGCAGCCAATATAGTCCCACAGTTTCTGTGTGCTCCCCTGTCTGCATTCGTCTGTTCCCCTCCCTCCTCTTGCGTTCAGGATGTGCTCGTGTGCCTGGGATTGTTGTGTGGGGTGACAGGAGAGCTGGAGTGACTTGGCATCAGCTGATGGGGACACAGGCAGCCGGGAGCTCAGCCTGGGGTGCCTCGCTGGTCCTGGGGTGCAGCACAACTCTAACCCTGGGTCCTGAGGTGCAGCACAGCTCTAACCCTGGGTCCTGGGGTGCAGCACAGTTCTAACCCTGGGTCCTGGGGCACAGCACATCTCTAGCTCTGGGTCCTGGGGTACAGCACATCTTTAGCTCTGGGTCCTGGGGTGCAGCACATCTCTAGCTCTGGGTCCTGGGGTACAGCACACCTTTAGCTCTGGGTCCTGAGGTGCAGCACAGCTCTAACCCTGGGTCCTGGGGTGCGGCACAGCTCTAGCCCTGGGTCCTGAGGTGCAGCACAGCTCTAGCCCTGGGTCCTGGGGTGTGGCACATCTCTAGCTCTGCGTCCTGGGGTATGGCACATCTCTAGCTCTGGGTCCTGGCTTGCAGCACAGCTCTAGCCCTGGGTCCTGAGTTGCAGTGCAGTTTTAGCCCTGGGTCCTGAGTTGCAGTGCAGTTTTAGCCCTGGTTGCAGGAGCAGACGCTCCTCACCAGCTGTCCTTCCTATGTGTGTGTGTGTGGAGATCCTGCCCCATGGTCATGGTCCCATCCTGAACTTCAGGTAACTCTCACAGAGCTCTAAAAACCTAACTTTTATGAGACAGTCATCTGAAATTTAAGTGGTGGAGAGAACAGGAGGGAATATATTTTTACTTACCATTAAATTGTTCCTAAATTTCTGATAAATAACATAGAGTCACACAAAGTGAAAAGGGCATGCAACTTCACTATATATTAAACAGAAATCAGATGTTTTAAAATCCATGCTAGCAATGTCAATTAAAAATTGAAAAGACCAACACAATGTGTGATTAAAGATAGTTTCACTAAATCAGCAACATAACAAAATTTTTGATATTTTAAAAAGTTGTGCACAAATATAAACAGAAAATACTAAATAGATGATAACATAGCAAGGTTCTACATCACCTGATATATTTTAATATGTACTGTTCTGGGCAGGATGTCTTGTCTGTGATCTCAGCATAATTGAGTCTGCTCTGTGAGCATTTACTAGTCATGTTTCTTGCCTCATAGTTCATAATTTCAGACTACAAAGTACTCCTGTATGTCCTTGGAAGTTAGGTGTTCTGGTGTTTTTTACCTGTGAATAGGAGCCTTAAGCAGCTATTTAATGTCCGTACAATGTGGATTTATTTTAAAGATTTGAGGACTAGATATTTTAAAGCCACAGATTTTATATGACTCTCATTAATCACATAAGCAGTTGATTTTGGATAGACAGAGTTTAGAGAATTTCAGTTTCAGAGTGATGGATTCCAGGCTTTCTGAAGATTCAGTTGGATCATATTTTGGAAGGAAGATTTTTATTTGAAAATTGAGTTTGACCTTCAGAGTAATTTCACCTAATATCGCCAGATTCTTTTTATAGAATTTTCTTGATTTATAGGGGGCAACAAATAATTTCTAGTTTTGTAGACAGATAGCTTTGGGGTTTTCAGGAGAAATTAAATTACTATTCATTCTTAGATTACACAAAACTTACAAACTAAACTAACCAAAACTCCACAAAACAGTTCCTTCCCCAAATTTAATACTTCAGTATAATTAAATATCCTTGGTCTTCTCTGCTGAGGATAAGAATACGTTTTCCCTTTTGCATAATTCTGTGGTCCTCTGATGCTGGTGTGATGACTAAGTAGGAGTGAAGTTGCAGTCAAGTTGTTTCAAATGAGAGCTAAGCAAGACAATAGAAAAATGTTCTCTAGTAAGATTACAAAATATCTAGACAACTGAAGTGTTATATAAATTCAATATATAATCCTTCCTAGCAATAATTATAAGAGGAATCTATTTTAAAATCATCAGTCTGAAATCTGAATGTTACTGCTACTGGTGTTATCAATTAGCAGCTTGTGGCATATGGTGGTAGCATCATTAGAGATAATAATAGTTAAGGCTCTTACACAATACTTGCAGTTCTGCAGTCCAACTCAACAGGGCCAAGAAAATGTACCTAACAGAGCTGAGAGTTCTACCTAGGAAACTAAAGCCCAGTGGTGTGTAGGGTTATGGGACTTTGCCTTAATCTGGCAGCAATATTGCCAATACTGATGTACCCGAGTCCACAGTTGCTTTTTAAAATAAAGTTTTACAAAATTGATAATAGTTGGTACTGTAAAACTTCTAGCTCCTAAAATAAAAGCAAGTTTTTAATGACTTCTCCAATCCCTTTTTTTCAGTGGGATGTGGAGGTTTGTCTTATTAGCTGCAGGGCTTTTGGGGAAAAGTAATGTACTAGGAGGAAGATTAGAACACTAGTAAAAAGAGGGAGAATTGAATATGCCTGACATAAGTACTTTCCAGGAATTCTTATTAAATATGAACTGTTACTGGAGCTAAAGACACATCTCACTTAAGTCAGTAGTTTAAAATGGAGAAGTCTCTCTAAAACCAAGGTGGTAAAAGAAGCAGTGTCAGTAGAAAAAATATTGTGACTTGTAAAAAGACTCTCCTCAGATGGTCCCTGCTTGCCCATCTCTCAGTCTTTGTCTCAGAACAAGTATAAGCAAGTGGTGGTTTTTCAAGGGATGATACATCCTGGTGCTTAGCTGATTTCACTAGTGCTTTGGGAATACTTACACATCATCTTATCTCTTCTGCACTTCAATTAACAAACATAAACTTCAACAGTCCATAATAGTAGCCTTTAACACCTATTTTACTACTTAGTCTCTCTCACTTTTTAAATTGTTTTCCCCTAGCAAATATACAAATAACCTGCATAAAATAGTCTACAAAGTCTCGGCTTCTCAGTAGTGCCCAGAAATATCAGTAACAACTCCTGCTATTATTGCATATTATGTGGTGATTTCAAAATTATTTTTTGGGATATTGGACACATGTAAATGTGGAAACATGAAACTAAGAGGAAAGTTTTAAAAATCTGCTAATGTATTTGGTTTTCTTTTAAACAAAAGGAATTTTTTAGATAAGTAGCTGTACATAATCGTCAGAAAATGAATCAGTACTTGCCTGAGGTCAGACAGCCCTATGAACTTTTCTCCTCTTTTCTGTTACTTACCAATAATCTCCAGAAGTGGTTTATAATGAAACACACGTTTCCATTTAATTTTTTTTTCCTTACAAGCAAATGTTACATCTTACAAGATTTACTTGGTTTTAGGGGCTGCCAAGACTCACTTGAGTTTTTCCGTTGAGTTCTGTCAAATTTCAGATGGTCTTGCATATTTAATAATGAGAAGTTACATTTTATGATAACTTAGTCATGCTGAGGACATAAGCATATACTGTTAATATGATTTTCAATACAATATTTATTTGCATAATATAGATGATATATACACTAAGACTGAAAAACATCATCTACAATGTCTGAATGAAAAAGCAGGCTGCACATTTCTGAATGTCTATATTCAGTTGTGCTCTGTTATAATGCTTTTTCTGAGGAAACACATGCCTAGATAAACAGGATTTTAAGGAAACTTGAGAAACTTCTCAAGGTGATTATGGCAGGAAAAAAATACCCACTTTCAAATGGCCACTCTGGCTTTCTGAAAGCATTTTTGTGAGTAGAAAAGTTTCCACTCATGCTCCTTGTGAATGGAAAAGTTCCCCTTAAAACAAGGGGACATGGTCAGTTTTGGAAGGGACACATCTGAGTGGAAGTGTTCGGGAGGACTGGCTCGCTGCTGCAGTCCAGGGTGGCTCTGACCACGTATAGATCAGGGCAGCTCTAAAACATTACAGTCTCTTAGGACTGGCAGCTCCATTGAAGCTCCACATCTGAACAGGTCTTCAGGATGCAGGATTTGTCATAGTGTCATGGCTAAAGATTTACCTCTAGAATTCCTGAAGTGCCAAACCCCCATATTACTAATATTTGTTCTCTGTTGACATTTTTAATTCTCATGAATATTTTTGTTAACACCTCTGTCTCTCTCTGCTTTTGTTGGACTCATGATGGTATCTTAAATGCTGCTTTACTGATGCAAACAGCTTAAACTTGTTTAAAGTTGATGCTTATGCGCTTCTTGTGCATAAAGAACCCTTTATAGATTATATTAACAGATAATTGAGTTGCCTTATCAAAACTGGTATACATTTTTTTTTGCTTGGACCTCATACCTAGGAACCTTTTAGCTTTGGAGTTTCTAACAGTACACATTCTGCTGTTTCTGGCCTGTATTGATTTCACTTGGGTAACTATTTGTTGTAGAAGATAACTACGTATTCAGAATATAATCAAGAGTGTGAATGGTAAAGCAATTCAGTAATCATGAAAAAGCTTTCATATAGGGAAAAAATGCTGTAGTCTTGCTGTGGTTTTGTTATTAGGGGTTTAGGAAGGTCCCAAAACTGTGGCTAAACATCAGTATCAGTTTGCTTGCTAATAGCTTGCAATACTTTTCTATAGAAAAATAATATTTTAAAAGTAGAACTTGACTCTAATCCAATTCTCTTCTAAGTGAAGAGTAGATTAAAGGGAAGATGGAAAAGGTTTGATACACTTGAAGGAAAAATGACTGTTCAGTATGTGTAATGCTTGGTGTGACTTCCCACACAACAACTTAGCCAACATTATAACTGAGAAGAAGGTGCTTTTGTTTTTAAAAGTTGAGGTGTGGACAGTCCTGGTATGGATTTGGGTAGTCAAGGAGGGAACAGAGGAAGTTCACTTGCCACAAGGTTTTTTTGCAAAATACGACATAATAAACCAATGACTGACAGAGGGAAGAAATTTTTCCTTCTCTTTCTCCTTCCTTACTCCAAGTTCCAAATCACAAACATGGATCTTTATTAGTATCTGAAAACACAAAATGCCTGGACACACAGCAAAAACTATCCTAATCCCACAATGATTTGGAGGGTCTAATGTTGCTGTACCACGGTAGCTTGAAGAAAGAATCTGTGCTTTTGGGCACTATATTCATCCTTGAATAATTATCTTTGCTAACCCTAAATACACTACCTGGTATTTCACACAGGTTAACAAAGTTTAAGCCTTTGGCACCCAAGAATCTACTATAACTCTGCCTAATTTAAAAGGCTTTAACTCGATCTGAAAAAAAAAAAAAAACCAAAAGCAAGCAACAACTGACCGAATGTGCACAGAGGTAACTCAGGAATAGTCTACATGAAGCTGACAAAACATTTTTCACTAGTAAACTTTACGTGTATGGCAAATGTCTCTGAAATCTAAGAAGATATATTTTTTAAATTATTCATAAAAAATAATTTTTTGTAAGACTTTTTTTTTTCCCAGAAAAAACCCTAAAGGATTATTTTACAGGTTTTTGCATAACAAGACAACACAGCAAAACCTGCTCATGTGATGCCTGTGGGAAAAAACCTACTTCCTAAAGTTTGCCTTTCTTAATGGACTGTTACTGCAGCCATGTTCTTCAAGGGTCTGATCACTGATGATACAAAAATCTTAATTATAAAGTGTTAATTTTTTTATTGCAATATTTAAAAGACTTGATGTAGATTGACAGTTTACAAACTTGAAGTGACAGTTTCTGTATCATTTTCAGTACCACCATGAATAATTGTGTTCTGATTAGTTATTTTCACAGAAGTGCCTGTGTCATTCATTTGGGAAGAATTCAGTTCTGCATGTTGTCATTGAGAAAATGAAATTTGGTTTAATAAAACTCTGTCTTAAATATTAACAGGTATGGGTTCTTATATTCAGTCATGTTAAGCTGTTGTCTAAAGGAAATCCCTGCTCTTCTCTCCAGTTCTTAAAAATTCTTTTTTCCCTTCCTCAATGATTCATTATTCAATAAATTACAGTAAAATTCTAATAGCAGAACTTCAAATAGAAGGATAGAGAAATTAATTATTTTCTAGCAAACTTCTTCATAATTTACTGATAGTTTTGTGCCTAGCCCTCTGCTCTGATTCATAAATTGTTTAAGAACAAAAAAATCTAGTGTCAGCACAATAAGCTAGTCTTATGATAAATTGAGAAATGTAACATGAGTGTTATTTCATCTCCCATTTTACCTTAAAATACTTTTATGTCTCCAAATTCAAGGAAATATAGATATCCCAATTTTCATTTTAGCATTCATTTGTCTTATTATAATTTCAGATCTCTTCAGGTAGCTTTTATGCAATTACAACAGAATTTACAAGATTTTCACATTAAGCTTTGAGCCAAACATGTACGAGATGCATCACCCATATCCAAAGTGGTTTGAACTTCCTGCAATCATAGAACCCTTGAATCATTTCATTTGGAAAAAGCCTCTGTTATCATCGAGTCCAACAGTTAATACAACCCCTCTGTGTTCTCCACTGAACCATATCCCCAAGTGCCACATCCATGTCTCCTGAGTGTTCCCAGGGATAAAGCTCTCGCTTCCCTGAGCAGCAAATTCCAATGTCTAAAATGCGCAGATTCCAATGCCTGAAATCTCAACGTTTGTGAAATAAGCGTTTCTGATGGGTCCCTCCTCTGGCTGCTTCAGCTGCAGGGACAGCACAGTAATGCTGAGTTTCTCTGACTTCCTGCTGTATTTCTGGTGGGAATGGTGCTGGGTGCACAACTGCTCTCTGTGGTAGGCACTGTCAGCTGGGTCCATAGGCTCAGAGCTGTGCCCTCTGGTGTCTTTAGGGTGTTCTGAGTGGAGCTGTCTTTGAGTTCAGCTGCTTCTTTTCTAGCCAGCTGCTAAAGTGGGACACAGGACCATTACGAGCCCAAGGATTAACTTGTTAGGTGTTCGTCATCTTAAGGGCTATATTTTATAGTTATAGTGTGGATTTAAATTCCCAATATTAAGCAATAATTTAAATCAGAATTCAATATGCCTTACCTTAAAGATTATTTTTATGGTTCTTGATTATCTCTAGCAGCCATAATTTTTTTAAAAGAGCTGTTTTAAAACACAGTGTATCATAGCCCAATCGAGTGTTGGAACAGGGTACACCACTGCTTTCAAATGACTATGAAACAATGATGTGCTGTAGTTGAAAAAGTGCTTTTACCTTAAGAATCTGTTTTTAATTCAAATGCCGGCTAAATTCCAGCTAAAAGTACATAAGCTGAAGCTTTTATGCGCTGCCACACATATACATATCTATATGCACACATGTGCACAAACATGCATATACATACACTTGATACATGCATTCTTTTTATCAGATGTAAAATATCATCAGTCATTCCACTAGAAATGGAAAATTTCAAGTGTTGCAATTAGCTTGGGGATCAAGGCCAGTGCTTAAATCCTGTTGGAGAACACTGATATTTTCCCAGAACACTATGCCTACTTCAGTATCAATGGTCTAGATGCATATAAAATGTACTATGTTGGCATTTCCAATGTTTTAGTTACTTAAAAATAAAATATTTTTGTATGTGTAACTAGGGCAGAAGCACTTGACCTATACTACTTTAGGTGGAATTTCTGAAGACACTTTTAATATTATATATTTACTTTTAAAATGTAAAATCGATTCTAAAAAGATTTATTTAAAGGAGACCTGGCAATATATTTTAATCAATTCCACCTAGCCATGTTCTTGCTGAATATTAACGTGTATCATTCTGCTGCTGAATCAAAGTCATTCTTAGAGAAAACTATTTCATCTTTTTGAAACACTTGAATGACACAAATCATTATGCTAAATGTATACAGATTCAGCCTCTCACTGAATATAGGGGCTATAGAGAAAATCAAACACTTCACCTGTCTAAAAATAGGCCAGGTATTTCAGTTTTGATAACTGTAGATTATCAGAGTTCTCTTTTATTTGGTGATGTGTTTTCCTGTGGTGTGCATCACAGAGAGGAAATTGAGATTAATGATAATAGCTCAGATATTCAGAAAAGATGAAATAGCAAGGAAAGAGATGCTGGGCTGTACTTTCATGAGATGCAATGTGTGTATGCACATAAAGCAAATAATGCAGCTCATAATTAAATTGAATCAGAAATATATTGAATAAATACACTGGAATTATAATGTTTGGTAAAGAACTTCACTCTACAGGTATTTTTTAAAAGCTTACACAAAATAGTGTATTTAGTTCACGGTTTTCTTTCCAAAGAGAAAGACAACAGAACCAAAGCAATTTTGAAGGCAGTTGAGCCATATGAAATAAAGGATTGGTTTCTAAATTTTCCCACTTATATACATATGTATATGTGTGTATATGTGAACATAACACAGTATTATGAATCTTTTTCTTGAAAATTAAACAGCAGGAACTCCAACTGATGAAAGGATAAAAATTATGAGCTTTTTAGTTTTACTATATCTTTCAGTCTCACAACATTATAAAACTCCTAATTTAGATTCACTCAAATGGCTTTCTAATGTTTAAAAAGTCATGGAACTGATTTGAAAAAAATTTAAGTGGATGTAATTTTCATTAAGTGATTTTTTATTTTATTTTATTTTTTTTATTTTTTGCTAATCTTAACAAAATTAGGGTCAGAATATATATTTAATGTTTAATTTATAGGATAAACTTGTGTTGGAATTTTTTAAACCCTAGTGTGCTAGGTAATATTCCTTAATACTTTTTGTATTCCTAATTATTAGTTAGATTTTTTTTTGCGTGTATGTCATTTTAACCAATACAAAGTATGACCAAATCTAGGTATCAATGTCATAGGCAGCCTTTTCCAATTTCATTCATATTTGGTGACTGGATTCCAATACGCTCTTTATAAAATTCCTTGTTGATTGCTACTTATATGGTATATTATACAGATTTAGTCAGGTGGTCCTTGAATTTAAATCTATCTTAAATTATCCAGCACTAAATGTTGGTCTCCTCTGATAATAGTAATAATAATAATAATAATAATGACTTTATTAGGAGAAAATAAAAAACACATAGAAACAGGTGAGATTATAGTTATCTCCATTTATTAGTTCTAGTCTATAGTTCTTTAAAGAGGGAAAAGTGTTTGGTGGAATATAATTATTACAGTAACCCCAGTAGGACATCAGCAGGCTGAAGAATTCAAGGGGTTTTGGGTTTTACTTTGAGATGAAACATAATAAAGCAAGGAAAAAAAATCTCATGGGGTGTTTTTTTGGTTGGTTGTTTTGTTGTTTTTGTTTTTCTTCTTTTTTGAGGGTGGGTTTTGGGGGTTTTGGAGGGTTTTTTTCAGTTTTTTTGGGTGTCTTTTCCGCTCTGTTTTATTTTTTCTGTTTTATTTTGTTGTTGTTGTTGTTGTTGTTTGGTTTTTTTTTATTTTGTTTTGTTTTGGGTTTTTTCTTTTTTCTTTTTTCTTTTTTCTTTTTTCTTTTGTTTTGTTTTTTTTGTGGGTGGGTTATTTTTTTGTTTTTGGTATGTATAGCCTGAATAAGACAGCTGGAAGCAAATCTGGGAGCTATATGACCAGAATGGAGTGAGGACAGCATCCTGTGGGTTGGGTGCCAGCATGGCTCATAACAGTGAGAAAGAACATGTAGCTTATTTTGCCCTTTGGGTAGCAAGCCTCAAATGTTGTAGATGGTTTTATTCTCATGCTTTTAGCCTTTCTTGCTGTGATATGTTTCATTGCATTGCAAAATTCTCCATGCTAGTTTAGTTCCCTGCACTTTATGCTGTCACTCCATTCCTTCTCATATTCCCAGCTAGAGGGAGGAAAGCTTGCTTTGGGCAGTCTGCATAAGGAAGAGTGTTCTGCCAGCAGCTTGGAAAGATGCTGCGTATTGATATATAATTTTTTTTTTTTTTTTTAAATACTTGTTATTTCTGTAGCAGTTGCCTCATGGATATGCAGAGGGTAGAAGGATAGGAGTGATAGGATAGGTTTAAGGAATTGACCAGGACCTAGAGTAACAAGGAATGCTACTGAGCCATAACCTCCTTCATTATTTGGAGTTTTGGGGAAAACTGCCTAATTGCTGTCTGGAAGCTGCTATTAAGATCCATTATAAGAATAAGATTTAAAAGCTTTCATATTAGCTGTAAATTTGTGGCTTTTAAAAAATACCACAGTAATTCCAGTGAACACGACTGTTTTGGAAAGCTGTTCCAACTGAAGGTCAATGGACCTAAGAGTTATATAGTTAAATACTTTCTCAAGCTGCACAAAACACATAGAATGGACCACATGGAGAACTTTGTAATCAATCAGTCTTTCTTTCAGGACCTCAGTTTTTTAGGACCTGGCAGCCACAAAGGGCTAAGGGGATTTTTAAATTATATAAAAGAGAAATTCTCATAGATCCATACTTCAATTCTATAGTGACTGAGTTTTACAGTTGGAGGAATATATTACAAGCTTCCTAAGGCTTGTAAATAATAAATTTTTGTATGCAATTTTTCCTGACACATGAGATGTGAGGCATGTTTCAGTGCTGTGCATCTCTTTATATATTAATGGAGAAGAAATATTGGAAAAATTCTAATACTATTGCAATTGATGGGTAGTATACCACTGATTCAGAAGGTAAAGATTTTAATTTCTCTAGTCTATATTGAAAAAAAAAAAGGAAGCCAGTGAAACAAATTCTTTGACATTTTCATCTTTGGAACTCCAAGCAGTATATTAATGCACCTTTTTTGACAAGTTTTTTAGTCTCTTTTAAAATAAGTCTCCTAAGGTCAAGCTGTGCCCTTTTAGAGTATGAGATCTGCCTAAAAGAACACAAAATTCATAGTTGCAGCACTGGTGAAACAAAAAGTAGCTGGGATTTTGGTCTGAAGACAAATACCTTTTACCTTCAGTGTGCATACCAGTCAGCCTCTATGCTCAGGTGAACAAGGATTCAATTATTTTCCAGGATACTGTAAATAACCCAAATCAGAACTGTAATTTCTGGCCATCCTCTGACTTCTCTTTTTCCTCCAATGTTGGTTTTACAGTTTTCAACAGCTGTTCTCTCATCCTTCTCCTGAAAGTGAAATCTTACTCTGCAAATGTTATTTGCATCTCCAGCTTTCCTCTCAAGAAAAGCAGATAGGATCTAACTGCAAACAATGGCTCTTCATTGATTGTCTCTGAGCTTCCTCATGGCAGAAAGGGGAGAGTGCATTATCCTCTTAACTTGCTGGTGTTCTTGCTGGAGGCATAGAAAGATCTGCAGTATATTTAGGTAACCAGTGTGAGAACAGCTACTTTCAAACAATCAAAAACAATACCTATGAGAAGAGGGATAGGAAGTGTAAAAAAAACAACAAAAAACCAACAAAAAAAAACCCCAACAAACAAACAAACAAACAAAATTTTTTAAAAAACCCAAACCACAAAACCAATGCTGAAGCACTCTTCAAGTAATTCTGAAGCTAGGGAAACTGATGGCATATAATAACCACGAAAATGTTCCCTCTTCCCAATGAAATGTCACAGATTAGGTTTTAATAAGTGTTGGTATTTACTAGGCAAAAAATTCTGACTAGCATAATAAACAACCTCATTTGATAATGTGTGGTTGCAAATTCACTGTGCTTGAAGAGAGAAAGCAAGCTCTGAAGCCATTTGGCATGCGAAGACAGGCTTACAAAAGATGTACGTCTTTTGTAGACAAGAAGGAGAGATGATATTTACTTAAACTTGCAGGGTTTTTTTTATCTATTAAACTTAGGATTTTCTTTGTATAATATGTAATACAATAAAAAATGTCACCTAATGTTTAATATTAAAACCACATAAATTATTTAAACTTTAGAATTAAGAAAGAAGTCCCTGATAGTGATTTAAAGAATTCAATAGAGGTTATTGAATCAACAGTACTGGCGTTCTAGACAAAGCCTGTTTAACTCATAATTTGAATTATGATATAAAAGACTGGAAAGACCAATGAATGAGCAAACACAAGATGGCAAAAATAAAAATGGATATACAAGTCTTCTTTACACAACCACAGCACTATAATTTTGATTACAGTACTCATATTTTAATTGGGAAACATAACATATTCTGTAGAAAAATGAATGGGAATTTTTGTATTTCTTGTCTGTCCAGCATTTCACCCTAACTTCTCCACATCCACTGAACACTATTTTCTCCAAAAGTGATGTCTACTAATCACCAAGTAGGAAACTTCTACATTTCCATGTCACTAAGATTGATTGAACAGATTATCAAGAACTAAGGAGTACCTTTTAAAAAATTAGGGCACACTTGGAGAAAGGAAAAAAAGGAGAAAAAAAGGAGAAAACAAACATTACAGGGGATAGAAAACAAATCTTTAAAGTTTTTATAGTCAATGGATTGAAGAACAGATGGGATTTTTTTTGTTCTGATCCAATGTATAACTAAGCAGCAGGATCAATGAAATGTAGACATTCCAAATACTTGAATTCTTTCTTTTGAGCCCAATATGTTAGATTTTAATATTCAATAGCATTGAATAATGTGTAAAACAAATATTATCTAATTTTTCTTTACACAAATTAGCTATAAAGCTGTAATGGAAGACATGTATTAGGTAAACTTTGAAACAGTAGGAATGTCCACAACAGCTTCTGAAAACATTATTTCCATGATTATAAAGGTCTTCTATTTCACAATTTATAATATCTAAAGCTTTTCATTTGTCAAATCCTAAATATCATGCATACAGATGAACAAGTAGAATGCATTAATAAGGCAGATCACCCTGAAAATGATATAATTGGTAACACCTGTAAGCCCAGATTTTCAGTGTTACTGAATTTAAGAGTTATTGCATGAATTATATATAATTTATTTGAGTCCTTAGTGAATAATAAAATCTAAGACAGCAAAATGTACATAAAGATTTGTATTAGAAGAATTACCAGTTCACAAAATCACCAGTTTGTATCACAAAATCAGTGGTTTCCCAGTGAATCACTGTTTTCCCAATAGGTGATTGGAAAAAAAATTTGGATCTTCTGAAATGACAGCTGATGAGACTTAACTTTTATATATATATATGGGGTTAAATCTTCTAAAACATTAAATATGCAGCAACTGTAATATTTAAGCATTATGTTTTACTGTGGATCAATAAAAGATGAAATAATTTTTAGAAACCCTAGAAATAAATTTTAGTAAAAGCAATATTAAACTTGAATGAAGCGATATATCACTGTCACTACTGGAATTTGTTTCACAATGGCAGCCCTGAGATCAAGAGAGTGGGAGTTCAGGCTCTATTTTAAATCCTCAGAGATTTGCAGGAAATCAGAGCAAATAAATTAACATCTCTTCCTTTGAATTACTTACCTACATGTATAGATGGAAGTTTTCTACCCTGAAGGGTTTTACAGCATGAGTCACTCATGTGAAGTTTTGGGGAGGGAGGGAGGAAAGAAGGAATGTTTCAGGAGAAGGTACTTTGTGTAGAAGCACTTTCATAAAGGGATTATACTGTTATCCGCTTGAAAGCGGTCTTTGTTTCTAAGGTAATTTCATTTGGTATTCTAATCCTTTCAGGTGGTGATGTTTGCTTTGCCTTATTGAACCTAGAATAGGATTTTTGCATGCTTTCTTGATTTTTCTAGCCATTAAAACAGTCTGTGCCAGTGACTTGGCATAAAACTAGTGTTATCCTGCCATACTGCTCCTTGCATATTCCTGTGAAGCTCAGCAGATGCCTTCTGTAGTTTGCTTAAAGTGTGACTGCAGTTACAAAAGTGTCACCATGTGGAAGAGCAGTCTGAGAACAAGTTTCCCTAAACAAAGGGTGAAAAGTTGGTAAAACTATCTTCTTGGCTTATTCTCACTGACTCCAGGCAAAACAGGCTGGTAAACTAGATATCCACAAAAGGGTGATTGTTATTTATGCTGCTGATGTGAAAGGTATGCATAATTCAGTGGGAGAATGGATTTCGTACCTATTGCATAGATTATCTGAGACTATCAGTTCTTTTATGATAGTTACTTAATTGAATTTTCTAAAGCTGTTTCTCACCCATTTTGCTCATTTGTTTAATAATGTGGACTGGAGATGTAGAAGCCAAATCTTGAAATACATTTCAACAACCACTTAGAACATTACCAGTGAAGGTGAGATATGACCACCAACGATCTTTAATGCTGTTATGTCCAGCAAAAGCAGTATGATAAAAAAACAGTAAACTGTGAAAGCTAACAATCAGAAAGATTATTTACCTTTTATGGGGAAAGGCTCCTACTTTGATAAAACACAGCTAAGAAAAGTTTTGAAACTTTCTTTAGCATGGTTTATTTCAAAAGCAAAGCTGCAAGATAAAACACAGATGGTGTTAGGAAAAATCTTTTTTTTTTCCTTTTTTTTCCTTTTTTTTTAATGCTGCAGTTTCCCAGAAGAAAATGAGCTGTGAATGGAGAGTGGATGGCACCATTTTTCTGCTTTTTTCACCTAGGCTTTTTCCACCTAGGCTTTTTCTGGTTGTTCTCTGAAGACATGTTATATAGTTAAACAGTTTTAAACACCATCTTTTTAGATAACTCGAGGCACTTGGCCCTTAAAGCACAGCTATTTGGTGAGTTATGCTTGCCCCTCTGCCCAGACATGGCAGGAGTTCAGTCCAGTACGTGAGAGACTTTCTGTGTCACAAATTGGACAGGAAGGAGTGGAAAGTAGCAGTAAGGAGACCATTCTCTGAACTAGCCTATAAAGGGTGCATTAGTGAGCATGTCCTAGTAGAATGCTAGGTGGATCCACAAATGCATCCCTTTGCCACCCTATGGTGTGAGACAGAAATTGCCAGCACAGGCTGGATAATTTGAGTGACTACATTTTTATTTAAAAGGAAAAAAGTGTGTGTTGGAGAAGAGGTAAGTGTGTCAAATAAGAAGCCAGAATTACCAGAAACTTGTCCGTTTTTCCCCTCCTCTTTCTCCCATACAAAATCCAAGTATGATGTCATTCATACCCTTCTTTTTACTTGGACCATTTTCTGAATCGGGTTTGGTTGCTGCTAGGAATCTCTTTATCTCATGAGTTAATCATGGAGGACAGCGATGGTGACTCAGGATAGCAGACTAAGCAAATTTGAGAAGCAGTCTTTCCTCAGCCGTCCAACTTACTTCTACTTCATAGAATTACATTTAGTTCTCCATTTCATAGACTTCTAAGCACAGACCAGATTCTTAAATAAAGCTTCTTGCCATCAGCACTGATGTTCATTTTTCTTGACCTGCAACAACATAGGTGAAGCCTTTGTTGTAAACAAATGAGAGGGTTTTTTTTGCAAACAAATGAGGTGGGTTTTTTTGGACCTTACTCTTTCAATGTGTGATTTGTCTACATTGGCATATAAAGGCATGAGACTTGAAGATTTTGACAGGATGGATTCATTTTCAGTGAATCCCCATGATATAGCTATTCCTCAATCAAAACTATTTCAACTAGGTTTTCTGTACTGGAGTCCTGAGAAAGGATGCCGCTCTTTGCCCTGCTCCTAGCACTACCAGCTAGTTTCTATTATCTAAGCAGAGGCAGTAGAGGCACATTTCAATATGATGTCTGTAATGATAATTCTACCCAAATGTCTCAAAAGAAGGGACTGAAAGTTCATTTAAAATAAATATATTAATCCGTACGTAGATCTAGTAAGATTTATCACAAAAGATCACCTTGATGCTAGAAAGGACTGTTTTGTCAAATGATTGTGATTTGTATCTGATCCTGAATAATTTAATAGTCTTTCTGCATTTAAAATATTTGTCACTGAACAGCATTATTTACAATGAATGCTGTTTAAGTCTTGCTTATGTGTATCTGTAATCCCTGTTAATAGATGTATGGAAAGGTTCCTTATCCTTTCAGGATTCCAGGAAATATATACAACAATGTGGAAACAAGACCTAAAAAAATTAGGACTTACCTTTTGAAATTCTTTGATCTGAAAACCTAATTTACATGTCCCAAGACTAAGATGTTTTAAGAAGAAACCCATCCTCTTTCTCCATAATTAAGCAGACTTCTGCATGTACTTCAGCTTCAAAATACACTAATCAGTGAACAGTTTGCATACATTAATACTCTAAATGTATACAAAGGTGTTAGCTGCTTTGCTTTACTATTCAGTCAGACTGAGATAATAAGTACTTCAAAACTAAAAAAATTCTTCTCCAGTTTGCCTTTGTAATAAACAGTATATATCTATTCCTTCACTAGTGTTATTTAGGCCTGTTTCTGAGAGACTTTTATCACAAGTGTACTATTCTCCAAAAGTAAGATTTATACTCTCATTATTGAGGTAAAAATGTACTTTTATTAAGCAGCCATGTTTATGAAAGAAAGTTATTTTTCCATTGTGTAAAAAAAAGAAAATTGCTGCAGATACCATCTGCAGTATATGATCTGATCCGACACAAAAAAACCCTCGAATTAATTACTCCCATTAGTTCAAAGTAATCAGACTGTCTGTGCACCTATGTTGCTAATCAGTAACACAGAACAACGAACTCATTATTTACCAGCAATGCAAAAAAACTTGGTTGAAGTCACCAATTTCCCTGAATTTGTGAC
This sequence comes from Rhabdornis inornatus, assembly GCA_013397075.1. Taxonomy (NCBI): domain Eukaryota; kingdom Metazoa; phylum Chordata; class Aves; order Passeriformes; family Rhabdornithidae; genus Rhabdornis; species Rhabdornis inornatus. Next base: position 174,480 of record VWZS01009294.1, read on the forward strand.
AGGTAAGGCCATTGCTAGCTTTTTTAGTTCAGAATCTTTCTCTCTGTATCCTATTCACATGTGTGGATAAGTGGTTTAGATGAACTAAATTCAAAATAAGTCAGCAACCAGCTTAGAAGGCAGATTCTATTTGATGACAGTGCTGGCTTGTCACCGATACTCCAGACAAATCAACCATGCATTTTAGTAGAATCTATCTTATAAAGAGGATTTGCTGAAACAGGAAAATACAAAACCTTGATCCTCACAGTGAAATGACATAATAAGTGATTTTTTTTGCCTGGTCTTAAAGAGTCAAAAATTCTTGTTAGGTAAGTGTCATCATAGCATGCCCTGCATTTCTGTGCATTTTCTTGGCTTTTGTACTTTATTCTAATTGAATTGCAGCTTCTTATAGCTATTTTAAGGATCAATACTTCTTCACAGGGGCAGGATGAATAAGAATCAATCTGAACACTTCAGCTCCTTCATCAGGAATTGCTTCAAATAGCAGCTCTTTCTCTGCAGTAATCCATGTGATTCTGTTAGCAGCATCACTCACTGACAACAAGACACCTGAACTGTGTATCTTTCTCCGTTCATTGGGATTTTTTATTGTCACAGAGACCAATGTTCTTTCTTATAAGGTTAGAAGAGATCCATAATAGCTTCTCTGCCATTATATTTTAAACTCTAGACTTCATTAACACACTCTTCAGCTTGTTCACTTTCTGACTCTTTGCTGCTTATGAATTATTCAGGGTAGATTTCACTTGAGGTAAATAGTTTGATTTGAAGTTTTTTGTATCTGGATTTAGATGCAATGAGAAGAGTTAAATGCTCAGAATTTTAAGTGAGGAGAATTGCAGAGGCTCAGCTATTAAGATGGAAGACATTTGCTGTTAGTGCTCTGGGGCTGCCACTGAGATCTCAGCACGGTGCTATTTGTCATTCTGAAGTAGGTAGGCATTATGAAGCCTGGAGTATAAATCAGCCTTTACATGGTGTCGAGTCCTGAAGCACTTTGAACACTCTAATCCACTTCTGAGTTAACAGAACATTTTTGGTTTTACAAGCTTTAAAGTTTCCCTTTTTAGTTAACCCTGTCATCTTGCTATTAATCATCATTATTTTTTAGAATTATACATACCTCCTCAGATACAATTCCTAATGTTTTGCTTCAAAGCTGTGATGATGTCACTGAGATGAGCTTTAGTTTTAACCATCTAGTAGAGATGAAGTTCCAGCAAAATTAATATTATGGATTCTGCTCATGTAGAGAGGAATACTGCCTTGTCCTACCAGCAGGTGAGGATTGTTTGGATGCTGCACCAAAGCATGATGTCTATACCTTGTCTCCTTCACTCACTTCTGTGTAATATCATGTTAGTGTTACCTCATGGACAGAGCTGAGTTATTTCCCTGTGGCTGTTTTCACTGTATCCCTGCAGTCCAGTAAATATTAGCTCAGCACAGCAAAGCAAACTCTTTTAAATGCTGATTATCTTTCATCTGGGAAGCCAGTGTACATGCAAAGGGTCAGTTCAGAAACTATATGTACTATAGGTTCTCAGTTCATTGAATCTCAGTTTCTGTTCTTCTAGTGGCTAAGTAAACATTTTAGCCATCAGCGACCATTTTGCTGATTGAATATTGCTATATTTATTATTATAGAGATTTCTGTCCAAGAGCACCACGGTGCAGTCAGTTGAATTTACAGTGCTTTTACAGGTGGAGTTGTTAGCATTAATGAAGTCCATTAAAATCACATAATTTTCCTGCCAGGCAGCACAGTCTGCAGGCACTGGCCGATGTGTCACTGGCAGCCACAAGTCAGAGTTACAGAACCGCTGCTTATCCCTGACAGCAACCCCAGCCCAGCCACACGGGCTGCTGCTGGGCTGGGCAGAACTCCCCTCTGCTGCCAGGAAATCTCTGCCATGTAAGACAGCTGGAGTGAAGGGAAAAAATTCTCACAGATTAAGGTGTTACCACTAACTTTAGAGAAATGCAGGCCATATTTTGATTCTGTAGTCTGCAGAACAGAGAGTCTTTAAAAGGCAGGCCATGATTGAGGACAGTGCTGTCAGAAGATTCATTTATTTGTCAATTTATTTAACTCTGTTTCTTAACTTTCATATGGTGGAACATAAATATTCCAGATCTAATTAATCTAAATTAGCTTAGCCCAAAAGTTAAGTCGCTGTGATCTCTGTTAAAAAGCTTGTTTTCTTTTACAGCCACTCAAAGTTGTTATTTTCATTGAAATGTTCATGCTCAGTAAGGAAGTATAATAGTTCAGTGGCAGAGTGATTGCTTGTGCTAGCAGTAGCACATTGAAGTTATATGACCTCTCATTAATCTGTACTTTGATAAGGTCCTGGAGTGGTAGGATTAATGACATTCTACTGTAAATTATTCAAATCCCTGCCTGTGCACAGACTATCTCTTTGGAGAAACACACAAGTGATACTGAATCTTTTACTGCCTTGGAGAATAACTACAGTGGTCCAGAGACAGAAATTTGCTCATCTGTATTTTGGATCATGTGAATTGCCTAAAACCAGGCAGCTTTGCTTTTCTCTTATTGTTTTTTCTGCATGTGATTTTACTTCTAAAAGTATTCTACTTTTGCAAAGGCTGTTTTTCCTATTCCCCCATCCTTTTCATTTTATCTTTTGAGCCCCATACAGCACACTGAGAGCTATGTACCTAGGCTAGCTTGGTGACATTAATTTCATTTGGTCCACAAGGCTTTCCTGGCTGCTTATGTTTCCCTTGTGCCACATTAGCCTCATCAAATTCTGTTTTCCCTCTTGGCTCCTTTCTGTCAGCCTGCATTCTTCTGAGCGTTGTCTCTTCAGCCATATCTCATCCCATGCAGTGCTTTCAATTCTTGTTACCAACATTACCTCCCCTGCGAGGATTATAAACCCTGCTCCTAGTGCAGCAAAACTATGTGGATTTCATGGCCAGGACAACCTTTCTCTAAGGAAAAGAAAAATGAGCATGCCACTCTCACATTTTAAGATCTATTCCAGAAATTCATGGACCTGAATGTCAGAGGGACTATTAATATTTCTGGTACAGCCCTATATCACAACTCACAGAATTACTTCCTCAGTCATCCCTCTATACAGCTGAGTAAGCTCTGATTAAAAGGTATCCTGGATCAATATATGGGAAACAATACATCTAGCAACAGAGAGTTTTCCACATCCTTTAACTATCATTGATTAAATGTTTATCAATTATTCAGCTGGAAGTCCAACTCCTACTCATGACTTTCACAGCTGTTTCTTAGACTTAAGAAAAATTCTATTTTCTAGTTTCACACAGCGCTTTTCTATGCACTACTGTGTGCCATATTTAGATCAATTGGATTTTTGTCAGGTCAAAAGCAGGTCCTTATGCATGGCAAGCCAATGCTAATCTATTTAAATTTTTCCATTTTTGAAGTGTAAAAACTGAATGCAGTAGAGACTGTTGTCCCAGTGCTGTACACAGAGTCATCCTGCCTGAAAATTTCTTTTTTCTATATTGACGAACTGCATTAGCCATTGTTTCAATAGTTTTCTCTTGACAGTTTGTGCTCAAAAGATGAAAGATCAAATAAAGCCAATTTGAAAAATCATCAGAAAGTGAACTTCTTGCAGTGGAGTACAGGGTTGACCAACATCAGTTGATAGACCAGTCCTAGGTTAAGGAGTGTTTTTTTCTTCAGCACAACACCATGCCCAAGTTCTATAGATAATTTCTACCAATAGAAACCATTCTTTAATTCGGCTGTGGATGGTCCTGAGGCTGCTGTGCTGTTCTGGTTGTTAGTATCACTGTACAAGAAGGCATGGCTCCCCAGAGATTCTATCTCACCTGTCATCACTGGGCTGCTCTGTGCCATCCTTTAGTACACTTTATGGACTGATCCTTTGCTGAGCTGCATTTTGACAGCATGTGTGCTGCCTATTCTGCTTCTCAGCAGTTTGCAAAGCACTGCTCTACCTTTTCCAGTCCATAGCAGAATCACACTAGTGAAGAGATTCACAAACCTTATCTCTATTGTTCTCCTTCCTAAAACTTTTAAACTGCTACCAGTTAAAAGAGGTTACCTTTTATTCTTGATGGTATATTGTTACTGGAAACAGAGATCAAAATTTTTAATTTTGTTATCAGATAACAATCTTTTTAATTTTCCACATATGTAAAAATTACTGGTAGACTTTATACACCAATGCCTTTGCAGTCCTCAGTGTTCTATGGCCTATGAGAATATTGCTGTTTACTAAGCTCATACTTCAAATGATATTAGCCTGTTTTAACAACACAAAAACAGATTTCAGGAACTTTGCTTAAAATCTTTTACGGCAGTTTGCCTTTGAAACTACTACAAAATTGTAATGGCTTTTCATTTTGATTTGCTGGCAAGAAACAATTTGACTGCCCTTTCTTTGAAAAACTTAAAGGCTGAACAGAAAATTATTTTGCTGACACACTAAATGCTTTTTGCAACTGAACTGATTTTCTTTGGTAATAAAAGTTGATTGGTATAATGAAAAAATGTTTTATGTAAGCATCACACTACTGCACCAGTGCAGCCCTCCAGCCTTCTCTGAGACTCTCAGGCCACACTCATTTGAATCAACAGGCTTATCCACATGGTACAAGCTCAGAACAGAAAATGTCAGCCTCAAATTATTTCTTTGATTATATACCCAGATTAGGGAGCAGCATGTTAACATGCTCTCTGGAATGTATTTATGTGTATATATTTGCATAAAGAAATGCTTATATTCACACACAAACAGACATTTAAGTATTATTTGTATCTTTTAATTTATGTTCAGCAGTCTAGTTTCTATTTGACTGAAAACCTGTAGCTGCTTTCTCCCTGTTAAGTGGTAGTGAATTGCAATTTCTGAGAAGCAAAACTCACTGTTACACTTCCCAGAGTGAGGCAGAAGAGGAGTTGCATAAATTATTGCTGTTTTTTTACTGAAACTCAAGAAATCACTGATGCTTTATACTGCCAGCTCTGTAACATCTAATATAAACTTAAGCTAAAGATAGATGCCTTGATAACTGCCTGTTCACTAATTACTTCTACTGAAGCAGTTTAATATCACCATTCATTTATTTAGACACTCCTCTTTTTTTTTTCTCTACAGCCTTCTTTATCTTCTGTTACTGAAGCATTTAAATCTAAGAACTTGTACTCCAGTATGCTGTAATTGAGTTTAAATGTTAATTTTCCCAATTTCCTGAAGTATATGCTTAAAAGAATTTCATATCTTAGAAATAATGATATTTATTTTCACTGGAACAATAGAAAATTCTCATTGTGTTTCTGTTTCAAGTAACCCTCTTCAGTTACATACCAACACCTCCCTCATTTTCTTTATCAACCTGATGAAATTCCTCAGAAATCTACAGAGGGTTCTCCTTGCTTGATACTGTAGAACGGAGATAACTGATATTGGTGTCAGTTCCTTTTTTGCTTGAAATTTACCCTAGATAATTTGATTCTTCTTTTTTATTTTCCTAGTTTATTATCAAAAGAATTTCTGCTGTGTTTAACACCTTAGAAGCACTGAAATGGAAGAATTTCCAGAATAACCAAGTCTAGTTCGTTACTGCTTTTATAACTCTCTTAGCCGTTTAATAAAGCTGCTAAAATCAATTATGTCTGTTGCTCAAGGAGTTTTGATTTATTCAGGATTCCATATTAAGCTTCCGTTATCCACGTATACTGTCTTTTGGAGATGTTCCTGTTTACAGCTGGTTTCTGCTTCACAGAAGAAGAGAAAAATATCTGCAGGAGTTTAAGAGGGTTTCTTAGTCCAATGAATTTGTCACAAACCCATAGATTTTACTCAGAGGGCTCTGCCTTTCATAAACTTAATTACTGTCTCCACCTGTTGTGAAGGGCCAGATGGGCCACTGCTGTTATTTCACCCTTTCTAGGGGACAGAGCACTTCCAAGAGTTTCTGTAGCTGCACAGTGAATTTGTTTGTTTTTCATGCTGCTCACACACAGTAGAAGGCTCCTTTAAATAGGGCTGGCAGAAGTCCATGCTGTCCCTCACTGTGGGAGCAATTAGCTCTATTATATAGATAACCAAGCTCATAGAAATGAGGTATGGGTACCGTTACATGCCCCTGCAACATTTGTTTAATTGCTAAAGCACTTGTTTATGCACTGCTTTGTTGGAAGAAAATGTATTAAACTATAAAACAATGATCTGTCAGGTATAAAGCTTGCAACCTTGAGGGGATCATTATGGGGCTCAGATCCAAAGAATTTGAGAGATTTTGTCATATATCAAATGTCTGAGACCTGAGTTTCATCTTAGCTATAAGGCAGTTTTATAGACTGTCAGCATGAAGAGAATATTTACATATTTTTATCAGCAAGTAATTGGTTTTTCATCATTTGTGTTTTCTGTCTTCTTGCATTACACTATATCATACTGTTCATAAGAAACTGCAGTACTGTCATGTCAAGTGGCATTGCTATGTTACCTCAAAGCATCTGACTTACTTCCTTACTGTTGTTTGGTAGAACAATGAAATTAATGAATTGTGTTCAAGCCAGTGGCAGCTTTGATGCTTTTTAGCTGGTAGATATAGCAACAAAATTTTATGGTAGATATGAGTATGCAAATGTGTGTAATGCAATGGAGGTTTGGCAGATCAATGCAGTACAAAAAAAGGCAGAGCATATGTTATCCATTATCAAGCTAAAACTAAGAAGAATAAGTGCCATACACAAGTAAAGATGAAAAATGTTCAATACCTTGTAACTTTCTCCTATATATTTCTTTGCAAGCTAGCCTTGATTACTATGTCTGTTCCTGCAGTCTTGGATATAGACAGTGAAATCAACACTGAAGTCTGCTGCTTGGGTTTATATAGAAATTCAAATACTTGGGGCATGTTGTGACCCTTGCATTTCATAACTGCTTCTGGAGACAAGTAGGAGAACATTACAAGATCTTTTCAAGGTAATGGTCATTCTTCATAATTTTGCAGAATGCATTTTAACAGTCTTTATGAAGTTTTAACTCAGATTGAAACTGTACCTTAGATAAGAGCTGTCTCTATCTCAAACCTTATTTATCTATAAGTTATTCATTCCTGGAAAAGCATACCAAACTCACATCTTAAATTTTGTGTGTAATAACCTACATATACACTGATAGTGAGATACACTTCTTTGCCTTACCTTTATGGATTTAAGCCCGTAATTTTAATTGGTTCAAGGCAAATTTAAAAACTGCTGCATTGTGATTTTTGATAAACCTTTGTGAGTCCTAAGCTGCTGTAGTCAAGCAATAGGGCCCCTATTATGTGGCAGTTGCATCTGTTTTAGCATAAGCTGTTGTTTAAGACTGAAAGTTCTTAATTAATGATCTCTTGTTCCTTTGTCATCCTGCATTTAGATGCCAAAATTTTAAAAGTGGAAGAAATAGCATGTTTTCTGTCCCTATGGGCTTTCTAGAGTAATCAACACTCTGTAAGTTCAAGCTTCTAGAAGTTAAAACAAGACCTTAAGTCTAAACAAATTTTCTAAATTATTATCTTTAATTTAAAAATATTTTATTATGTTATTTTTAAAATACTGGTATTTCTTGGGAAAGGTTAAACAGAATTTACTTCTACTGGAAATCTAAACCTTCCCACACCGAAGGTATTAATTTATTTCAGTCTTATTGAAGCATTATATCTGAATTCTGTTAGTGCTTGAGGTTTAAGTATAAAACAGCACTTTCAATCTATCTAAAGACAGCTATTTATGCTAATGAATTTTGGAATGGAAGAAGGTGATACAATCACTTATTGAGGAGGACTAAATATAAGAATTTTTTTTTAAATTATGGTATGTTCTGCTTCTGAATCTGCTGTTTTAAAATATAATCTGAAGACTCTAAACCACTTATTGAAACACCAGCACGCTTCTGAAACATCCAAATAAGTTTCCATGTTGGTCTGTCACTCAGGTATTGATCCTGGCTGCCTCTGACACTTTGAAATCTAATGAGGTGACAGTCCAAGGTCTCGTAGCTGCAGGCTATTTCTTCCAATATGTCATAATTTTCTTGCTTGTTTTTAAAGCTACCTATATCTATTTCTCATTTTAGGTCAGATAACCTTGGACTATCAAACTGTAAGCTGTTGAAATGAATAGTCCTTTGACTGGTACAGTGACTTTCTCATAACTTTCAGCATTCAGTGGGTGATATTCCACTTTGCTCACTGTGACTTTCTTTGATTGTATATTTCAATTGTGCAGATATGAGCTTTAAAAATTAATTATAGGTTTTCTTCAACCCAAAATATAAAAGTCCACATACACAACTTGGTTCTGATTTTTTAACCATCTTTTTTCTTCTCCACTCACAGTATGTGTTTTTAGAGAACTCCACAAATAGCAATAGTCAGTATTGATACAAACTATCAGTTTGGTGCTGATAAATTATCCCAGATATTCCTTACAGTAGGGTATCTCAGACAACTTTTGGAGGTAAAATGATAACTGGGGAATACTGTCACATGTACCTGAGGCTTTTCTGGCTCTATAAGGTTCTTGTCATGCTTTTATAACAACCACACGTGCATTGAGCTGAATTTGTTAGCAGAAATCTCTTTCTGCTCCCTTGAAGCCACTTGGACTTCATGACTTCTGAGAGCTCTCTGACAAGGGAGTTGGAGATGCTGTCTGCTGTAAAAGCTGACTGAAGTGCTGCAGCTACAGGGAAAATCTCTAGGCCTGAAGGCATAGTTTTTCAGCAGAACAAGTACTTCTCCATGAGGTCATACCTGATCTGTATTATAGGGTCTTCCTTATACAGAAACAGACCTTTTTGGTTCTCTGTGAGCAAATTTTCCCCATGTCACGACACAAACTTCCAGAAACAGGCTGCTCTGGACACAAAATTTCTTCCCCCAGACTGCTCATCGTTTCCATGATGTAAGTCTTTAGGCTGATCTAGAGAAGCTGGGATGTAGTTTTTGAGTGGTACAGTCCAATTAAATGAGAAAATACATTTAATAATAGATAACAATAGATTAATAAAATAATAATGGATTCGGTGTTTTTTAGAATAGTGGTTTTTTGAGTTATTCTAGGAAATGTCACACACTATACCTTCATGGGTGGTTCTGAAGTAATTGATCAAGTATGACATGAGTGTTGCTCCATAAACCCTGCATGCTTTGGGAGTCACAAAGAATAGTTGAAACTAGATGTTATTCTTAGGCATTTGTACAAGATATTGCTGGTTGATGACATTTTTACCAATGTTATACTGGGGGCCATTTTTCTGGATGAACCCTCCCAGTCTGTCCTACCACAATCAATCAAGCCCTAACCTGAACACACAATCATTAGGAAAACAGAACTTAATTAGTCACCTATTAGTCACAGACTTTTAGGCAGCGAGCATCTAGGAGGCTGCGGACAGTAACAAATTGCTCTCACTGTGTTTTGGATGTCAGTAGCACGAATGCCATAGTGTGGTGCAAGCCTGTGCAGCCAGCATGAGGGCAGAGCCTTGTTCCCAGGGAGGGGATCCTCAGCCTCGCTGCCTGCCAGAATCTGTGTCTGCAGTAACAAAGCAGTACTTCAGAGCAGGTGTAGGAAAGTTAGCCCAGGGCATGGCCCTATTTCTATACAGCTGAAAATGCAATACTCATTTAAATATCCTTGTGAAGGGCATCATCCATGCTTTGATATGTTTACCTTTCAAACTGGGTCAGGAAGTAAGCTCTGACTGATATTTTGTTGTGTATTGACTGGTAGCCTCTATTGATTTCTCTGCTTGTCCTTGTGACAGCTCACGTTTGCACATTTTTAGATCATGGGATTCTGTTCTACTAGAAATAATTGCTTTTTCTGATGTTCGTGGTTTTTTCCTCTAGACTTTAGTACCTTTACAACCAAGCTATCTTCTATGTGAATGTGTATTTCAAGAATAGACATTTTAGGAAGCTTTTACCTCTATAATCAGTTCTAAAAGTATTTTCTTAGAACTATAATGCAGTGCAAAACCAATAATCATGATGATCATCATAAAATACAGTATAGGCTGAAGAACAAGCAGCTGTGTCTGCTGTTCTGCTCGTTGGCTCAAGAGTCTTAACATATTGCATAACTTACAAAGAGGTCAATGCAATCATTTCTTCTTCCAAATGAATAGATAGTGGTGAACATTTGAATTAGGGATTTGCTTTCCAAGTGTGCTAATAAAGCAATTATAAATACCTGTAGTTATTTATGCATTTTTATTTCTTCAGAATAATTTTTAAAATCCTAGCTTTTCCATGAAAAATGCTGAGATACACACAAATGTCCTTATTGACCTCTCTTAGGTCTTTGACTGGACCTTGCTGAACTCATATTCATTAATGAGGGAAAAGCAACCTTGAAAATGTTAAAGTCTATTAAACTAGACCAGCATAAAAGGGTAAAAATTTTCAAATTAAAAAATCTACTCTTTTTTATTTTTATAAACTATACTATCATAAGATGGACTTGAATAGTTTCCCATAACTTAAAAGAAAGTTTTTATATTGTCACAGACCTTTAATGGAAAAGAAAATTTGCAAACTATTCAGATAGAATAAAGAAAATAAATTATCCCACTGAAATGACTATTTTCCTGATCATTTAATGCTTTATATTTAAAAAGAAACATCTTCCTCTTCATCAAACATAATTTAGAAATCTATTACTAGAAAATATTTCTAGGAAATTGTTTCCTAATTCATGGGTCCAAGCCTCTTGGGGGAAAAAAAAGAATAAAAAGAAAAACTAATAAAAAAGTGAACAGTCAGATGTCTGAATGTGATGAGAAGGTGGATAAATTTCAGCATAAATCTATCTTGAATGCCTTCTGCATAATGTCTGGATCATAGACATAAGGAATTAATTATTTTTCTCAGGCCTTTTGCACTTCTATCTTCTGCTGTTAAACTAAAGAAGAAATTACTGTGGAATAAAAGCCTGATCTTAAAATATTTTCATAAAATTATGTAGTCTTATCCATGCAACAATTTAATCATATAAATATATATTTTCTATATGTATTCATCTAAAGGAATACAAAAAAACTTGACTACTCTCAGCATTGCTCTGCAGTATGGAGCAGAGAGAGACCAATGTAGTAAAATGGTACTAACAAATGACTTAATTTCACAGAGTGATATAACTAAGGCCTTAGGCATTTCTGTTTATTTCCCATTTCTAGGATTAGCCGGCTAGAGCAGGAGGACAGAAATGAATATCAAATCCAGTTCTTACATTTTTATCTTCATTTTATTAATACTAAATACTTGAAGGATGAATTCTATTAAGAAGAAATAATAAAGGGATTTATAAAGGCATTATTGGACAAATCTCACATTTTCATTAATTGTTCATAGTCAGCATGGAGGTTACTGAAACCGTCATAAGAAATATGAATATTACTTGCACAAGTGGAGGAACAAGAGAGGTCTTTGGTCTTAAAATGTCATAACGTCATGGTATTTATTAGAGGAATAGTTCACTTTATCTAAGAGAGGGTAAGAAATGTTATTATTTTTTGAGTGTTTTCTCTCTTCAGAGAAAGGAAGAGAGATCAGGAAGAAAATACACAGGGAAAAGAAATAAAGGAGGGAAAAAGCTCATATAGGGAAGAAAAAAGTCTTCCTATTTCACTGATATTTGGGTCTCAGACAAGATGACCTTCGAAGGTTCCTTCCACATTCGACCATTCTCTGAGTTTCTGTTTAGGAGGGGCAGAAAATGAGATCCATAATTTTAATTTATATAACAACTTCTTTTAAACAGAAATTTTCTTTACAATATAAGGGTCTGATCAAGAAGTATTTCAGATCAAAGACATGGCACACATTTAGACACACTAAAAGTATGTCTAACTAGCATATTTTCTGAAAGGAATCAATTAAACGTAAATATGAGTAGCTTAATATAATGATGGACATTAATTTTTTTTCAGAAACATCCACTATCAGCTATTCTTGGCTACTGGAACAGGCAAGTCATTGGTATAAATCAGTAAAGCAATTTTATTTGGCCCTTGAAATATAGGAGCGAGGTGAGACCTGATGTGCTTCAGATTAGGTTGCTATTTGCATGTATTTAATGTCTTCCCTATCTCCTGACTGGTAAGTTATAGCACAGAAATGTTTCCTTTAAAGTTTTAAAGATGAAAATGGAATAAACCAAGTACATTTGGAGAGAGTAGAACTCATAAAAGTATATCCTGCCTAAATTACCAGCTTTTGTCATGGATGACAAAGGAGCAAGAAGATATGAAATTAATCAAGATATTCTTGTGGGGATGAGAAGTGCATATACACAGATTTTTCCTCTGAGTCAGAGCACAGTGGAAGCTGGTTATTGAGGGGACTTTATGCACATGTTTATAATGTTTAATAAACAGTATTATATGGAGAGGAAGCTAGCAGCTGTCCCTTTTTCCCTTCTATCCATAAATCTGCCACATCACTGAATCTGACAAAGTGAAACTCTCTAGCTTTGAGTTTGTGCATAACACTGTTGCCAAACTTCATAAAGATATTTTATGGCCTGTTGAAGTGCTAAGAAGCTAGACTTCATGAAAAATGAAGTCTCTAAATGGATTGGAGCTATATCACTTGAGGAGTTTAAAAAATATCACTGAGAGTTACAGCTATTAGTGACAACACTGTGGAGAAATCTTACCCTGCTTATAACATAGTTCTATCATAAAACACCCAGCACAAAGTGTCACTAATGATGAGTGATTTTTACCCAGACACCAAATTATGGTATCTAGGTCCAGACTGATTAATTCATTTAAACTTACTTTGTATGACAAAAAAAAAAGTAGTGACAAAGACTTTTTCAATTCCTTGGCCTGTGCGAAGTGCAGGGTATGAGGTTATCCATCAGCTAGCCATACCAAATATCCATCACAAATTCACCAAAGCAGGAGCTGCTATAGTCCTATGCTTTCAACTGGTCTCAGACTTTTCTTAGCTTTTTCTTTACAGATAGAAGCTTTGCAGCACCAAGAAATGAGGTGTTTCAGAAAGATGTGATCAAAAGCTCAAATCACCAAATGGTGAAATCTTGAATTATCTTCTGAAATTTCCTTGTATGCAATCACATGAGTATCAGGACTTTCACATGAGAAGGGATAAGAAAGCACATTTGGGGAGGCAGTACTGTGATTCTCCCAGCATATCTTACCTTAAATACCATAAAACCTCACTAGTAATATCTATGTTGGTATTTCATGGTCTCATAAACCCAGGTCCCACCCAACCAAGTCATCCAGCACTGATCTGCACCCCCTCCATTCCCCAGATACATGTTTCCAATATATAACCACTGCCAAAATTCCAACTTTGTAGGAAGTTCATCTAGAGCTCACCTCTTCAGTAACGTACACACAACAGAGTAATAATCTATGTGGCTTGGGGTTTTTTTTTGTTTTTTTCACTCAAAGCATTTTTTACTTCATGTCCAGTGTGCATAAGAGTCTGATTCCTCCCTTACTTTCCTCTAGGGAGATTTCTACTCTAGGGTATGGAATGGCCAATCCCAAATTTAGCAACCAGTTAAAACGTGTTTTTCCATCCTTTCCTTCATTCTCTAATGTAACTATTTCCATACAACTTTGTTCTAGATTCTTCAGTAATCCATTAAATATTAATGTGGAGATGACCAAAGCTCCTTTATGAGGTCATATGTTGCTGCTTGGCCTGGTGTTCAGACTGTGAGGTAGCAGCTGCCCCTGAGCCTATCCAATAAAGGGAAAGTTTCTGATGCCTTCTCACAAAAGCCACCCTGGCAGCCCACTCCCACCACCAAAAACTTGCCACTTAAACAAAACATTGATCCAAGATAACTAGAATAATAGAAAAGCATTTTCTGTAAAATAATAAGAAAGTCCTAAAATAGCATTCCAGAAACACTCCAATTTGATTTAAATTTAATGTTTAATGAAGTCATAAAGCTTTTAATTTTTACCAAGGTTCTAAAGCTGTGAAAGGCTTTAGAAATCGAGTTTCATTTCCATCCCAATTAGATGAGTAGCCCGGGCCAACTAAAATGTCGACCTGATGATCTTGGAGGTCTTTTACACCTTTAATGATGCTATGATTTGAAAATTTTGATTCTTTGGATCAGATACATCAACTTGGTTCACCACCAAAGGTGAAGTTATGGGGCAGACTATTTCAAGGACCGAAGAGGAGCAAACGTTGGTGTTATTTTGCTCATATTTGTGTTTTCTGTCTGACTTAACTTCCAAAGTTATTCCTTCCTTATTTCCTCCTTTGTTGCTGGTTGCCTAGGTTTTGCACTGCAAGTATCAATGTAGGACTGTCCATATTTTTTTTCCTTTGCCTGAAGAGAAATAAAATTGTTCTTCAGCTTCAAGTTTTTGAACAGGCTTGTATGGAACTACGTGCAGTTCTTTTAGCATATTTTTCTTCTGTGGGCAAACATTCTTTGGGTTGCTTTTACTTGCTCTCCTCCTAGGGTTTAAAACATATTTTCTTCCTATGTATTAGGCCTTCCTTCTATCACACTGGATGCTTGTGTAAGAATTTTTTCCCCATTCCATCCCCTGCCTTTTTAATTACTATTTTTACAGGATGTTTGCATTGAAATTTACTGCTGTTTTCTATTAAATTATTCCTTAAACAGATTTCAGCTGTTACAAATTGGGTTTAAATAAAGAAAGAGAGGAAGGAAGGGAGGGATTTACCAAAATAAAAGTATTGGTCTAATACTGACACTCAACTGTGATGGACAAAAAGACTCTCTAAGAATTTAAAGTTAGAAAGTGTATGTTTATTCAGCGCTGGGCAGCAGCATGAGGTAACTATCCAATAGGCACTGTGAAATTACAGGTGATCACAGAGTCTATATATTGACAAAAACTTCAAACAAATACATATTCATAATAACAGCCTCTCCCATCCTCCGCTTCCTATGGTAATTAGCTTGAATTAAGCGTGCGTGATTGGCTTCTTAAATTAAGTCTGGGGTCGTTTTTGTGGGGAGGGGTCTTAAAAGAGGAAGGAAGGTGAGTCTTCCTCGCCGTGAACTCTCAACCTTTTTTATTGATGATGCTACAAATGGCTTCTGGGGGAAGTCCAATTTTTTGAAGAATAAGTTTCTGGTTGCATTGTTCATGTCTCTTTGGATCTATGTACTGGTTTCATCTTTTCCCATTGCAAGCACAGCTGAGCAAACATAAAATGATAGGCAATCAATTATTTAAGTTTCAGATAACTAGTTTTCTTCTAACTAAATGCTAAATTTTAATTATTTTTAGCAAGGCCTATCTATCCATCTGCTTTATCCATTAATTATAATTTTAGTAAATAACAAACTTTTAACTAAAATGGTAATTTCTCTAAGATTAGTGTTTCAGAAGGAAGGAGGGAAAGAAGGAAAGGAGGTAGGAAGATAGGTAAGTAAGTTGGTTGTGAAAAGAGAAAAGCTTTCATCTTTCCAGGCATTTGGTGACTCTGCAGGATTAGGAATACACTTACCTAAAAAGGGGGTTATATCCATAAAACTCAGATATAGCAGTTCACAACTTGCCTGGAAGTAGTTTAAATTAGCTCATGTTGGAAAGATGATAACCAAACTGCATATAACATTAATTTAATCAACATCACTAATACCCTCTTCCATGACTCTGCTTCTTATGCTTATGCCATTGTACTTCACAGTTGTACAGGTCTTCATTTACATAAGTGTTTTAAGGATATTTAAGAAAACCACCTGCTTTAAATTTGTCTTCTGATTTCTCAAATTTGCCGAATGCTAGTAAGCACCAACTAAGCTTCTCTTGACATAAGTCTGAAAGAGAAGAAAATCAAGCAACATTTACACTGACAGTAAATGGATATTTAATTATTTGTTATAATGATGAGGCATACTGTGATATTCAGTATTATGCTCATTATCCAGTCTAGAGAGTGATTTGTATTCATTAATATAATTGCTGGTTCATATTCCAATATCTCCATGAGCTGGTAAAGTTAATGTACAAAGGAAACAATAAAAAACATATTTAAAAGAGGTTAGGTGAGAAATAAAAACGACTTGAGGGAAGGTGGCATGAATTTTAAAATTTGTTTTAGCTGTTTGAGACAGCTGCTGCATTACATGTGCTAAATTAAAGGAACTTTTCATTTAGTAGAAATGGAGATAGTTATTGATGATGACTATTATCCTGGTTTCAGCTGGGACAGAGTTAATTTTCTTCTTAATAGCTGGTACAATGCTGGGTTTTGAATTCAGGATGAAAATTGCATTGATAACACACTGATGTTTTGAGTTTTGCTGAGTGGTGCTCAACAAATCAAGGACTTTTCCATTTCCTGTGCTCTGCCTGGGAGCAGGGGCACAAGAAGCTGGGAGGCAGCATGGCCAGGTCAGGTGAGCTGAACTAACCAAAGAATTACATACCATAGAATGTTCTGTAAATACACTGGGGGAAGTTGTGTCTCCAGGAAGGGCTAATCATTGCATGAGGATTGTCTTGGCATGAGTCATCTCTCTCTCTTATTCATTACTACTGCTATTACTACTTCTATTATTAACATCATCACCATTATCATCATCGTAATATTATTAGTATATTCTATTTTGGTTCAATTATTAAACTGTTGTTATCTCAGCACATGAGCCTTTCCTTTTTCCCTGATTCTCCTCCCCATATCACTACAGCAGGAGGTCAGTTAGTGAGCATCTGTGTCACACTTACTAGCTGTCTGGGGTTAAACTACACCAATTATCTGCAGCACTATTAATCACTATCAATTATTAAATTATGATGAAGTTAAGAAACTAGTTATCATAGAAGAGGAATAGTTTTAAAAATAATTAAATTAGAGACAAAGTACTGGAATCAACAGCATGTCTCAGTTTCTGTTAGCTACCAGTGCAGAATCAGCACTACATAGGGGCTGGCCCACCATGTCAAGGATGTCTCTTCTTATTCTGCCTCCAGCTTTTCTCTCATCCTTGTCCCCTCCAGTGCTGCTTCACCCCCCCACACACACCTCCTTACGACGGAGAGCAAGGGAAAGGCTTCAATGACCTTGATACATTTTCATTTCCTTTTCTTTGGAGCAGAGAACAGACCTTATTAAGTTCATATGTGCATATTAAGCCTGTAACCATCTGCTGCGATTATGAACAGTGTGGTGGTTGAGTTTAGCATTTGGAGAGGAGATCTGAAGGTCAGCTGTAGTGTAGCATCTTAGGTTGACTTGAGTAAGTGAAAAATAACATCAATTACTGAGCAGCTAAGTTTTAAAGAGTGTTAGCATGCAGAATATTTAAGATCAGGAATACAGCACCAGAGGCTAATATGTTCATAATATGTTCGTAACAGGAATTGGAACATTCTCAATATTATTGGGATGCTGGACTAGCTTCTTGACAGTTTATTTTTTTCTTTCTCAAATCATACTTTAAAAAGAGTAGACTTATACCTTAGCATGCATTTGCTCTCTTTTGAGCAGATCTCCATTATTTAGCTGGTTTTTGGAACCTGACGCTTCCTTTCCAGCATGAGGAGATGGAAAGCATGAAATGCCAAGTACTCCTGATGGGTTGTGGGAGCAACTAACTCTCAAAAATATGGGTGCCTGTAATGTAAATTCTTATATTTTAGAATTCTGGGAAATCAGGCACTTAGGTAATTCTGTTGGTTTCAATGTTTGTTTTCTTTTTTTAGTTGCTGATTGCCTAGATGCTAATAATTTTTTTTTAAGTACCAACTCAGTGGTTCCACTGCATGTTTTTTCTACAAGCCATAATTATGATAATGAAATACATTATTTCTGAGAATGTTCCAGTTACTTAGATTAAAAGGATATTGACAATTAGAAAGTAATCTCCCTATGAAAATTCCTTGATTGGCCAGGGTTTGCTTTGTTCAGTTGGAATGTTTAGTGTATCCACTCAGTTTTGGTAAATTAAAGGAAAGTAAATCTATCTTCTTCATGACCTGATAAACTCTTCTTTCAGAGTGCTCTATGCTCTTGTGTGCAGGTGATCAAAATCTAGGCCTGCAGCTCAGGGACTGGGGGATGGGGAAGATTATTGTGAGTCCAAACAAGAAACTCAGTCTGGTGTTTAAACTCTTTCTGTTGCGTGCTCTGTAAAAGGATGAAACACATATGCATGGACAAGGGCCAGTGTATAGCAGGTCATTATCCTAAATTATTCTGGAGTATTTAAAGTACAGTAGGGAAACTAATACCACTTCAATAGTTTCTCAGACCTGAAAATAGTGTTCATTGACATGATGTCAAGGAGTACAGAAAAGTGGAGAACTTGAGGAACAGCCTCACCTATAATTTATAGGCAGTGTTTATTTAATGAACTGGAATTATTAGAAATTAGCAATAACTTTTTCAAAGTGTTGTTAAAAGCTTCTAAAGTTCACTGGAAAATATTTTGATTGTACATACTGTTTTGTTTTGTTTTTTTCTGGGAAGTAAGGGAATGTCTGGGGGAAGGAGAATTGTTTGAATTTTTACCCAAGCCTTTGTGATACCTATTGTACTTGCACTTACCTCCTAATTTCATAAATCAGGACAATTACACTTTTTTAATTACTTCAAGGTATTGTTTTTTTATGAGTTTTCCGCTCAGTTGTTTGATGAGTATGAGTCCACACATATTTCTTGTTTTTCTTTTATTTACTTACATAGGGAACTGTGCAAATATGATTCAATGTGTAGTGTTTTATCGGGGATCTAGAAAACTTTGGACACTTTGAAATTAATGGGTTTCTAATACTGCACTTCTGGAAAATTGGTTCGGTTCAGCCCAATGAACTGTTTTACTAAACTGTTTCACATGCCTTGAAATCCATAAATATAAAAATACCTTAAATTTCTGATTATGTAAAAAATGTACTTGAAATAAACTTTTAATACAAAATTAGAAAATGCATCCAGAAATTATATTCTATGCAATTTATTCAGTACTGAAACATTCCTACATCTATTTTACACCTTCATAAATTATGTTTTATATTTATAAAAAGTTTCATTTTTATAAAATTAAAACCCAAATATAAACCCATTGAAACTTTTAAATACTTGACACTTCTGCACATTTTCAGAAGTTCTTTTCAAACCCTGATTTAAGGAGACCACAGGCATTCATCTGTGTCACTTTATGTTTACAGATTTATTTCATTTTCAGTGGGTCCTATTCTGGTCTTTATATGGTTTACATCACCTTATTTCCGACATGCAGAGGACATGAGATAATCAGAATCTAATTTCTAAGATTATAACTTGGAAAAAATATCGGTTAGTTTATTAATATTGAGCATTTTAATGTTTTTATAATGGGTTCCAACTGTCATAAGCTATAGCAAAAGCTTCCTTATAATTAGTTTCAGCAGTTAAGATTTCAATACTTGCTTCTTTATTGAATATTCATTTCTGCCTCAGCTGAGGTTTTTGTTCTGTTCTCAAGGGAGCAAAGCTTTCAGACAATTACTTCATTGTTTTTATTTCTTTTAGTGTAGAGATTTAGGGCATAATGCCAAAATAATGCTCTGTGGATCGCCATTAGTGTGCTTTACTCAACTTGTCCCTCCTGCTGTCTAATTAATTCCTAAAAAAATTACGTCTGTGTAATTATTAAAAAATGTTTAAATTAAAAAATAAATATTAATGTATACAAGTAACAAATATTAGTCTGATATTCTATGCTTAATATTAAGTAGTGGCTTATGTTATCTGGAGCTGAGAGGAGAAAAATCAGGGGGTCAGTCCATCTACTTACAGGCATTAGGAATTGTGGTTGATATTAAACCCCTAATAATCACAACAACTTTTATGCAATCTTCAATGGTACATGACTGGCTCATGTGAGTAACTGACAGTATGTATCATGGTTGCACAAATTTTCTAGAAGAGCAAGCTACTGTATCAATTACAAATGAGCTATTGCACTCTAAATTAATTACTAGCTGTGTAAACCAACATGTGTGGACTGAAGCTGGGAGACCGAATTTTTACAGTTCTGAGAATTTGGTATTTATTCTGCTGGGGTAGGGGAGCTGTCTTTATATAAGGGGAGCAAAAGGGAGTCAGTTCAAATAATGCAATTAATTATTTTTACATTCTTATTTAATGGTAAATTTAACTCACTGAATTGCTTCTGAAAGATTGCAGCTATTTCAATTCCTTAAGCAATCTGGAGCAATCATCATCGTCAGAACAGTTCAAAAGGTAACAAACTTGAAATTTATCCTGTAATATTTGCACTTCCCTGCTTGTGATTCTGTAAGTATTAAATGGGTGACACTTTACCCTTCTCAAAATGCCCATTTTGCATTTCTCAAAATATTTTGTGCATACTCTGAGTGGAGAAATCCATGTGAGCCTTCAGTGATGCCTATGACACGTGATTTCAGGGCTGATCCCTTTGTTAACAGGTTGACTTCTTCAAAGCTTGTTGTAGTTTCTGCTCTGTTATGCTGACCCACATGCTTTTCTATTGCATTAATTCAATACTAATACTAATACTAATACTAATACTAATACTAATACTAATACTAATACTAATACTAATACTAATACTACTAAATAATAATATTAGTATCAATAATTTTAGTAATTATAAGTACTCCTCAAAAGTGTGCTCTGTAGTTGACGTATGGTGTTTCTTAACCACCCTGTGTTCTAATTAGCTGACTCAGTGCTAGTAAATGTAGGTATACTTTTGGTTCAGCTATAAGCAATCCCTTGAAATTCAGATTAGTGAAGTTGTTTAAGGAGCATCCCTTGCCATTCTGCTAGTGTTGCCTTGGAGGAAAACCTGTAAGAAACAGAGGTCACACGAAGCTGGCATCGGAAATATAACTTCGTGGGTTTTTCCTTTCAAAGTAGCAGATAAACCCTCCCAGTAGTTAGAAACAGCAACAGATTGTAAATCCAGTATTATCTAGTGCTGTAATGTTATCTGCTGATTTTAGCATATGGCTGGAAATTTTAGATGAAGAGAGGTGAACCATCTATGCTTTGTGTAAAATTATGAATAAAACAGATCAAGGAGTGAGAAAATCCCTATAGGTCATCCTTAACAGGATTCAGACCTTGAATGTCCCCCCCCATTCATGAATGATGTGTGTGCTTTACTGCATATAGGACTAGAAAAATCAATCTGTGTGAGGGAAGACTGCAGCATTGGCTGATTTCAACACTCAAAATACTATGTATTTTCAAGCTGTGAAACTTTCAACTGCTACTTTTCCCAAAGTTTCAACTTTCAAGTATTTCCTTTCAGCCATGAGACCTAAAAAACCACTGAGATTTTCGGTAAAAAAAATTGTGAAGGTTAATGGCCCATGAAAGGAGAAAGATTTCAATAATTCAAATGTAATAACTTTATAATAAACAGTGTATATCTAATATTCAGTGATTTGAATACTTTTGACTAACAA
The DNA here is from genome assembly GCA_013397075.1 of Rhabdornis inornatus. Classification (NCBI taxonomy): domain Eukaryota; kingdom Metazoa; phylum Chordata; class Aves; order Passeriformes; family Rhabdornithidae; genus Rhabdornis; species Rhabdornis inornatus. The sequence goes on from VWZS01009294.1 coordinate 195,950, forward strand.
ACTTCTGACAATTGTGGTTAGTGCATTAATTTTTTAGATATTACTCTTATTTCTATCTTTCCATCTATTTCAATGAAGCTATAGTGATTTGTTCAGAGATGGAAAATTAAAGTAGCAATTTTGAGGTGAATTTTTCAGTAGATTCTCAGCCCTAATTATGTTACTTATTCCTTTGAAATTTCCTACAAATATTAGAGTAAGTTATAGAAAGTAAATAAAGGTTTTAAAAAACCCAAACAACCACCCAAACTGAAACCTTGTAGAAGGCTGCAGCATTAGGTTCATACATAAGAATGTTTGCATGTTTGTTTGTTTGGTTTTGTGTATATGTGGGGATGGAGTGCAGATGAATTCTTCTCGGGAAAAAGTCCTGCAAGTGTATCTATGTTTTAGGCATATAAATTCCCAGTTCTATAATTAAAGTTCATAGATCTATGAAGTTTTCACTAATTTCTCAGTTCTTACAAACCAAAGTCGCATTGATACATCATTTTTTTAATAAAGATTTTTTAATTTTAGAACTACCAGGGGCAATGATCTGGGATTTTTAATGTATCATCTTTTTCAGGTTAATGTTTCAGGTTAATGTATCCAGTACTTAAACTTTCTGCAAAATTAAACCATGTTCTAATAATAGCAACTCTAGCTATTCTTTTCTAAAACTACACTAAGAGCTATTATGACAAGCTTTAAAGTGTCCACTGGAGACAGGATTCTGAAGTTATGGTCAAGGACAAGTAGATAATCCATGATTTTCAAAACTTCTTGTAGGTCAAATTGTATACAAATGTTTTTTTCCTTTGGGGAAGAAAACGGAACATTTTTTCCCCTTATCAGAATTGAGCTAGTAATATAGCTTTCCAAGAGAGATGTTGTCTGGTATTTTTAGGATAATCTAACTCCATTAATAAAATCATAATTACCCTCTGTTCATCTTTGATTATTTACTTAGGAAAATATTTGGATTTTTCTTCCTTTTGTATTGTTTTCTTTTTCTGTCAGCAGTCAGTACTGCAGAAAGCTATTATAACACTTGTCTCCAGAAGCTTTCACACCATGATGTTTGCCCATGCTAGACATGTTATATTAGATACAAGACTGCTATCTCTGCCAGCAAGCCTTACTGTCTTGGAGACTGCTTCCGTGATTTATGCCGAACTGGCTTCCCTGAAAATAGCTTACTTGTGCAAGCTTTGATCCCCTCTGCATTGCTCTCAGTATAAAAAGGCAGAGATATGGTAAGAAGCTGTATAATGGTAATGTTGGTGCAGCAAATTTCTGATAATTTTTTCTAAACCTATCCAGGGAAGCCATAGATCCCATGGAGGCTGGAGGCCACTGAAATGCGTAGCTACAGCGAGAACTTCTAAATTGGTGTACATGTCAGCAGCTCAAAGCTATTCAATGCTCTTTCTGTGAATATTGTTCTGATTTTGTCTAATTCTTTGAAAAAGAATTTTTATCAAAACTTCCTGGCACAGGAACCTTGATATTTCTGGTCCCATTTAAAAGTGGAAACTTCTAGTAAAGTTAATAGAGAACATTTCTCCCTCTAGGGACATGTGCTTTTTTACATGCTAAGACTTTAACTGGAATTCCACCTTGTCTTTTATGGAATAAGCAAAAAAAAGCCCCAAACAACAACAAAAACTCCTTATTTTCTCTAGGTTTTACCATATTGGTTTCCTTTTAATATTTCTGCTAGCACAGTGAGAATTTGAGATTTTTAATTAATAAGGATACAATGTTTATATTTAGAAGCCCTACTAATTTAATTCCTGTGTTTGCTCTGTATTTATTAGAAATATATACGAACTGAATATTTACTTTTTAAAACCTGAAGACTGCTGTGAAATCAGACTGTAATCAGAATTAAGAGATTAAAGAATTTGTGTTTCTTTTTTATTGTGATCATCCATTTTGAAATGGAAAACTCACACAAAGATGTTTTATTTGAAGTATTTCAAAGTTGGAAATGGTGCTGAAAGACAATAGTTTAATGAAGTGTACTGAACTTTCCCGCAGTGTCTGATGTATATGCACATTGTTATGCAGATGTATCGGCATCTGGATACATTACAACATTTTCATTCAGCCAAATTCAGCCAAATGTTGAACTTGAGAAAGTAGATGTCAATCTTTGACACCATGCTGCTGTCATGATGTTTCAGATAACAGCAATAGCTGCATTTGGAGTTGGATTTAGGTGTGTTCTAAAGCAAATCCAGTGTCATAAAATCATAAAATGACAGTAACTGGACTCTTCATGTGAGCTTTTCTGTTTTTTTCTGCATATTGAATATAAACAGCAGATATGCATTTTTGTTTTTACAATACTTTAAATAAAATTAAATAGGGTTTTATATGGAATGTGAATCTTAATTTCTAAATACAGTAGATTTCAGTCTATTAAGATTTGAAAAGCAGCCTAGAAAAGAATAAATTTACAGTGCTTGAAGGGGTGCAAAGATAGAAACTTCAGAGTTTTTGCATAAGAAGCGTAGTATTCTGATGCTGACAGCATAAAAAAGTTGGATGATGTGGGGGTAATTTTTGTACTTCTTAGTGAGAATTTTTTTCAAAAAAAATACTTCAGAAAAATTAATTCTATTTCAAGCTGTTTATACTTTTACAGTGTAAAAATAACAAAAAGGGAGACTGTTAACTATAGATTCAAAAGCTACTATGCTTCACAGCTGAAAAGTTTGTCCATAATCTGTCTTTACTAACTCAAAATATATACACAGCAGAATAGCAAAAGTATTCTTTAGTTCCAAATAGGAAAGTAAATTTATCAGCTTTATGTAGGCAACTGGAGAAAAGCTTTTGTTGGATTTTACATAATATGCAATATATATTTATAACTAAAAATATTTCACTTTAACAATCTGGGTTCTAATTTACTGGATACAGGGGTGGTACTGTGCACTCTTGGTGCAATATTTAGGTGTCATCCCCCCTTGAATGTTATGAGACTGTCCTTTATTTCACTTCTTAAAGGCAAATTCTGTCTTTAAACTTGTACTGGACTCCAGCTGCTGAAGCGTATCTGAGGTCATAATTTCTGCCTTCAGTATTTGTTAGTAGAACCACACATTTAAAACCTGAGAGCAATTCTGTTTTCAGTTGCAATCATATGGCTAAGTTTAGTCCTTGGAGTGGGCTTTAGGAATACAGATGTTTTTTAAAATATTGTTTCTTAATGTACTTTCTGTTGTTCCTTTCATTATCTTGCTTTGTTGGAAGATACATTAAATGTGACCTGTAGATTTAAATAAGGAATAAAACCTGATGATATTTAGAAAAGATTTCTACAGAAACTTTGAAAATGCTTCTTATAACCTCCCACCAAAGTAGTCAAGTTACTTTTCCAAAACAACATTATCTTATGTCAGTTATTTCAACATAAAAAGTTAATTTGTTGTTCTTTTACCTGGCTTCAGTTCTAGAAAACTTTTCCTTTGTATGTAATGTATGATTTCAAGTACAGGATAGCACAAGGTCTCCAGAACATTTTCATCCTCTTCAGAGTGTGGTTTTCTTCCACTGCACTCCCTGCTATCAGAAACAATAGGACAGGACTAGTTACATTCCAAAAGACACCAATTATGCCTTCAAAGGTGACCATTGGGAACTTCACTTAGAAGGAACTACACTTCCAAGATTGCTCCCGTAAGTTTTTGTATGCTGCTCTTAGAGCAAAGTAATCACAGGTTTCATCTATCCAAACCCCTTGGGTGTTGAAACACCCAAGAGCATCAATTTGTTCTCAGCGAAAGGCTGAGCACATTATCACCTGAGTTTTACATATTTATGAAAAACACAGTTAGGTGCTGGAAAGTCACGAGAAAATTGTTACCAACACACCTGTGTGGTCAGAGGTTGGAATAACATTAAAAGACTCGTTAGACAATAACCTTGGAAGTGGAGACAGATGTTTTCATCACAGTGATGTTTTGCTATAATTGTGGTGACATAGGACGTAGGAAGAGATACTGTGGTTTTGACATGAAATTTAGCCTGAGTCCACATCAGGTTAGAACCAACAACTGCTGGGCTGGCAAAAGGAAAAGAAGAAGCATTTATCTTGTTCAGCTTTAATGAATTTCAAAGTTCAATTTGATATTTGAATAAAGGTTATAGCTATGCTTGAAATGATAGTATATAAAATGAAGTTCGCACTTAGGAACAATATTTGAGAAGAAATATTTACTTCCGTTTATGCCCTCTTTGGTTGCTTTATACAAAGATGTATCTAGAGTGCAATAAACCATAGTAATTTGATGATTTCCAGGATTAAGAGGCTCCACAGGCAACAGAACAATTAAGGGAGAGTATCTTGCTGGCAGGACCAGTCTGGATGCAGAGGCGTAGGTCAAGCCTAAGAGAGCACAGTTGAAACCACAAAGGTAGAACCAGAACTAAAATGCATGCATTTTCACATTCTGGAATATTTCTATATTTAACTTGGTTCTGTTAAGATAGTTAGAACATTAAAAACAAATCTTAACTTTCGTGGATTTTTGTGTGTACACGTTTTGTCAAAAAGTATAATTATGATATACCTTTTCAATCTTTTTTCAGGACACTATTTGTCCAAATTTATATTGCAAGTAATCTTTCTTCTTAATGCATCTAAGACTGACTTTTGTAAAAAAATAAGTTAAAGTGGGGAAAAATATTTATTGATTAGAAATGCATTGTGACACAGCTGTCAGGTATGAAATCTACGATCATTTGACTGAAATGAAACTAATTTTAATAGCAAATGTAGAGAATAAATTAAGATAAAGACAGATTAAATTTTCATACTTGCAGAATGTGAAGACATGTAGATATTACATAGTAGAAACATCAGTTTTTTGAGGTAAGGAAATCTTGATAATGAGGAAACCACTGCTAGGAAAGGGGAAATATGAATGCAGTTAGTGAACATTAGTTCCCTACCCCCATTTCTTCAAGGCCAACCTTGCAAGATATGCTCCTGGGAACAGTCCTATTCTTACCAATTTCAGTGAAACAGCCACGGGTGCACAACTCAGATCTTAGGAAGGAGTTCTTTGATCAAGAAGTTGCAGAGGTTTTTATAAGATCAAAGTGGAAAAGCTTTAACCCAACTATGTGATGTGTATTTTGAATAAAAATTCCCTAATTCCTCTTTTGATAACAAAAAGAGAAGACAGGATGAAGTGAGCAGATGAATAAAATAGAAAACAGAGAGCTTCACATTTTTTGGAAGAATATTAGTTTTTATAGTGACTTTTTGGCTTCAAATAAGAATGCCAAATTATTCCATAGAGGAATGACATAAAGTGAGATTGTGCTGAGGATAAAGGCTTGAATTTTATGGCTGCACAACTTCCAAAAACTGTCCCATGAGAACTAGTAACGTGTAATCACAAATTAAACCTTCTTTCTGGGTATCAAACTTAATCTAATAATTTACTAATTCTAACTTATTGCTGTATTTTTTAAACAGCAAGCAAAATGTGGGTGCATGGGAAATGCAACAAATATATGCAAATCAGATTGTATTCATAATGTTCCTTGAAGATGTACATGGCAATTTGGAACTCATAATTATTACAAATCAAATTTTATTGATTTAAAATTCTAGAGCTGGTTTATTTATTGCACTGTCTTGCTAAAGAGAAATTTCAGTAACCTGCTAAAATACATTTTTTAATTGATTGAAGGAGAATTATGTGAATTCAAAGTTCCTTCTTTCCATGACTAATAACAATCTAGTTAAAACTATGGGTTTTCTGGAATGCAATGTATTTGTTTCATAAAGACAACTAATAATCTGGTTTATTTTGAACTCTATCTATGCATCTTCATATTCTCAATGAATGTTTTCAGGACTGGGGTATCTTAGCATCTTAGATGCTATTTGAATGTAAAAAACAATGTAAATCTACAGTCAAAAGCCATGTAACCCATAGTTGCAGTACAAGGAAGCTGCTGTCAAAGCTTCTGAAGATTTTAGTGGGAGCAAAATGCATCTGCAGGAGTTCTTGACCAAACAGAAGATACAAAGTACACTCTTTTCTTACCGGCTAATATGCATATGTAGATGTTTCAGGCTAAGCAGTTTCTCAAGGATGGGATTCTTTTTAAATCAAAGTAACATACTCTGGAAACTAATGGAACAAACTAAGATTTGGTTCAATTAAACACTTTATTCAGAACAGAAAACTACTGCCACATGAATGCTGATTAAAAAGTAGATGCAACTCATAAAATCTCTGGTCTGTTTTTTAAATGGAGCAGCCCTAGAATTTGCTCAGCCAGGAATGCTAATTTGGCACTAAGTTTTGTTAATCTGTTTGTGTGAATGTGGACAAAATGATTATGTGCCAAATACTGGCCTTTGTAGAAACACAAAATTAAGCAAGCAATATCTGAGGGTATAAAGAGCCCATCTACAGTCAGGCTGGTAAATAACCCTGCCCTGCAATTCTCCACTTCCTTCCACCAAAGCAGCAAACAAGTTTCAAAACAAAAAAAAAATGTTGTGTAAGGAAGTGGGGTATACTCACGCTGATATATGAGATATTCTATATTTAGTGGAGTTAAACTAAATTTATTTAGTGTGGAAATATCTTCTGGAAAATAGTTCCAATTATTTCTGCTTTGTTGCCATCTTTTCAACTCATAGCAAGGAATTCAACCTTGGCATCTTGGTATTAGATCAGATCCCTACAAGTAAGAACTTGGTCACTCCATAAAAACTTTAAAACCAGGTAGAATCCTTGATAATTGTTGCAGGACTTCATTAAATTAGCTTCAGATGATGACAGAAAACCTTATCTTTGATAATTAATTACTTATTAGTTATTAATATTATTTAGCATTATGCCTAATATTAACATAATATGTAAAATTAAAATCCTTGAGGGTCTGGAATTTACATGTCAGAGTTACACTTCCTTCACTACAGAATTCTGCTTCCACCGGTTTTCATAAGCGATCGGCACCCCCAGATGGTCCTTGATTTGTGCTGCAAAAAGGCAAGGGCATTGGCAGAATGCAACTTCCATAAAGAGATGTCCTATTGATATATTCTGTGATATATTCTTGCATATGTGTGTGTATAAAAACTGAGCAAATTTAGAGGCTAACAGTAATGTGAAGCTTGTGACAATGAGACATGAGATCACTTGGTTTGTTTAGCTAACAGAAAAGACTGAGAGGAGACCTCATTGTGGTCTTCAACATCCTCACAAGGGGAAGTGGAGGAGAAAGTGCATATCTCTTCACTCTCTTGGCCAGTGACAGGACTCAAGGAACTGACATGAAGCTGAATCAGGAAAGGTTTAAGTTGGATACTAGGAGGGAGAAAGCTTTTCAGCCAGAAGGGTGATTGAGCACTGGAACAGGCTCAGGGAAGAGGTCACAGCACAAACCTGGCAGTTCAAGAAGTGTTTAGACAACACTTTCAGGCCAGGTGGGATTATTGGGGTTTCCTGTGCAGAGCCAGGATTTGGACTTGGTTATCCTGATGGGTGCCCTCCAGCTCAGCATATTCTATAGGTCTGTGATTCTCTGGCTGAAAATAAACTTTTACATTCAAAGACAAAGTTAAAACAGACCCTGAACGGAATGCATTAAGCGAGGAATACTGATTCTCTGTGCTATATTTTGCCCAGATAAAAGCAACACCTATTTTTTTTTTAAGTTTTTATTCCTTGATGTGAAATGTGGGTGTTGAACTCACTAGAAAAAAAAAAAAAAGGAGAGGATTCTCCAAATGTACCTTAGGTCAACAGAGTATGCGGATTTGCACCTTCTTATCTTAAAAGTCATTATCAGTCTAATTTCCCTCAACAGCTGCTGGATATGTAGTTTTTATGCAAAACTCCATGTGCACTGTGTCTAAAGTCTAAGAACTATAGAAAACATGATCTATAGGATGCAGCATATGTTCACAGGCAGCAATACAACAAAGATTATAGAAGAGCCATGTAATTTGATTACATTGTAGTTTACATATATACTAAGGCCAAGGAAGAAACTGTGAAGATGATACCTGATTAAAAGGACCCCGAAGATCAAGCAAAACTTTGACAGGAGAAACCAGAATTGTGCAGTCCAGTGAAGAATTAAACTACTGGGAGTAATAATATGGGCTGATGCACTCAATATAGCAGTAATGCCCTCCGAGAAGGGTAGGAAATAATTCAGTTCCTCTAGGCTGCACAGAAGCTAAATACAGTATGACAAGAAATAGTAGCAGTACTCATTATGTCTGATTGCTAATTACCCCTTTGAATGATTCGGTTATGCCTGCTACTAGATAATTAGTTTAGTAATTTATGGCTGCAGCACAAACTAGTATTTTAATTTTCACTGAACAGTTTTCACAACACCTACAGTTCAGATCATATCTCCCTTTTTACTCAATTTCAAATTGCTTTTTTCGATAACTGATGGAGGAAAAAAAAACCCTAGCAATTATTTCAATTTCCCAGCATAGCTTTAATGGTAAATTGCTTATTTTTATGTAATTGTATTCAAATGTAAATTATATAAATGTAGAGAACAACTCTACCTGAGCTTTTAACATGGTGTCTTTATAGATTTGGGAATTAATCCTTGAAACACTTGTCTGGGAATATTTGCTGTAGTAAAGTTATTTGTTGTCTCTATTCAGAATAAAGTAAAACTACTCCTGTGTATGACTCTTGCTAGGATTAGACCCTTGGGATGAAATAAATTTATTTTTTGCTTTTTGCTGTTATTTTTTTGTAATTACACAGATATTTCTGCACCCCCTGATTATTCTGCTTACAGGCATTGATTCTTCTACATAAGGAAGGTGCAGACTGCAACTGGTGGCATTTAGAGTGCTGGTGTATTTTATCAGTTGGTGGGATTTTAAAGAATCATCAGTTTTCATGGATATTTTTATTTCTCAAAAAATCAACTACTACTTAGTTCACTCAAGCATAAAAGCTAATTCTAAAAGGTATTCAGAGATATGTGTTTGGCAATTTGTGAGCTGTGTTGTTTTTCTGATAAAGCTGCCTCGTGGTAATTTAGACTGCCAATGGAAGATGAATATCTGAGTACCACTGAGGATCAAGGTAATATTTTAATTATTTGTAAAATGCTTTTAACCTCAATCTTACTTTTCTGATTTAAGCAAAATTTCTTTATTTTGTCATTAAGTGATTTTATGTGTGATTCATGTGACTGTTTCCTCCCTTCTTATGAACAGACCTACCTATGTTTGATTCGCACCATCACTTACTTTCAATAGGTTAATTTTAAAAAATATTTTTGTGCTCCTTTTGCCTCTGAACTTCGGGGGGGGCATACTCTGGCAGTGCCTAGAATGACCTGAAATGAAGCTGCCTGTTTGGAGTAGTTCATAAAGTAACAATCAGTTTGCACAAGAGACTTTTGATCTAAATGCACTAGACAAGTATGGGATTTGTTTTCATGTGTAAAAGGGGCTGCTACTGAGTCACAGTAACCTGTTTAACTTGTCTGGCTGTGTGCTACACAGCAGAAGCAAAGGTAGTTTGTGCAACAGGGAATGTAGAGTAAAAGAAGGGAGGGAGTAAACATCCAGCCAGGAGAGCAAGGAAAGTCTACCCAAACCACATAATAATTTACATGGCTGAAATCTCTTCTTTTCTTCAGAGATCTCAGCAAATTTTGATTGCTGTTTCCCCCTCTCCTATTGCAGTCACCTTAGTTTTATGTAAACTGCTACTGCTTCACTTTTCTCTTCTATATCTATCTTTTCACAGTGACCATTTTTCTGTCTCTACCAGGAGAACTAGATTGAACCGAGCAAGTTTGCTTCTAAATTTACTATTAATCTCTGTGCTGGGTGGATATAGAAATGAAAGATGGCTGTGTAGGATGCACCTCTTTTCAAACAGCACAACAATTTCTATGCTTCTCCTGGCCTCAGAAGAAATCAGCAGAGGTTTTCTGGTCTCCAGTGGTGTTCTATTTCAGTGCCATTTTGTCATCCTTCAGAGGCAGATGTGAGTGCCATCTCTTTTCTTTGGAGGAATAGCTTTCTGTACAGAGCACTCTGCTTCAGAGGCAGTTTGGGAAAGGCATCCTTGAACCTGACTTGCAAGTTCCTGCTTCTCAAAGACAGCGTTGCTTTTTGAGGGTTTTTTCCCCACGACAGCCAAGAAGTCTCAAGCAGAGACACAATAAGGTCAGGAATCCTCAGTCAGTGGCAGCTGCCCTGCTGTGCTGCATCTCATGCCCACCTGTACCTCATCACTGGGTGCAGCCTGCAGGCAGCACAAGGCAGAGATGATTTGAACCAAGGAGGGAATGAAGGAGCTAAGCTAGAGGAATGAGAGCTGTGCAGTTTCCCTTGCCTTCAAGGTATGAATGTGAGCCTTGGCAAACTAATTTTACTATAGCTCTAACCAGCAATTCTTCAAACATGAGATAAAGCTAGCAAAAACATCTTCCTGTGCAGGATTTGTTGATGAATTTTTCATATTTTTGTGAACACAATGTAATCTTTGATCTTTTGGGATTCTTGTTCCCTTTCAGCTTGGACTTGTTACTCCTGCTTTACCATATCCCACATATTCCATGAAGCTGTGCTGGTTTGTGTCTGGTTCTATCTTGTTGCTAACTCCTAAATCATGGGCAAAATTTGGTGTTATAAAGAAATTAATTTTATCTCAAGCTCTTTATTGTCTGGATTTTTATCTGTGAATGTGAATATTATTGTGTGAATAATTTTCTTTATAACAGGAAAGTTCACTTGCTGTGCCACATTTTGTTGTCCTGAGGCTCAGTAGTTTGTGGGAGGTGAATAGCTTGGAAGAAGAAAGTAGAGAAGCAACTTAAAACTGGTACTGAGAAATTGGACAGTACATGTTTGTTGGTTTTATATATGAAACCAAATAATTTGAATTGAGAACTTGAGATAACCAACACAAATGAAAAACTCTGTAGGAAAGTTGCACTGTTCAGCTTTCACATTCACATTTATCTACCTAAGAGGACCGTTAGCAGGCTATGATTTTATCAGCACAAGACCAGTTTTATTGAAAATCTGTGCATTTGTTGGCTGTTTCATGCTGAGTTTAACATTTCAGGGTTCACATTCTAAAGAAAGAAGAGATCCATACTAAACATTAGATTATTATTATTAGATTAGATTATGACAAGTCTTTTTGCAGAAGTAATTAGGTGATTTTCTTGTTCAGGGATGGCAACTGAGACACTTGCAATATCAAAGGAAGCATAAAACTGTGTTCAAAATCATTGCATTACCATTCCTAGCACATTAGCACTGTTACTGGCAAATCAGTTGGGACTAGCAGGTAAATATTTAGATTATCAAAATGAGTTTTTCCTTATGAGCAGCAATGCATATTGTTTGCAGGTGCTGTATTACTGAGAAAAAAATATTTGGCAACATGAGTTCATCAAACTTGTTTTATTCCTGTTATTTTGTTTTCACTACAATTCAATGACATAATATCCATGGTTTGTACTTGCAGCAAGCTTTCTGTCCTCTTTCTGATGTTTATCAGCACAGGATCAATGTTCTAAAGGGCAATTCTGGCAGCAGTTCTGTGAAAATCAAGATTCTGTTTATTATAAAGCGAAACTGCTCCCATCATAGACAATGGTCTAACTTCTGAAATATGTATTCTTTGACCTATTTGATAAGTGGTTTCCTGCAGACTGAAGGTAGCTACTCTTCTCCATTACCAGTTACACGAGGAAGGGGTTGTTTCCCGCAAGGCAAGCTGTCTCAGCATTAGCCTGACCTTTCCAACTTTGTTTAGAGCAATGTTTTAAATTTTTTCTACCTGGCAGAGATTTCCACTTCCACTAAAACAGCCTATCCTACTGTTTGTTCTCTTAGCTCTTTGCTGCTAGACATGAATATTGCATGAGAATAGATGTATACACCAGGATTCCAATCAGAATTTTCCTTGCCATGTACCATATTACCAGATAAAAGCACACAAATAGGTAGCTGCAAGACTACATCCACTGCTTAGTTTCTGCAATATGGATAGAGAAGATGAAGCAACTCGGGCCAGTTCTGAGGATGTCGTGGGCAAAAGCAGCCTGGAAATGATAATATGGATTATATTGAACATATGGAAGACATTTTTCACTCTGTGTGTGGTGAGACAGTGGAACAGGATGCTCACAGAAGTTGTGAATGCCATATGACTGGAATTGTTCAAGACCGGGTTGGATGGGGCTTTGAGAAACCTGATATAGTGGTAGATGACCCAGTGTGTGGCTGGGGTGGTTGGACTAGGTGGCATTTCAAGATTCCTTCCAATCTAAAGCATTGTGTGAGTCCATGATTCTATATGGATACTCCTTCCCAGTACTGTAGTACCTTTGAGGAGCAATGAAATTTAGAGCAGCCATAAAAGTAAAGTCAAGCTGGTGCAGAGCAAATCTAAAGTAGTAAAATGCCAAAACATTAAAAGATTCTTCCATATTTCTGACTCATACTTTAGGACATTGTTCACTCAAACAACAATCTATAATAAAAATTATTTTTCCACAAAAGAAAAGCAGAGAGAATAGTGAACCTTGATTTCTAGGACGACAGTCTTCATTTTTAGTCATGTCTATGCACTTAGTAACTCATTATGATGATAAAGTGTTTGCTGCTTTATCAGCTAAAAAACATTCCCAGTATTTCATATTTGAATAATCCCTACAATGACTCGTGAACTTGGATACTTCCTGCACTGTAATGGTGGCTATATAGCCAGGTGGTTAAGCTTCATTTCAGCAGTGTAATATAATTAATTAAAAACTCCAATCTGGATTTCAGGCTGTTAGTGTTGGTTAGATTATTGGTCCTACTGGTTCTCCAGCTGATTTGATAGCTCTGCTCCTGATCTGCTGGAGGTGAGTGACTTAACTACACAGGCAGGGGCAGTTCTGGACATGCACCAAAGGCAAAACTTCACAGACAATCACCACCCTTTGAGTCATAAAGTGATTTAGGAGATGATGAGTCACCAAAGCAACACACAGAAAGTCAGAGTTAAACACCAGAGAAAGGGATAACTGTACATGTCAGCTCCAGTTCTGTCATTATGAGGAATAAACTGTAATAATTAGATTAGAAGTCACTGTAACTGGGCTAATAAAAAGTCTTTGATTTACCTGTACTTGTATAGTTGCAAGAAATTATTACTCTGCAAGATATTTCTGCAGCCTACTAATTACCTGATTGTATGGTTTAGTATGCTGCCCTTGAGGCTTGTCTATAATCTGGATGCATGTTTGACAATTTCTTCACTGTTACACTTGCCTTGCATACACCCCTCAGCGTGGGCTTGCCTCGTGGTGCCAGATTTGTGTGAATTCTGGATCACAGCTAGGCTGGTGTAGAAATAAGCACCACCTACTCTGTCTCTTGAGCTAAGCACTCACTTTCCTGTGTGCTCCCCATGCCTTCTGATGGGGTACCATAGGGGCACTGCAGAACCAAAATTGGTTGTTTTGTAATTTGTTACAAATACATTACTCTAAAGAAGTCATAAGTTAAAAAAACTTTCTCAAGACTCTTTCTTAGCTAATATGAGAAATAACCTTTTAAGCCAAAGAGAGAATGTTTTTAGAATGCAGGATGGGATTTTTCTATTGCAGCTTTGTATCAAAACTCGTATATCAGTTTTAGAGCCTGTTTTCTAAGTTGTTTGACTCTGGGCCAGATCCAAAGGGTGGTCCTCAATTTGTTACTGCCTTTAAAGAAAAATGAAAATTAGAAGGGGAAAAAAAAGTACTGTGAGGCTGACAGGCTTTAAAATTTGTTGTTATTTCTTTTGCAGTGTTCATAGTAGAAGTTTGCATTGTAACAGATGTAAAAACAGGTGGTTCTGAGCTCTGAATTCCAAATTTTTTCATTATTTTGGCAGTGTTCCAATCAGATAAATATTGCTGGAGGTTGAGAAAAGTACCCTAATAAATCAGCTGACATACAGAATACCTAGATTGAAAATGGTTTTGGTTATTGTTTTGGGAAAACCCTTTGCATTTACATTCTATATTCTTTTAGCTGTAGGAAAAAAAGCCCTGATTTTATGGCCATTAGGATGTTTGCCATGAACATTTGGAGCTTATTTTTTTTTATACAATCAAAAATTCCACTGAATTTCAATTTCTGTCTGTTTAGTTTAGATGCAAACATTGTAGTGAGAAGTAAACACAGCCACTAAGGCATTTAAGCCATCCTGGATGCCCATACAGCTGCTGGAGCAAGAGGGAAAAACAAGACTGCAATCCAAGGGGAAAGTGTGACCTTCTGTTCTGCATGACTGGACCTTGGAGAGCCTCTGGGGACCACTGCCATGTGTTTTGTGCTTGGTTTGCTGCTGCTTTGTGGATAATAACCAAGCCCCGAGGAGGGTGCTCTCAAAGGATTGCAGCTTGGAGCCTTGTGCTGCTTCCCCCTCTGTGCTGAGTGCCCACCGGCACCAGGGCTGCTCCTGTGCTTCTACTCTGCACGTGGAGAACTTCTCATCCCTGTGCCTAATCAGGAGTTGGGGAAACCAATTAGGCTGAAGGATCAGGGCCTGATGATGCCAGAGATAAAGTTAAAAGATGGATGTGAGAAAAAATGTCAGTGTTCTGTGTAACCTGCAGAACAGGGAGGCTTCAGCCTCAGGGGTCAATCTAATATGCCCACATACATCTCTTCAAAAATTAAATTAATATGTATGTTCTCTTTGTTCATCTAAACTTCTCTCTTCGTGATCTCAAAAGACTGCATTTGCAGTATCATTGTTCCAAAGTATGCTGAAAAGGGTTGGAAAGAGCTGACAATATGGAAAGCTTCTGAGGTCAGGACTATTGAGGCATTTTTGGATTCATCAGTGGGTATTGGTATAATCTAGCTTTTCATGCCATCTCTGATCTTCTTGGGAATCAGACAGGTCTGGTTTTGTGTGTTTCAGGGTCTTGTGAAAGGAATGAAAATAAAAGGGTGAAATTAATTTATTATTGTTACATCCATAACAGAATACACTTCCTGCATATCATGTAATCTCTGAGTGGTAACAAAGATGGTTTATGATTGTTCCAAAGATCTATTTTCTAGGCACAACTCTTAAGGACATTTGTATTACAATGTCAATTACTCTTAGAATGTAAAATAGAATGATGATTCCCTTATATGATGAATATTTCAAACTTGCTTTTGTTCAACCTCCACTATTCCTCATTACACATTTACTTGTAGCACTATCTCTACAATATTGATTTAATTTAGATCAGTGGATAGAGGTTATTTATGATTTCAAATAAAATTTCATAGTAAGTCAGTCTGCCAGCAGACCAGTCTTTTAGAAAAAGAAAAGGTATAATTGAAAAATAATCCATATTTATATTTATGGCATCTCTAGTATACACACTTTATAGCCAGTGATATTCATGTGGGTCTGCATGTGTGTGAGAGAGAAGAGAGGGAGGGATACTACTGTGCAGTGACATTTTGTTTAATGCATTGTAAAAAGGAAGAAACTGTTTGGAATTTAACTAAACTGGAATTATTTTCAATTACTAAGAATTAGGGTGAATTCATCTGGAAGCACATTTTGGTCTGACATTTGATTTTGGGAATTAGAACTGTTTGTTCCCTCCTCATCTACAGCAGTGATGGAAGTAAAAGGAGAGAGCTGGAAAGGAACAGAAAGTAATTTAAAGAAAAAAGACAGAAAAAGTGGAGACGCTATTTATTTTACTTCATTGCAGAGGTTCTGTAAGCAAACACTAATATACAAAAATTTAAACCAGAAATTAAAGATTATCTAATCTGGTTGCCAGTCACATGGAGAAAACCTAGACAAAAGCTAGGGAGTTTACACTTCCTTTAATATTTATTCCTGTCCTGTAACGCCCAAGGGGAGGGTGTGCTCCCTGCTGCAGTGATGTGAGTCCTTCTCTCGAGGACTGGGAGCATTTGGGGTGCAGGTTCCACAGCATGGCTGTGGCTGTGTCTCTGCTGGGTGGGATCCTATGCCCTGGATGCTCACCTTAACAGTGTCAATGGCTGCAACTCTAAATGTGGTGATTCCCCAAAGCAAGGTCTGTTCCACCTTAGCTTTGATTTTCTCTTTATACTATACTCACAGTGCCCATTCTGTCATTTTGGGGGGGATTTAATGACCCTACGTGGAACCACTTAAAATGTATGATATACATTAAATGGTTCTTTCTCTGTGATTTACTGATCCATATGGAAGCTAACATACTGAACTATGGGTACCAGGGACACCTTCACTTGAACTTGTGAAAGATAAGCATGTCAAAACTGAGCATTTTCTGCTGCCAGCTTCAGGTCTAGTGGATTTCCATTGTGAAATATGTTAGGAGATTGTTTTTAGAGACTTTCTATTTAATCATCAACAAATTATTTAATGTCTGAAGACTCCTTTGAAAGGAGATTTTTTTTTTCATCTTATCTGATTGATGGTCAGTGTTTCTCCCATCCAATTTCCATTGGCATAAGGTTCTGAAACAGGACTGAGGATTGTTCTGAGATCATAATTAGATTTTAAATGGTAATATCTTTCTAATGTCTTCAGGCAAGGAGTTTGAACGGCTACTTCTTTCCACTAGCATCCAATTAATGATGCAAAGTACAATGGTAGAATCTGGCTGGGAAAAATTTTACATGTTTTATTCTTTCATTCACACAATAAAAGAAAATGCTGTCCTCTTCAAAGGTAACATGCAGAAAATGAATTCACTTATCAAATGTCTCTGTGCAAGAATGTAGAATTTTGCCTGTGTAGGTGCATTAAATTTTATGCATATTTTATTTCTGAAGCTCATAAAAGAGCAGAGTTCAATTTCTTCAAATATATCCCCAGAGCTAAGACATGAATACAGCTTTCTTTGTAAAAAAGTCCACACACTTTTATTAATCTCAAAATATTGATACAAACATATCTGAAAAATATAGACACAATACTATTTGTAGCAAGGGTCTATTTCAGACATTGATTACTGCACTTCAACTGCCTTTTTCTAAGCCAATAACAATGGGATGTTTACAATGTAAACTTAAGCCTGTTTGGGATCTAACTGATGGCTTTAAGATAAACACAGTACAAAAATAAATAAATGGAATAAAATGTCAATTGATTATTTCTAGTAGAGTTATAGCTGGTATTTGAGAGTTCTTAACCTACATCACCTCTCACAATAAGAGAGCTTTAAGTCATAGCTCCTCTAACTCTGTGGTTTTGTCTTGATGCAGAACTCCAGGCAGAATTTGCCCTTCTTATTTCTTTTGGATACAATTACTTGGACACTAAATCTAAAATATTTCAGACTTTATCAGAGACAAGCTACCACTTTCAGTTTATACATCCAAAGCAGCAAGATTTTCTAAATATCTAGCACACCTTCTGATGAATTGTTTTATATCTCAGAGATACATATCTGTAATGTTTTCTCCCTTTCCTACACTGGAAAAAGAATTTATTCTGCTGACTGCATGTGTAGGCATTGTTCTGAATGAATTAAAGAAAAATTATGTTCGGTGCACTCAACTCTCCATTTTCAATTGGAAAATGAACATGGATTGTCATTGGTCTAAATAGATTATGAAAAACTCTGTTTGAAAGTAAAGCTTTTAATACCGATTGTTATAAGTTTTATTTTCAACTAATTTCACAGTTTATTCATACATTTATATATTTCTACTTTGAACTGATGAATCTATATTTTCTGTTGTATTTACCAAACAAACCCAAGTATCTTAGAATGGAAATTTAAATATATAAAACTTCATTGGTTATAGTTTTCAATTGCAGTAATTCAGGAAAGCTTTTTTACTTTGGAAGACACCTTTGCAAAAGGCTAATATTTTAGCATAGCAGCTCTTAAAATCTCATAACCTCCACAATTAAAATATTTCTCATATTTTTATGGAAATAGGATGGAATGTCTGTGTCTACTCACCTGGTCTGGTCACCCAGGTGGAGCTCCACTATACAGCTGTACTCAAGGGACATCAGGATGTTAAAAGGCAAAATACTTTTCCTTTGCAACAAGTTCACAGTTCTCTCCTCTTGGCAGCTTCTATGTGATTTCTCTAAGTAAATCAAGTGAATTAACTGGAACGCTATGGGATCACCATTATTCTTATGCTCAAAGAAAGGCATTTTTCTTCAGTATTCCTGTCTGCTGGGAAAATCTGAGTTATCTTTTATCGATTTTTTATTCTTATCCAGGCATTTTCTGAGTGTGTGCATCAACATCTGGCCACTTTGGAAGACGCTTCTATGTCCAGTCTAGTGACAAGGGTAATACCTCTCTGACATAAGTTCCCTGACAGGATTGTCTAGAGTACTGAAGAGTGTTTCATGACTCACCAGTGCTCCCTAGATCTTCTGCCAAATGTGCAGAAATTGATGGGAGCCTAGTCCATAGTTCAGAGTCAGAACTGCTGTGGCTATGTAATGAATGCAAGCTTTAGTAGGGAAAACAAAAAACAAAAAACCAAACAAACAAACAAAAAAAAAGAAGGTTTCATCCCTGTTTATGAAAGACTAGTTAAACTTCCTATTTTTTATGTGCTTTTACTGTTAAATTTTGAAGTGTGCTGGTAGTTCTGGAGCATCCCATATGATTCTTACAGAGAATAATGATAAACAGAAAATAAAATGAAAAAGAATGCATAGTAAAGCCTGCTGAAGATGCACAATGCATCCCAAACACTTCAGACCCTCTACAGGGATCAGAGTTGCTGAGATACTATCATGTTAGCTACCAGACAGATTGTGAAAAATGCCATGAAAAAGCAAATATCATCCGTATGGTAAGAAAAATCTCATATTCATACCAATGGATGCAATGAGATAAAGCTAAACTTCTAGTTCCAAGGTGTTCATTCTATAAAAAATCAGATTTAGCAATTGAGCAAGGATTTGGACTTTAAAAAAATTGTTAGCTGACAGATATGTAAAACTAGTTGATTTCCTTTGCTTTGCATTTCAAAATCAGCCTTCATTACAGATGCCACATTTAAATTCTAGTTAATACTATGCGCCCTTAAGACATCAATGTTGCAAAATCTCTGTCCTATCCTTGGAGATAAAATATCAGCAGAACTGGATAGGTAGTTATGCCAAGATAAGGGACACATGATGACCTGATATAGTATCTCAGATGACTCTGGAATATTTTTTCCTTTTGATGTGTGTGTATATCTCTATATGCAGTGGTTCTGGGAAATTCTACTCTTTTAGAGTCAATATTTTTTGCAATTAAAAAAAAAAAAAGGAAACCCAAAAAAGTTCAGAGATTTAACTTCCTTTCCTGAAGCGAATAAACACCTAAATAAGAATGTGCATTTTCAGGTGAGCAGTGTGAAAAGGAGAGTGTTGAGCTAGCAAGAGAAAATAAAGTGGGGGAAAAAATTTAAAAATAAATGGAGAAGTATTTCTTTTTCCACAGGCTTTTAGGCAGGGAGTGATGGAGTGGGTGCTCAAGAAAAGCATCAAATTGGCAAAATAGAAGCTAATCAGGCAAGGGGAAGATTATAGATGATTGGGGACCTAGGCAAAAGCTGCTTTTGTTGCTGGAGAAGGGGGCTAGAGAGCAGATGTGGCCTATAAATGGCAAGTTCTTCAACGCTCCTGTATGACAAGAAGCAGCAGAACTGTAGGTGCACTGAATAGGAGAGCAAGTCACAACGGTGTGAACGCAGAAGAGCTGGGGGAGAGACGGGAGCTGTGTGGTGCTGGAAGGAGTGAAGGTGTGGGATGCTCCAGACCCATGAGGAACAGGGAGTTGCAGAAAGCAGCCACTGTGGCCAAGCTGTCTGGATTGCCTGAAGCAGAGCCATCAAAGGCAGTTTCTCTCCCTCAGAGGCAGGAAATATAATATGGAGGAGGTTGCAAATCTGGGAGGGAGATTCTCCCCTGTCCCACCTCCTCTGCTAACAGTGGGCGTAGCAAACCAGACTCCATGTCTCGCACCGTCCTTTTCTGTCTTGCTGCATATTCAGTCTTTTCTTTTTCAGTCCAGTGGCAGCAAAGTCTGTCCCTGAGGCAGCAAAATACAGAATCAAAAGATGAGGGCGAGAACCAGACTTAGTGCAAGATACAGAGCAGGAAAGGGTTGAAAAGGGAGCTGTAAGGCTCAAGCTGGAATCATTGTCAAATGCCCAATAACCCTACTTTGGGACTGAGAACAAGAGATCACTTTGGAGGAGCATTTTCACTCTCCTAAGCTAAATGCTCCACTCTTTCCCTAAATCCTTCAAACACAAGTTTGACTGTACTGTTTGCTTTCAGAGTTTGGAAGGGAATTGATAAATATATTTTACTAATCCTTTCATGATTCCATATCACCTCCGGGAGTTACATATATGGTTTTTAGTTTCTGTATGGTGCAACATCAGCTAATAGACTGCTTGTCACAAAGGAACAGAAGTTATTAGCAATTTTACGATACTGACATCTGTTTCTTAAACATGCTAAATAGATGAATCGTGTGTTAATTTAATAATTAATCTTTTTGTTACCTCTCACTTTTTAAAAACATCCCCTTGTGTCTTCATTGTAAATAAGACTTGTTTCCTGCTGTAAGCCTGCTCTTAGACATTAGCAGTCTTCCTCCTTCCTCAACAAAATTAAACTTGAGTCAAAGATCTTGATGGAACTTTATATAGTTTGTAAACCTTGCTTTTTACAGTTTCAGGGCAAGTTAAAGGCAAGAGCACATCTCTTGTGAGTGGGCACAAGTGAAAGTGTTGATTCAGCACTTAGCTGTCAGCAAAAAAAATAAGCATGAAGGAAAATCAAAATTTTTCTACAGAATTCTGTTGCAAAATCCAGTGTTCATGGGCTTTGGATTTTTTTCCCTTTATATGATGCTTTTCTGCCCACTTGATGTAATTTACGTTCTTGACATGTTCTTTATTTTTTCCAGTAACTCTTGAAATTGACATTTCTTTAGATCTTTTTATTTTATACCACCAATATTACATTGAATCACAGTTCTCACCAATCATTTCACCTCTGATTTGTGTTCAATAGCCTGCTTTTCCAAGTCTGAAAGTTATTTCATGTTCTTTTCCTTTGCTTCTAATTCAACACTCATTGTGTATAATTGCAGGGTAGAGTGATGATTACTCTCCAAAGAATTACAATCAAACTTGGCTTGTTAGTGTATAAAGCTCTGACTGTTAATCACAATCATTTAAACAGTGGCTAACCCTCACTGAAACACAGATGGCATGTTAGCATTTCAAGCTACCCAACTCACAATCCCAGAGAGGACTCTGTTATGCTTCTAAGTTCTGCTTCTCTTCCGTGATGCTGAACGGTATCTGCTGCATTTGATACTCTCTCAAACACCAAGGAGGAACACAGAAATACTGTACAGCTGTAGCATCTCATGCAAATAAAAATGCATAACATTTTTTTTATTCAAAATGTAACATTCAACTGTACAACACAGAATGAATACAAAAATAAGCTCTATGAATTAAACCCCCAATATAAATAGGAAGTAATCTTGATTAAAATGAGAAAGCAATTTAAAATATGTGCATATTTGACTTAAGAAAACATTGGTAAGCTTGATCAGTAATGGTAATTGAGAGGGTCTCAAGATCCCATGAGAGTTCTAAGGTCTGGTGATTTTCAGCAAGCCATGAAATAAATAGATAACTAATTTTTCCACTCCTTCTGACACAAAAGCTCAAATACTGTATATCTAGGAGTAGAACAAATTGTATCATCTGTTCCAAGGCCTCAAGCAAGGATTTTTAATAAGAATTATTAAATGCCTGATGCAATATGACAATCCACTTCATAAAAGACTGTGTTTCTTCAAAAACATGTGTTTTGAAAAGCTTTAAAATAACTATACTTAGGAAAGTTCAATTCTTACACTGTGGAAAAGGATTCTCTGATAGGCCAGGGTACAGTGTTGTGAGCAAAGGACAGAAGACTGACTAAGGTTTTTGTTACTGCAGATTCAGTGTGTGCTTGTCTGTCACCCCGTCTCCTTTCAAAAGCTCACCTATCGGTAAAATAGAGATTAAAAATGTCCTATGCAGAAGATACCTTTGGAAACTGAGTTCATATTTTGAAAAAAAATCCAGACTATTGTTTTAGATAAACTCTGTGGAATAGGAAAAAACCCCAATATATGCTTCTTCACAAGAATATATTATTTAACTGGAACTAACTGTGCATGACTTTTCATTAGTATGCACCAAGTTAAAAGCTCAGACATCTGGATGTGCGTGCTCCAGTGCTGCCAGAGTGCAGGAGCATTTTCACTTTATACCTCCCAGGGTACTGTGAGAAGGGTAGGCTTCACCAAGGAACACAATCCTACCCAAAGGCTCAGCCACTTATTAGATGTTTTCTTTGTGAAATTAATAAGGCTTTTCTCCTTACCTTGTACTCTGTTAGTTTTTTTCCTACATAAATTCCATTCCATGATGAAATACTGGCTTATAAAATCAGAAATTAAAAAAAAAAAAAAGGATTATTCCTGTATTCCTTTAGACATTTAAATAAGATTTAAATGTGAATTGTCCATAAGGAAGTTTGTATGGACAAGCACTGAAAGAAATACTTGCCAGCTCTCTGATTGTGTAATTATTAGGGTTTATTACATAGACACAAAAACCTATTGTCTTTTTGTTCTGGAAAATTACATGTACAGGGAAATCACATTTACTGTGAGGAGCTGTATTTCCTGGTCCTGTATCATATAATTCTTCAGTGGCAGTGGAAAACATTAAAAAAGTTTTCATAGGGACCTTACTAATGAAATGCACATCCAGCCATTTTATAGATGTGACTCAGGATCTTTGTCTCAATACAGTAGCACAGGTTAATGCATGTAAACATCCTTCTCTTGTTTCCTAGGGCTGATATGCTTTCAGACCTTTCTTTATATCATTCATCAGAAGTACACCCTCATTCAGTTCAAATAAGGTGCAGTACCCACACTGATATCTAAAGAGAATATACTATGTGTCATATATTGCAGCTTGTCCAGTTGCAGATAAACATGTAATTTCTCTGTTGTGCTTGATGTTCAACTTGATTTCTTTGATTTGAAATGAGGTGTGATTTGAATATAATGTGGCTTTAATCCAACATACTTATAGCACTCAGGACAAACATATAGCTTCTTTTATCTCGACAATCAGGAAATTGAAGCTTTGAGACAAATTCTGACCTCCTTGCAGCATGCTTTTTTGCACCAAACACCTTGAAATTGAGTTTATTTTTTACAGCATCAAGTTTAATGTCAAGTGCTTGAATGAAAATTGAATTAATTTGTTGCTTTCATTAATTGACCTCCTTTAATTTTCAAACTTTACATGTTTGTTTAATCTTAATACCTTTTGATTTATTCATGAAATGTTGCTCTTCTATGCTTTGTAATAATCTCTGACTATTCAAGCATTTTAAATGTGATATTCTCCATCCCGAGTTTTTAATGAGGTTTCTTATGTATGTATGTATTTTTTAAATAAGAATTGTAGAAGTTTTTCCTTTTTATATTCATTAACTTAATATTAGAAACCATGCCTGGTTACAAAAATCTCATCAATTTAAGGTTCCAGAATAGGTCACCAAGTGTCATTCCAATAAAAACAAAATTTGTATGCAATGCTTCATTTGCAAGGAGTGCTTGTTTATCTTCTCTGGCATTTATTACAATGATCAAGCAACTGAAATAATCTGCATATTATGCAAACCAGTCTGTTTCTCAGGAAAGTTTTCAGGCTTTTTATATTAAGAAAAATTTAATGCAAAGGCTTATTGATAGATAGCACAAGAAAATACTTGGATCTTGTCACAAGAAATTCTTGTTACTGTCGGTCAGCTCAGGGGACTAACCTATTTTGGGAAATTAAAGGTTGTGATATTATGGGTTACATCATCAAAATATTTTATTGTGGGTGTTCTTAGAAGCATGATGAAATGTTCTATTTTATCATTTGCTTCATGGCTAACTGAATTATTGCCCACTCTACCAGTGCAGCCATAAAGATGAATAAAAGAATTGGAGCTTTAAAAAGTGGAGACTTCACAATAAAGTGGGTTCCTAGCCAAAGATAATTTCAGCAGGAAAGGTTAAATCATTTGGGAAAAGAAAGTTAACACTACTTGTGTCTTTTGAAGAAGGAAGTGAAGATATTGAAGGTAGGTTATACCAAATTGTTGGAAATCACAATCTATAAACATGCAAAAGGCTCTTTCTAATCTTGATTTAGGAACATCTGTGGAAAAGGTTTTTCCAACCAGATAAAATTATTAGATTTATCTTTTAAAACAAAATGCAAGGCTTAGCGAAAGAAAGCAGACTGCTCCCAGATAGTATGTTTTGATGTGGATGTTTAGGTAGTGGAAAGTGTTTTGACCAAGCTTTCTGAAACTGGGCTCCTTTTATGCAGTACTTGCTGCAGAATACTTTCTACACAAGCTTTGTGAGTCACAGTGGCAAGTCTTACATAACTTTTCAACGTTTCAAAGGAACAGGTCTTTAACAGGTAAAAAATATATATTTTTTAACAAAATGCAAAGTTCACTTGATGTTAATTGTAACACAAAAATGAATAATATTCTTAAAGTTGAACTTTAACAAATGTTGAAATTCCTATTGTCATTCTCTTAGTCAATCCATTTGATAACACTTAGGTTTTATGATATTTGTTGAACTTAATTATCTTAAAGGTCTTTTCCAACCCAAACAGTTTTAGGATTCTATGGAGAGGGAGAGTACCCTTCAGACAGCAATTCAGAATGCTAAAATTGAGCTTGTGGTCTAAGCTGCCCTCAGGACTTGGTAAGGAGCTTAGGGAGACCAATGAGATACGCAAAGTGCAGATGTGTGGGAAGAGCAGGCACATTTCTGGCTATTGTGATATTAAGCAATGGAAATTGTCCCCTCCTGGTTCACCGTGTTCCTCAAGCTAACATGTCTATTTGTCCAAATACATGCTGCTTCCAGAGTAACTCATCACTCAGAGGTATGTGGTTGGCAGAACAGTGGCTGTCTATTTCATGAAACAATCTTTTTAAAACATGTTTTATGTGATTGAAAGCAAAAATTGCTCTTTGAAAATAACAAACTCGGAAGTCATTGTCAGTCACTGTTCTGCCATCCGCCATTCATTTGATTGTTATAACATCTCCTTGTGTCTTATCTGAAATGAGATCATAAATTCTCCAAGGAAAGATTTGTCTTTTAAAATAGCACTTGTACAGCAATTAGCATTTTAGCTTGCTGAACTTTAACGTTGTTTCCTGATCTTGCCCTAACATAGCTAATAACCACTGAAGTATGAAAAACAGACCAGAAGGCATTTTAAGACTACATAATCTGTTTCCTGCTCTAAAACAAGGTTTAAATATATCTGTCAAGAATGATATTGATATATGTCCACTCTTAAAGAGCCCCAGAAACAGAAGTCCCAGAACCTCCTAAGACATACATATTCAGGGGTTTTAGTATACATTTACACTGTATTTTCTATGCATATTTTGCTACTGTTTTTATCTGCATTACCTTCTGTAATTTTAGTTAGCATTTTTTCTGTTTCCATCAGGTATATGGAAAGTACATCATTTACTTTTACAGCAGAAACCTTTTATGCATTTAAAGTCTGTCCATCTTCCCACTTTGTGATTTTCCCTCGACTATTAATTACGTGAAGATAGCAAACCATGTCGCTATTGAAAAAACCCAAAACCTGAGAGTTAAAGTTAGGGCTAGGCAGTATATAGACACTAGATGAGATGCTGAAGATTTTCATTCTGACCCAGAAAACTACAGAAACATAAACTGTGTGGATAATTGTTTCACTTAAACAGTTGCAGTAGAAGGTGCCTGACAGTGCTTTTTTGGACTGCAGAAGATATCACAGGAATGGTATCAAGGGCTTTAGATGGGGATGTTTCCAATTCGTTACTTTTGATGAACCGCAGTCTTATCTGTCTGCATTAATGAATGGTTACCCCTCTGTAAGACATAGTACTGGTTATATACTAATGATGACATAATTAGGAAGCAGAAATAGATCTTTGTGAGAGGACTGCATTTAACCATGGCCCGTGGGCTCCTTGGTTTGATTGTGCACGTATTCAGGATTGCTGAAGCATGGAAAGATGAACTCTATGCTGTTAGAGGAAGAGTCAGAGTGATAAAAATGATTATGTGTATTTTTTGTGAATGCTTAATTTGTTGCAGTTTTGGAAGTCATACAAATTTTTGGATGCTGATTTTTCAAGAACATTTTCATTTTAAGATGATATCTGAAAGGTTGGAGAGCAGTGCAGCAAGCTGCATCAATAGCTCTTGCATTAGAACCATAAATTTTATTAAAGTATTTTAATAGTAGGAAAATAATGAAGGTATAGTATTGCATAGTATAGTATAATACAGTATAGTATAGTACAGTAGAGTTCAGTACAGTATCATACATTATAGTAAGGAGTGGGTGAGGTTTTCTGAGGATTAAATTTATGAACAGAAAGACCCCATGTCTGGATTGTAAAAATGAAGCTGAAAACAAAGTGTTGTTTTGAGTAGGACTTACAAATAAGCATTAGCATGTGATGGACAGAACAAATCAAAAAACAGAAATAATATGTGAAATATCTTCTACAATGGTTGTTAAAAATTTGGCCAGACAGCAAGTAAACATAAGACACTTGTACAGACCACACCATGTCTTTTATCTTTTTGTTTGTGTGGCTGTGCCAACTTGCTCACAGTCATTACTGCTTAAAGAAAAATAAAATCCCAAAGCAGGAACTGTAGCCAGTGCAATGCTAAACTTTGGGACTGAAATGCTCTTCTATGTGGTATCACCTTACTATGTAGCAGATGATAATTGATAAACTGTCTCAGACTATATGTAGCCATATTTTAGTTTTCTTTAAGGCAGTAATCCAATAACAATTTAATTGACACTATGGGAAATTTAAAATATACTAATTCAGTACATTAGCCAGATCTTTGATTTTGAGATAATATTTTTAAATTATTTCTATTAGAGTGTCAGCATATTTATGTGTTTACAGGTAGACATAGCTGAAACAATTAGTCTTTCTTCTGCTCAAAGACTTTGGCTTTTCTGCTCCAAATGGGAGTATGTGAGCTAATTTCCTCCATTCTTTGCAAGAGCCAGGAACCAAAAATTTGAGCAGTTTATGCAATATGAGTTAAAACACGTGATCCAGAATAATTAGCACTACTAGTTGTATGATTATGATTAAATGTGATTTAAATGTCTGTTTAAAAGTAAGCAACAGAAGGCTCCTTCTAATAAAAGCAGCACAGAACAGAATGTTATTCCAATTTGCCAGTTCTTTTCAGATCCATGTCTAAACTACATGTCCTGACTAGATATCCCATTTGCCACAAATAACATATTACTTTGGCTTTGAAGTTTTTATTTTTATATTTATATATATCATTAGTTGAATAATGTGATGATTCCATCTCTGTCTTTATCTCTTAAGTTATCCATGTCAAAAGTACCACTTGTTCGCTTTTTGCTTTGATCGCCATGTTTATGTATGATACAGAACTGTCCAAATTTTTTATTGCAGTTTGTGAATGTAACTTCAAGTTTGCTGTTTGTAACTGACTTTGCTTTTTCAATTGGCTACTGTAGTCACATCATGATGTGTTTGATGTTATCCTCCATTCCCTGAGTAATAGCTGAGAAGAACACCAGCACATATCCTCATGCACATTCATGCACATATTTATGAAAGATCTTTTTGTGGACAGTGGTCACAAAAAGATAATTGGTTTTCATCCAGTTTTGAAAAACAAAATTAATACTTTTTTTATGAAAGAACAGCTTGTTTAATTGTCATAATGTTATGGATATTCTGTATTTTCTGTTACCATACCTCCACATAGCAATATGGGAACTTATATGTTTTAATTTAAAAAAATTATTTCGCCTTCCTTTTATGCTCCATTATTCAGCCGTAATTCTTAGTCTTAAGTGATTTAGCAAGATCCCACAGCTTGCACTTCTAAGTACTGCCATACTCCATGGTTCCATTGAAATTACTGGTGCAATGAGCTTTTATAAACCTCAGCTGAAGTTAGCAGAACTGATCTCCTACTTTTTCTAACAAAGACAAATTCATCTATGGATGCACTAGATTTGGTTGTAGCCTGTAGAAGTTATTACCCCTTGCCTCTACCTACTTGCAGGTAGAATTTGGTACTTGCAGCCTCCATTTGCAACACTTAACCTGAGACTGTGTTTAAAGCAGTGGAGGGTAGCATGGCCATCATCCAAGATAAGTGAGGAGAGACTATAAACTGGATCTCTTGGAAGAGGGCCATAACCCACACCCTGTTGCTCAGAGAAATGGAGGCACCAACAATATCACATCATTTGGTTTCAGTCATTGTCCCACTGCTGGTGCCCTGTGATCACAGCATAAGGCAGGCACTCATTGCTCCAGAGCAGGCACTACTGGTAGGTCTAGATGATTATTTTCTTGCAAAGACACACTATGCTTTTGTAGCTTTTGCAGCATTCATTTTTTAACAAAGCTTTCTAATAGCTCTTCTACAGATTTGCAGGCACCATACTGCTTACCACAAATATATGTGTGTCCATGATTTCATTTTTTTTGACACTCTAAAACCCAAATTATTCCTATTTTTCTGACATAAACGATGAGACTGGGAAAGGGGAATTAGTTTTCTTCTTTTTGAAGTATAAAATTAGGACAGATGAAATGCAAGGTTCTTTTCATTATGACTTCTCTAATTTTGGGGAATACCTATGCAGTTTGTTTTGATCATCAAGGTATGTAAAAGTAAATCTAGCCTAACTTCAGAGGTGAAAATGCTTTGAGAGCTGGACTTTCTTCCAATTACAGATTAGTAGCTCTAATGAGTTCTTGGAAATCCTTTAGAGAGTGTAAGCACTTTATTCTTTCACGATTTCCACTTTTCCTTGCTTGCAAGGGCAAATTTATAAATAATATTAATTATGAAAGCGGAATCTTTAACTTTTTCCACTTTCCTTTTCAAAGAGGGGCAGATCAACAAGGAATATTTCATTCTGCTCTGAACAATTAAATGTAATCACACATTTCAGCCTTGAATATCCTCTGAATTTAGCTTTATTAAGTATTTTGAATTTATTTATGTCAGAAGCTGTCTGATGATTTATGAAAGCTACATATGTAGAAGGCATATTGCAGAGTATTCTCTGATTGTGCTTTGCTTTTGTTGGCCATTTTAGAAGAATAAGCTCTAGAAGTAGATGAGGTTTTTGAACAGTTTTTAATAAATATTTCTGTATTTTTCTACTCTTTCAATGATGTGAGTCTAGAAAAAGAACTTGGAGTCTAGAAAAAAAATCAAGGACACTTTTTTCAGGAGAAAGTACTGTGCTCTAACCAGCTGAGATAATCTCAGTGTCTGCAGACATGTTCATATTATTCATCTTTGGGTGTCAAAGATGGTGGTATCCAGGTAAATATTTAAACAAAATCCCTTTTAACAAAAAACTGCCCAACTTCAGTCTCAGGAAAATGCTCAAAACATTTTTATATGCTGACAAAAATATTTATAGTTACAAACCATATATGACTGTAGAAAACACCTAGAATAAATTGTTAAGTACATTCACCATTGAGAAGTTCTGAGAACATAACTATATCATAAGGAATTTGAATGAGTGCTTCAGTGATATTGTTTGAAGTAATTGTGCCCTCAGAGATCTATCACAGAAGAGGACCATGGCACAAATTGTTCTCCTAATATGTGTAATGGATTTATACTGGGGTATTCATATGGGTGGCAGAAAGTTTTTGGGGTTTTTTGAGAGGGTGCATGGCACAAGGGCATGGATTGTTTTGTTTAATTACTGTTTGTTTGCAAACAAAAGTTTACTGGGGTTTTTGTTTGGAGTTTTTTGAGGAGGTTGGGTTTTTTTATTGTGATATAAGGTCAACATCAGGGAAATGACAACTTTTCACTACACTCTTGATTTCTAATTTCTTTGGGCTGGGTCTCATCAGGTAGAGTTTGGATCAGTGAATTTTCCACAGGACCACTCTTTATACACTGCTCATGATAGATGACAGCATTAATTTAATTATCAGTAATCAATAGCTTTTTCTCATTTGTACAAAAAGTGGTTCTTTTACATTTTAAGCATGTTTTTAATGCAGAATTCTTCATGAATTTTCCTGGCAATAGCCACTATATTAAGTGAATTCTTATGCAATACTGCTGGGGGAGATATTATGCTGTTTTCCTAAGCAAACAGTTTCAGAAATACCAGAGAACAGAATAATATGCTGATTTTCAGGCAAAATTTGAGGCACTTCAGGAATAGAAGCAGTGATTTTTATTGTAAAACTTGATTCACTTAACCACAGATGCATACAATGCTCTTCATATAAATGAAGCAGTATTTCTTTACTACTTTTTTAATTTAGGATTTTGTTTGTACATAATGAACATTTACAAATGAGTGCTATTTCTCACCATAAATATAAAGTCAAGCTTTTGAGTCTATTAAAATACTTTTTTTTGGCCAGGGAAAGAGCACCCAAGAAACTCGTTGTGAGAGTTATTTCTTGTTTTCACACACTCGGGAGAAAAATTACTCCATCCTTAATTTTTTTTCCCCAAATCCAGCTTGTTTTTCCACAGTATTTTTAGCCATTTTGATCTTCCCTGCACTGGGCACTCTGTTTGCATCCAAAATTAGACTCCTGGTGTTTCAAAACTTGGATTCAGTATATCATGGTTTTGCAGTTGCTTAAGTCCAAAGTTTTTCTGGTGACCTTATACAATAAAAAAAAAACAGAGTAGTTCCTGATGAGTCTACTTCTACTGAGTCTCAGACTGCTTTCATAGTTTCATGGATGATACAATGACATCTTTCTATAATTTAGTAAGAAGCGTTGCTGGGCTGCAGCAAATTCCTTTGTCTTGCTTCTTAAATATCTCATTTGCTTTGGTCTGCGGACAGCAGTCTGAGGGGAAAAACATCTGTAGATGAAGAGATTCTGCCTGATTCCAAAGGGAGAACAGACATAGGAGATCAAAATTTTAATTTTATTTCACTTCCAGAAATCCTGCTAAACCAAATATTTTTCTTAAAATGTGTTATGTCTGTCTGTGTTTAATTCTTTTATACTTGCCAGACAGCATCCTAAGAGCTCACAGAAGTTAGTACAAGCTTTGGTCATAGGAAGACTCCCCCAGCATAATTTTAAAAATCAACCTTTTTCCTCTTGGTACCCATGGGCGACACTGTGGTTTTGGAATTACAAAAATTTTCTGCTCCACTTGAGAAAAAAGAAGAGAGGGAATGAGAGCTCAAAATACCAGTAGTGAGAGGCAGTGCAGCAATTTTGCTAGAGCTTTCTTCTGCACTGTACAAGCTCTAGTGGTCTAGTTTCCAGGATTTTGTCTTTCTTATTTCTGCTAAATGATGTATTTGGTGACATCAGCATCATGCAATCACAAGAATTCTTTGAAAACATTAGTGGAAACTTTAGCAGGAAAATAATTCACTTGGAAGTCAGGAGAAGTTGGATAAAGAGGAAAGTCATGTAGATATGTTTTTTACATTTTAGATTTTTTCCCTCTTGTCTGTCATGAAAGTTTGTGACCGGGACAGAAAGGGGTTTTGCTATATTGAGTGCCGTTTAAAAGGGGGAAAAAAGCCAAAATTAACTGAAGCAGTAGGTACAATTCACTGCACTATTTCAGTCAGAAATTGCTGCCATGTGGACTCAGACCTTCTAATGGCTTTTCACAATCAACCATCTGTAAGTCTCCAATTGGTATGGTGCCTGCAGTATTTATTTTGAAATGCTATATAACCCACAGCATCTGGGAATATCCTCCACACATACTGTGCAGCCACAAACTATATAAATGTTGGTGAAGATTCAACAGACTCTCATAATTTTATTTTGTTGTTGTTGTTGAAACTTGCAGAAGCAAGGCCAGAACGGAATAAGGTTCACCCAAGTGTAGGTAACATTATGTGCATCATTAGCAGATATTACAAGAGTAGAACAAAATATTCTTAAGAGAGGGTTTGTGGGGAGATATAATGGAATACTGTCATTGGTGTTCTCTATTCTCATTAAAGTCTTTCTGTCCAGCACTTTAGCTATATTTCAAATGGAATTACATGTGTATATGAGTAGTTGGTTAGGACTTAAGGTTGAATCCATGTGTTTATAGATATATTTTCAGACAAGAAATTTTTTAATTTGTCATTATGCTGAGATAGAAAACCTCCTTCCCATCTGGGGACACTGTGAAAGCAAATTTGTTAATGCTTTTGAAGTGATGCTACTTAGCACGTGAGGAATAATCATTGAAAAACTGCAAAAATTTTCAAGCAGATGCTCTTAATTTTATGTCAAAATTGTCATGTTCTTTCAGCATGAAAAATGGAGAGACAATAAAAGTCAAAGCACTTCAAATGGACACTTCCAAAATAGCGCTGAATTCTACCATATACTTGCGTTTTAAAATAGCTGTCTTCCTGTCTTATTGTGTATCTTCTAGCTTTTATCCAAAACTGTATATTTCCTTCTGGTTGTTGCTATGGCTTTAGAGTAGGAATGTATTTCAGTTTTAAATTGACCTGAAAATTTTCCTTTTTTAAATTCCATCAGCAATCTATCCTCCACAGCTTTTTCCTGGAGCAGATTTTGTTAAGAGGTGGAACAGGCATTCTACAGCATCCTTTATGTCATTTAGTTGATTCTATAATTTCAGATTAATTAAAACTATACCTCTATTTGCAAATTGATATTGCCTAAGGATTCTTTAGATGCTACTAGCTGGAAAAAAAATTGTAAAACAACACTTCAGCATTCAACATTTTTATAGTATACTCTTTAAAGTGTACATACTTCATAAACATAAAGAGAGAAGAAGGGTGTATATTTGAATTTAGACAATCATTAACTGAGCTTGTAGCAGTTTCTTAATAATCTTTACAGCTGTGTTGCCTGAGAGAGTGTTAATATTTTCAGATTCTCAGCAGAATTGTTCTGCTATTTACCGTAAACATTAAGTTAATTTCTAGCACATAGAAGAGGAAAAAAAAGTCTCAAGTTCTTTCTAAAAATGTTAGCCCAATAGTTGTTTAGATAGATGGCATGGAAATATGCTTTTCTATCCTTGGACAAAGCTTTGATTAGAGAAAATTATGACTCTATGTGGATATCTTTCTTCATTCTTAACTTTCTGAAGTGTAGGATGAAGGCAAAAGCTGTGGAAGTATTTATGGTAGCACTAACACCATCAAACAGGAGATGAGTTTTATTACATACATAGCATGCTTTTGTCAATGATGCTTTATGAAAAAGTTCATTCTATATGTCATAACAAATTCCACCATCAAAAGTTTGAATAGATTGACAACTTTATGTCAGATATTTTCCCATTTTTCTAAGGAACTCCTTGAAGGGATTGTCTTAGTAGACAGAGAACTGTGAAGAAAACTGAGTTTTTATGCTTTGCAAAGCAAATGTTACTCACGACAAGGTTGTTTCAAATATCTGCTTTTGCAACTAGACTGCCTGTAGTACTCATACTTTCATGTAGATTAATGCACCCCTTCGTAGTCATGTCAAGCAGTCCAAATGCGTAAGTTACCTGACTGAGGATTTATAGATCAACAAACAAGAGAACAAGGTTTTTATTCCTTCAGACATCTTTACCATCCTTAGATGCTGCAGTCTACACTTACCTTCGAAATTAGCCTAGAATTTCACAGACTTCTAGTACACTGCTGCAGCAAGGAAAGCAAGAATTAGTGCAGCTCTACATAATTTGTTGCTTTTCTGAAGATGTGTGCACGCAGAAGTCCTAATTCATCTTGGACAGGTAATATAGATCACAATTTCCAAAAGAACTTTAGCCTTTCAGAATGGGTGGGTTGTTTGGAGGACTTCCCATATATTCAGAAAGGGGGGAGATGCACCAAACAGTAAGTCGCTATCTTCAGATTACCAATATATAAAAACCAGAGATAACTGCAATTTTCCACTCTTTTTAAAATGCATTTCTTTACACTCTTTTTTATTGTATACTTTAGAGGAGTTGACAGAAAATAAATAGCTCCATAAAAAGTACCAGAAACATCTAAGGAAATCACTTTTGAGAGAGAAATACTTCTGTGGTAAAATTTCATCCAGATCTTTCTCCTAATCGTGACAAACATTTCCATTGTGAAGGTACTTTTTCTTTTATAGAAGATGATAGCACTTAATTTCCTTATATAAATATCAAAGATAAGGGTGAAAGTCGCATACTGGTTAAAGTGAAAGAAATAAGGGACTAGAAACCACTTCCTCAAACACCCTTCTCTTAAGGATTCTAGCTTCTTTCTACAATGAAAAATATAATAATAGAACAGTAAAAAGCATTGAATTAGTACCTTTTTGCTGTAAACATACAGATAATTCAGATAATTTTTGAAGCAATTCTTACATAAATTGCAAAGCATGGGTAAAAATAAGAAAAGTCTATTTTACATGACACAAAGATAATGACATTTATGTTACTCGACTACAGCTCACTCTTCCTTATTTGACAGCTCTCATCACTTGCACACATGATATATGTAGGAAATGATGTTGTGTTGCTATCAAAGTACTTATACACTTTTGAAAAGCAATAACGTGCTTTTTAGTAAGACTTTTGTTGTTGTTTTGCTTTTTTTCCAAATGGACTATAAGAATGCATAATCACATTAGGAGAATAACAATACTAATGGAAGTCCAGGACTCTTGTATGTAAAGTGATCGTAGACCTGAGACTTGCATGTCAAAAGACAAGTGTAGTCCCTGCTGAGTACATTTTAGTTCCAAAATAATTAATATTTGTTGACAAGAGCAAGTTAAGTGCATGCAACATCACATGTCCTGTAATTAGTTGGGATGATAAGATAATACAGACTGAAAATAATCAATTTGAGCTGCCAAAGCTGATCACTTAAGCCAAGTGAAAAGACAGAAGCAACATTCTTCCATAGATTTCATGAACATTCATAATTAACTTTGCCTTCTTCTTTGGTCTTTTTATATTTCAAGTCTGAGTAGCCAAGTTTCATTGGTGTGAGTTTTAGAATGTTTATTTGCAAGCTTCATGAGCAAATTTGGTGGAAGAAACACACTAAAAGTCAATTGGAAACAAATTATAACATTGAACATACTAGATAAAATTAAATCTAGGTAAAGTACATAAAATTAAAGAATATTTAAAATATTTAACATAGAAGTGCAAGTGCTACAAAATAGCTGTTCACAACTGATCTATACTTATAAGAAAAAAAATCCTAATTCATTGCAAGCTGTTGAATATCAAAACCTAATATGCATCTGTTCAGATCCATTTCAGGGGGAAAATATAAAAGCAGTAGCAAAACACTTCTTGTTTCAATTGATACCTATTTCCGTCCCAATTAAATCAATGAAAGCTATACTGTGGTTTTAAGCAGAGTTATTTTAATAATTAATCCTTCTAATAATATAATCCATTAGAGCAGAGATTAGGTACTATGACAGCATGAGCTATAGAAAAATCTTTACAGGGTTGAAAATTTGAGAGATAAATTATTCATTCTAAATTATTTGCTCTAACCAGTTTTTACTGCACTCCTATCAGATACTTTACAGCTCTACAGCATGATGCTGGAGATCAAGAATAATCAATAGTATAAATTATTTAAATGTAAGGTTTATAGGGAGGTTTCTTTATATTCAAATTTTTTCAATCTTCTGTGATACAGGAGAGATAAAATGAATTATATTTATGCTAAACATTTTGGATTTTTATGATTGCTACTGAGGTTTCTAGGAATTTTCTTTCCAGGCTTGCATTTTTTGCCTTAAAAATAAACCATAATCCACTTCACAACTTGAAAATTTAGTGGAAATAATTTTCTTGTTTATGGTTCTTCCCATATGTACATACAGTGTGAAAACAAAGAAAAAAACCAATGTCCTGCATTCTCAATGTTACTAGAATAATTCTTTTGTAGTCTTTAAAAATGCTATGCAGCTGAAAGACCAAGGGTTCTTTTTTATGAAGCACATTAAGAGATAAAAAATCAGATATGAAAACTGTGTGACAACCTACATACCAGTGTTCCTCCTTCAGCTTCAAGGAGGAAGAATATGGGCAGGAAGGACTGGGTGGCATGGAAAGAATAGTGGACTCAAGTAAGCAGTAGTGTGAATGGACTGCAGCATGGGGAGGAGCAGGTAATATATGAGACAGGTGTTATAGAAGCCTGGTGATGACATTTGTAACACAAGAATTCAGTACAAGAAAAGAGCGTGAGGCTTTAGACTTATATCCGAACAGAAATTGATTTATTTTCTGAGCTCTTTGCCAAGTATTAACCAAGCCCAGGAATATTCAGCCAGCATTAAATTACAGAATACTTAAATGTACACAGATTTGGATTCCAGTTACCTGCTGAAATAAAATTATTAAACATTGTCCTGGAAAATCACAATTTGTTCAAATATTTTACTAGAAAAGCTACACCAATGCTGGATTTGTATGGTTTGCATGAAAAAGTCTGCCTTAATCTGGCTGATTGATGTTTGGGTAATCTTTTTAGGGGACCATTTTTGGCATATTCCTATTCTGTGGTGTTTGTTTAAACAAGTCTCTAAAAGAGCATAAAATAAATAAAATAATTAGCTGAGTAGCGACTATGATCATTGTGTTTGAGCATCAGATGTCTGCTAGAGTAAAACCATAGCTCCACTAAGAATTGCTATTATCCCAAACTAAATTAAAATCTTACTTGTATCTATGTACTACAGCGGAAAGTTATTGCTGAGACTACAAAATTGTAGAAATATTGGAAAAAAAAATTCTCATCCAGTTTTTATGTGGCTTTTCCCAAAAAGTTAAAGAGGTAGCAGATAAGACTTTTTGCGTGTATATACATTTTTTTAGAAAGAAAAGTTAAAATAGCATTCCAGGAGTTCTCAATGATACACAGTATTGGAACACATTGCTTTCAACACATTTCTTAAGCTATGTAGCAGAAATGTTATGTGCTATGGGGCACAGTGTAGGAACTGCAGGCTTTTTGATCTCTCAATAGCAATGAAAATATTATTGCACTAATTTTCATTTAATTTCCATGTCTTAGCATGTAACTGAAAAACAAACAGACAAACTTTCTTTTTTTTCTTTAATTAAAAGTACCTACTAAGGCTTTAGCATGAATATTCACATATATTTAATTACAAAGTAAGTGTCACATGTTCTTGAAGTTAGTCTAGGAAGGAAGATAGAGAGCTAAGAGCCTGAAGCAGCCATGCTACAGTGATTGCTAAAAAAGCCAAGGCACAGACCAAGGAGACCAAGACTGCCAATTCTAATTTTCAGCAATAGAGAATTGAAGGAAATTTTCCATTGTCCCAGAGAAAGTCCTAAATATTGAAGTATCAGTTAAAACACTGAGAAAGCTACTGCAATTAGATATGGTGTCCTTGCTATTCAAAACAGAGGAAAATTACTGAAATAGTGTGTAGCCTATAAGATGTTAATGCATGTATTGAGGCAGGCCTAAACACTCCATATATGTCAAGCCACTAAATCTTGAAAACACTTCTGCAGAACATTAGGTTGCTTGCAAGTTTCAGAAACCAAAGTGCAATTAAACTTCAGATGCGTCAGTGTTCAGATGATAGAAGAAAAATTGTTTCACAGATAGCTTTGAATTTGTTTTTATGAAATGCCAAGGAGAGTCTATGGATCTAGTTTATAAAAACCTTGCACATGGTTGCTTGATTGTGATGGAAAACGAGCTGAATCAGATCTCAATACAAGATTTAAGACTCTAACAAAATCATCATTAGATACATATTCATATTTTCCTTGAGTTTTTCTTTCTGCTTATTGTATGTATAGATGATGGAAATTCTCATTATCCCACAAGGAAAATCCCATTTTCACATTTTGCATTTCAAAATCACATTTTCACATTCATTTCACACAATAAAGTTTATCAAGGAAAGAAATACCAGATGTCTTGTTGTATATCCTCAGTGGTGAGAGATTTCTTGTTTCTTGACTACCTTTGCAATTTTAAACTTTGATATATGCACATGAGATTTAGAGTGTGAAAAGACAGAACAGACTTCATAGATGGACAAAAAAAACCCATTCAGCTGTTTTGTGGTGAATGGTAGCATATTACCCTGGGTTCCTGACTCAAGATGTGCTGTACAGGCTAAAGGATGTGCTGCAAGACTGTGCAGGGACGTGACAGTCTACCAGATGTTGTATGCAGATGTGCTTTAATTTTAAAGATGCAGTTGACACCTGACCACTACAAAACTCTAGCCAGGCTGAATAAACAGGGTAAAAGAATGAAATGGAAAAGCCAAAAGCACAATATGTCAGTGATTTACTGCATAATGTTGGGTAAGTTACTGTCAGAGTCAGATATCAGAATTACTTTATTGTCAGTAATAGCTTGTCTTCCTGTAAGTCAGATGCACAATATGGTCATCTGGCATAAACCCTCAAGGCATGATTGTGAGAAGGACATTATGGAGTGAATGCAACTGAAAATTTGATTCCAATTTGACTCTGAATAAGAAATTCAAGTATTCTTAAATACCTCTCACCATTATGAAAGAACAATTTTTTTGATCAACTAATACGGGGGATAAAATATAAAAATACCCATTAATAGAAAATACTTAGAAATATACAAAAATATAGAGATAACACAGAAAAACAAAAATACAACTAATCCTCAAAACAAATTCTTATATTTTCAATTAAATGGTATATTTTCTCTTACACTTACTAGTGCTGCAGCATTTTTTTGGTGTTTTGCATTTTTAAATTTAATTCATGCAACAACCCACTGAGCTGGAATATTGTCAGTATTATTGCCAGTTTGTGAAGAAAGAGGACAAGGTGGAAATATTAAGTGACTTGCACAAGGTCTCTTATCAAGTCTGTACCAGAGCTAGGATTACAATTTGGAAGCTCTTGACTTCTTGTTTGGTATTCAACAGCCTAGACCATGACATTCCTCAAATCCAATTTCAAACTCTTATAAAATAATAGAGGAAACACAAAGGAGCAAAATGCTAGTCAAAATAATGCTACTGAAAGTTTTGTCAGAGACTTGTCAGATAGCACAAAGTTAATCTATGCATTGATTATAGCATTTCCATGAGCAATAAATAACATATTTTACTTTAAAAATGCATGACAAATTTTCCAAAATAATCTTCTTCCCTTAAGAATAATTTGAAAAATTTATTCATATCAGCCTTGCTATGTTTAATGTCATATGTCCCAAAAACAGCTTAGTAAGTAACACAGAAGGATTGAAATAAGAGCTATGGTGTTGGGGAAACATCTCATCATGACATTGGTACCCTTATTACAGCCAGCTTTAAATAACAGCTTTAGATTCTAAATCATTAAAACAATTCATTAATTAAAATTTCAGAAGATGTTGTAGATTGGGACTGTAAACTCCCTTGAGGGCAGAGAAAATTGATGGAGTTTATTAGGAAGGTTAGAAATATAAGAAATAATAGTAGGACACTGTCTTACTTGCCAAGGCTCATTTAATCCTCACAGTGATATGGAGCTGAAGAGAAAGCACAAACAGAGGGAGGAACAGTGCCAAATGACACCAAGCATTTCTACTGAACACAAGATTAGCTGGAAATGTCATATGACAGCAAATACAGCTAAGATTTTTTTAGGTGATCCATAGTATCACAAAGTCACCAAGTGAAGAGAAAGATAGCAGTCCTGCAGATTTTACTGCCACTGCACTCAAAACTGAAGATGAAAACAGATTTAGACCATCATAGGAAGTCAGAAATGCTTTAAAAATTATTAAAAATTCAGCAAGAATGAGTGATTAGAGAATATTAAAATACCTTGCTGTATAAATGATAAACAATGACTTAGATGAGATAGCTGGCTACAAATAGATCTGGTCAAAATGTTGGAAGTGAAGGGAATTTTACCTTTTGCCTAATAAAACAAACGACCCCAAACTTGTACATTTCCTTCTCCAAGAACCTGTCTGACAGCACATAAAAGCAATGCATCCCAATATAAAAACTTTCCATTATCATTTCCTGGATAGACACATCCGGCACATAGATCACAAAAAAGACATGCTAAAGAAAAGTATCAAATTTAACTCATTATTTTAATTACTAATTAAAATTAGTACTTTTTAGTTTCAAAAATGTCCAGATTGTGCTCTCTCCTAGAGACATTTTGAAAGGTGAAGTATTACCTGCAGGACAATAGCAAAGGTCCCATTCTGGAATATGCTAAATGACCTCAATGTCCACATCTCTTGAGTATTCCTTTGAAGTGTGTATCTCTTGAAGAAATCACACCGTTAGATAAGTCATTATCTTTACTCCATTTCAAACTCCATTTCAAATTCCAAAAAAGTCTTATGTTTTTTTAATGTATTTTTCTCCTGATTTCACTGTATTGTTTGCACAACTATACTGGTATCTGCTATCACAATTACTTTTTATCCTAGCCATCCTAGAGTTTCATCTTGACGACCTAAAAATAAAGAAATCCTTATATTTTATAGGGTTTAAATATGATGAAGGAATAGGACCCATCTGAGTGCTCATCAAATATTTTACTAGAGAATTGTATTTCTTTACAGGGTTATTTTCTAACCTTTACAGGGTTATTTTCTACATCCTGAGAACAAAGAGCATGTGAATAGGGGGGGAAATCCCTGTTTTTCTGTGCTGACAGGTTCCATTTCCTCCTGCCCATTTGGGTGGGAGAAGGTTCCAGCACCATGAGCTAGTGCAGGGCAATAAGAAGCTGCAAATCTATCCATCTATTCACAGACCTTTTTTCCTCACACTCCTTGGGGGTGATGTTACTCCTGGGACAGAGTGCACATCTTTCCTTTACTGTTCCAGAAGCTTAAACAACCAATGTAAAAAATATATCCTTAAAAGTGGTTCTTTTTGTTGGCATGTTATATTATTTTAATTTTTTAACAAGTAGATATGTTTCATTCACCTTCCACGAAGTACATATTTGTCTCTTTGAGAAGAGTGACAGCAGAAGGTGAAGTGAGATCTGCTATATCATTTTATCTTTCAGTCCTTCATTTTCTACAAGATGTGGCATATTGATGCATATTGTCATTTGTGTGGCTCCAAAAATGCCAGCTTGAAGGGAGCATTTTCCATGTTACAGGTATGATGTGTCAACCCCTTCTTAAAAGTAGTGGAAAGGAAGCAAAAAAGCTAAACCATATAAAAATGAATGAATAAATAACTAAATAAAATGGCAGGATATCTTGGAGAGAGAGAGAGAGAAAGTAGTATATTCTTTGACTTTAATGATGACTGTGAAAGCCCAGAATATTTTGATATGAATTTAACTAAGCATCCTATGAAGAACATTTTTTTTTATCTGTGTGACCTAGATATAGTAATTCATTAAAAATGAATTTAAAACATAAAGAAGAAAGAATTTCTACAAGACAAAATATATTTTATGTGATATCTTTCTGTTCTCTCTCTTTCGTCCTTTTTTTGTTTCTCCCTGCCATCCTGAAATTTCCAATAGTCATGTCTGCAACAGATATGAAAAATTTTATTTTTGTCAAGTACTGATTTAATTGAGATAAAATACTTTTAATGACTGCTTATTAAAGCAATTAATATGAATATTGAATTTTCTCCATAAAATATTAGTACCAATGCAAAATAAATCTATGTTGTAGGATATTTCATGCACAGAAGGACATTTCAAATGCTTAAATATCTTAAATTTTTCCATAACACTATAAAAATATTAATGTTATCACTGTTGCCAAAAGGTAATTGGAAAGT
The DNA here is from genome assembly GCA_013397075.1 of Rhabdornis inornatus. Lineage (NCBI taxonomy): Eukaryota > Metazoa > Chordata > Aves > Passeriformes > Rhabdornithidae > Rhabdornis > Rhabdornis inornatus. The sequence continues at coordinate 237,853 of VWZS01009294.1, forward strand.
AGAGAAAATATATTATGGCCTAATCTTTTTTTCTTGATAAATATTTTAATGATGATTGATTCTTTAAGCTCAAAGACAGCACATCACAGAAAAGCTCAGCTATTAAAGAAACAATTGAACCTTGATATTGACAAAAGTTCAGCTTTTAACTGAGGCTGGATAGCAGAAGGCACAGATTGCTTGGAAATGCTGAAAAGAGCAAAACCCCATGTGTTTTGGGCTGGAGACTGAACACATGTTACAGTGCTACATTTTTTCTATCTAAGGACCAATATTATGTGGGGGTTTTTTTGTTTGTTTGGTTGGGTTTTTTTGCCAGAATGATCATGTTCAGCTTGACCTCCAAATATCTTAACAATTAATTTCCCACGGTCTGTACTTACTACTGTGGATTTCATTGTGGAAACAAACGACTTCAAACAAGTGTCTGTTTAGGGCTTTATCTTTGTTAGAAGGATTTGCAATAATCAAATGTGCACTATGAATATCAGTGTGCAAACATCTTATATTAAATAGCAAAAATTAAGGTTTGGAATATAATGGTGCTTATTGTAACCTGTCAGTGATGGAATTTTTCATATTTAAAAATCTTTTTCCACAGAATTACACTTTTGCTATCACACAAATCTAATACAGAGTGTTGACAATTTACTGGCTCAGCTCTAAACATGATCTCAAAATGAAATGTTTTTGGGGGGTGGTGGGAGAAGAGAAATTACATTTGGTTTAATTTTTTCCTATTTCCTTCATAAAAAATATATAAATACATAGACGTTTGATATTAAATCTCTATAAAAGTAACAGAGTTTTATTTAATTTTCACAAAAGATTTGTATTCCTTAAAGATTTTAAATTTTGTTAATTGAATTTTGTTCAATTCAATTAACAAAATTGAAAATCTTTAAGGAATTGAGAAATAGGGTCTACTGAGGAAAAAAGTGAAATTTTGAATTTTGTTTCAAAATTTCACTTTTTCCTCAGTAGACCCTATTTTTTCCTAAAGACACTGAAAGTAATACTTATTTCATTCAAATATGTAGACTTTTTTTCTATTTGGTTAAAAGGTTTTATTGTTGAAAGTAAAGAAACAGCTCCAAGATAAAAGAACATAAATATGTAGAAACTCCTGAAAGCATTACTAAACTTAATGAAGACAATTTTTTAAAGCAAAATTAGTTCTAGTTTTTAGGAAAAAAATAAAGTGAGAAGACAATAAGAGAGAAACCCAACTCATCAATATAAATACTTCCTAGTCTTTTAAAGAGATTTATCTGATTTTTCTAATTCTAACAGAGTTATTACAGGTTAGTCTTGTCAGTTAATTCAGCATAGGAAAATGCATAAGAACAACTCCAGAGACAATATTTCAGTATTTGGTAGAAGTTCTACTTAGAGGTTCTGAGTTCCTCTGAGCATTTTAAAATAAGAAACAGTTGTACAATTGGGAAAATGCTGAAGTAAATTGCTTTCAAAATCCCTTTAACTAAGATCTTCAAACTTGTATATATCCTAAATGTTTTCTTGCAGTTTGATCAAATTGCTGTCAGTTATAAGACAAATTTTGCATTTTACTGTGTGAAGAGTCATTGTGAAAGTGCATAAAGCAACACAGCGATCAGAAGTCCAACTTTTATTGCTGTGCCTTGATCCTGCTCCCTAAAAGAAAAGCTTGGGAGTTACTGGAATGTAGAATTTGACAAGTTGTTCCCTTTCTCTTTGCTCCAAGTTCTGTGTTTTCCCTGCACTGGGCCATGGCACAACTGTAGAGGGATTGTGGTCTTCACTGCTCTGGTGTTGGGCACAGCACCAAAGGGGAAACATCTGTGAAATGGAGCTGTGGGCTCACATGCATCTTCTGGAAAAATGAGTTTCACAGCTACAAAGCAAAGCTTTGTCATGCTGGTGCTTAGCCCAACTTTGTCAGAAAATGCCGGAAAAGTGAAGGAAGCCAAGACTTAAATTCTACTCCTCTCTGCACTTCAAATTTACTGGTTTAAACTTTTCACTTGTATGTCCTGGATGATGGGAATCTCATTTTAGTAATTTGCATTTTCATTCTAGTTCGACATATTAGAAATTTTAATTGAATAAATAAATATGATGAAATGCACTGACAGCTAAATGTCATTTGTAAAGCATTTTTTAAAAGATATGCTTGGCATATAGGAGGTATTTATTATCAGAAAGGATCACTTCAATAGTAGGAAATTAGCAAGATACTTTATTAAAGTCTGCAAGGAAGTGAGATTATTTCAGATGTTTTTCTCATTATTTCATTTATTTCTGCATTTTTATGAGGTACAATGTTTGTGATTTTACCCATAGCTCAGAGAATATGGGCATAATTCAGTATTCACAGATGTATATTGGAAGTGAGGTGTAGAAGTTGCCATCAATTCTTTCACATTGTAATGAAGATCCCACAGATCTTTGATTTTTATGAAATATTCACAGCAGTATTGTGACCAGCTAGGCAATCAAATCTCAATCATTCATGTTAGCATTATTCTCACCCTTTGAATTTCTGCAGCACGTTTTCCTGACTGCTCATTTGAATATGAGAGAACCCACCAGACAACTACTTTTCTTTGTGTTATAAAAATATTGTAAATTTGCATTGCAAAGAACAACTACAAGAGAGAAATATTCAATGTCCTATTCAAAGTCTATTTAAATTAGTACATAGAAAAACTGGGCAAAAGTAAAATGAGGATTTTTATGAGATAAGAATAGTTCACCAAATCCCATGTTAAATGGCTAAACAACAGAGGAAATACGAAGTGTAGTAGAGTGTTTAGAAAACATTGTGGCATTGTGGCTGTAATGTGTATGGTAGAAAATATTGGTGATAATAAATAAAGTGCTTTGCTGCATATAATTTTCGTGTGAATCTTGACTTCTGGCAGATTTTCTGTAGATTTTTTTCTCCTTAGATTTTTTTTTTTTTAATGGTCTGTTGGTTGTGCTTAAACATTCCAGCGGTGGTCACACGAAGTTAGAAGTGTTAGAAGTTATATACAAATACATTGAGACACAGCCCTTAGTCAAAAAAATGCCAGTCTGAAGACTAAAAAGTGGAAACAGAGGCACTAAAAGCATCTTACTGAGAGTCATACAGTAGTTTAATGGAAGAGATGGGTCTACCAGTCTAGGCTACTGTTTTCTAACCAGTGATCATACCTGTGATCAACTGCCTCGACGAGTGTTGTAAAATAAGTTCAGCTACACTCTTGATGAATGTACATAATATCAACTAGATGCTAAGAATTGTATAAGAACACATACAGCTTTTTACCCCTGGATCTTCGCAAAGATAATAATACTCTCCAAAAACAATACTCCCCAAGTTTCCCCAAGAGAGTGGTAGTTGAAGTGTTGTGCAACTCAGCACCACGAGGGATACCAGTTGCTCCCTGTGCATCAGCAACTGCACCACCCTTGTTGCTCTTATTTATACCTTGTTATTCTTGTACCTTGTAATTCTGCTGTGTTACCTCTTCAGTTTGGGCCAGTAGGGTCTTTAAGCCGCCATGGCTGTGTTGCTGTCATTTTGGCTCCTGTGTAATACAGGTGTGTCTAAGATACGGTTAAACATCCTAGGTCTCAGAAAACATCAGCAGTCTAATTTATGCCAATATGGATCTTAGTGTGCATTATATTTACATTTTGTAAATGGTTTGCCATCATAATATTTTGGTACCAAGTATACTACTTCAAATGTTCGCAATATTCAGGTTAGTTATATACAGACATGACTTCAGACATGCACAATCTGCATAGCAATCTAGAAATATACAATATTGAGTTTGTCTTATGATAAAGGTCAAAGGCTTGCATTCAAGGCAATTTTCCTGGTTTTCCATGATGAAATTTCTGCATGTATACAGTATGTTATGTTTCCACAATGTTTTTAAAAATCAATAAACTTAGAGGAAAATGTACTTTTTTCTTATTTTCTTCAGCGTTTTCTCTAAATGCTGTAATATAAAGTAAGTTGCCATGCTGAGTTGTTAATCAAGTGAAAGCTATTTGACTGGCAGCTCTACTGCATACATTTATTTAATGAAGGAGGCTGAGACTCAAGAAAACTGCCCACACATCTTCATTGTGTCTTCTTGTCTGGAAGGTGGGGTTTGGATCCTCTGGGATGGAGGCAAAGTGCTGATGGCTGCGACTGTGTCTGTTTTGTTCAGCAGGTATTCTGCAGAGTTCAGCGACAATGGTTTCTTTTTCTATCTTCATGTATGGTAGCTACTGATTTAAAATATGAAACTTCCAATTTGGATGTTCAGAATAGAGGTTATTATATCTTTTCATTCTCAGGAATGAACTGAGTTTTAGCTGTGAAAAGTATTTAACTGGATTCTCTTCTTGCCTGAGTTGTTACTCTCCTCTAATGAAAAGTATGAACAGGTTAAAAAATAGTAACATAGTTCTTGGCTGTAAGACATGGCTTACATTTGGCTGCTGCCTAAATGACCTTCTTCTTGCAAAATAAACTTTCTCTACTTAAAGCTATGCATATTTTTGACATTTTTGTGGTCTACTAAAGCTAAAGAAAACCCAGTGCAGAGCTGGGACAATTTCTTTCATTTCATATCCACATAAGTAAATTGATGCAAATAGAGGGACCTGCTGGCAGATGGAACTTCCATGCAAATTATGAAAATCACATGCACTTCAGAGGGGTGAGGCTAGATGAACACAAGAAGTGTTGGGGTTTTTCTTCTTTTATCAAATATTTCCCAGACATAATGTAGTTATTCCCATCAGAGATTTACCAGGATGCATTTTGACTTGTGACCTCAGATAAAAGAGCAAAGAAGCAAGAAAAGCTGTGTTCCTAGAGTTAAAGCGATTTCTTTTCCTGCTTTTCAATTCTCAGAACATAAGCTACTGTCTTTTCTCACCTCTTTCTTTGTACTGAATTTACAGGGAAAATTGTTCTGATAGAAACATATTGATTGCAGTAAAGAATTGTATGTTACCTGCCTTGCACACCTCACAGCAATATTTAACTGGTGAGAAATGTGCTCTAACTGACACCAAACAAAAGCAGAGTTGTTTTTCATTTTAAGAGTTTGCTCTCTACATGGCCTTGAATGTTCATTTCTTTGACAGTAGATAATGATTCATTCTCTTGCTTTGCAGTTTCTAGATGGCTAAGTACTTAAAAAGTCAATATTGAATTTCTAAGCAGAAATCCACATATGATTACAGTAAAGCTCTGCTATCACAGCATTATATTAAGTGATGTATTATTATATTTCACATGTATAAAAATAAGAAGTTTAAATTTTACTTTTGACCAGTATTTTAAAATGTGCTATCTTGATTTTATTGATAATATGTTTTAGATAGTTTGATTCTTCTGAGTAGAGATTCACCTAAAGTGAAAAATGGAAAGTGGATTATTGCTGGATAAATCATCCAAAGTCAGGGTAACTGTATACTTAGAAACATAATTCTCTTTGTTCTTTATTTAAGATTTAAAGCCAAGTGATCCAACCATGACTGGCAAAACACAGACCAGCAATGTCACCAATAAGAACGACCCAAAGTCCATCAACTCCAGAGTCTTCATCGGTAATCTGAACACAGCTATTGTCAAAAAAGGTGACATCGAAGCAATCTTTGCAAAGTATGGGAAAATAGTGGGCTGCTCGGTGCACAAAGGTTACGCGTTCGTACAGTACATGAGCGAGAGGCACGCGAGGGCTGCGGTGGCAGGAGAGAATGCCAGGATCATCGCAGGGCAGCCACTAGGTAAGGATTTGTTAATACCAGTAAAATACTGCTTTCTCTTTCCTTTCTATTTGAAATATCAGCTGCTGCTTGTGCCTGCAGGACTAGTGAGTTTGTTTTGCTGACATTCCATCTCAGCATATTTCCAGGATGATGGAACCGACAGAATTTTTAATGTATGGTATGTTACCTAGGTGTTACAAAATATTTATCCCTATAAACTTCTTATTTATTAAACAGATCGTGTCTGACAACTTTATACTTCTCTTTGCAATTCCACTGTAGTGAACATGATTACTCTTGTAAGGAAAAAAATAACCATTTTTTCTTGGACTCTAGTTAGTAAATTTAGTGTTATGTAACAAGGCTTGTCTAATAGATGAGGTTATCTTTCAAGTAATGAATCTCAAATGATACCCAGCCGAATGATGTGTCATATGTTATACAGAAGTGAAAGGTTTTATTTGTCCTTGAAATCGTACCAAATCAAACTGTAGCAGTGTTATCAATTCAGAGAAGTCTTTCATTAAAAACTAAGTTTGCAGATTTCCTACATAATACTGTGCACATTGTTCATCTGAATTCCAAATAAACAAAAGAAAAAAAAGTCATATTTTTGTCTTCTAGTGCTTTGTCATGAATGTTTAATTAAAATCTAATTGTTAACGTAAGGCAACTTTTACCTCTGAAAGCTATTTTTAATTGCATATGTAGGCTGTCAGTGATAAGCCCTGGAGTCCATGACTAGCGTTCCCTGTCATATATATACAGTAGTAATTTGCAGTACAGAGAGATGTTTGGTAGGATTCAGAAGTCTTTCACTAGACCTCTGAATGGTATTGCTCATATCCAACCCCAAGTGTGTAATGGCTATGTCAGGAAAAGGTGAAGTGTAGCCAGTGTTTTGGCTGTAACAAACCATAAAGAATGGATATGGCTTGTTCATTTTCAGTGTTGCAGGCTGTGGAAATCTATTTTTTCTGATTGTTTGTAGAAACTGAAGCATTTGTGTTAGATGGGTTGTTCTTTTATCACAGCTGTTGAACAGTAATTTTAAGTTTTATAACTCCTACCATTTGGGTTCAAGAGAAAAATAGATTAAATAATTTCAGTTGTATTCAAGGGGAGATTGCATTCAAACTTCATCAGGAAAAGTCATATAGATGAGTGAAATAAAAGAACTCAAGTGATAAAAGCAAGGCAGCAAAGTCAGTCTGTGGGATGGCATTATTAGAAGATGTTTCCTGGAGCGGTGTTCTCCAAGCAATAGGCCATGTAATGCCATCAGTGCATTATTTACAGCTTCTTGCACCCTGGTCTGACCAGATATTTTAAACTGTGTTTTCCTAAGGCAATAGATCTGTTATTACTATGATTACTGTTGCTAGACTCTTTAAGTATTTATTGTGGCATCTATAATATGCCAAGCATTTTGTATAAGGAAATGCCCTTGCACTACTCTGTGTACTTTCGTACTTTCTGTAGCAAGGAATTGAATTTATTGCAAAGGAAATTAAGTGACCAATAATTACTTGAATTGTTTAAATCTTTTAATAATAACAGAAAAGGTTTACTTAATATTAAGTTTTGACTGTTTAATCTTAAAATACTTTGATTTTTCTGCACAGTCTTTTGATGGCATATTCATGCCTCAGTTCCTAATATATCAAGGAATATAGAGAATAAGCAAGGTGAAATGTTCTTTTAGCTGTTCTTAATTTGCTCTTTTTTATATGTGAAATACAGTTGTTATCAGTATGATTTGACAAAAGGAATGAATTTGTAAAAGTGGTACTTCTCATTAAAGAAATTGTTTCTATGAATTCCTCTAATTGGCAGTAGACATTAACAGTCACCACACTTTAATGAGTAAATTTCTCAGGTGACTGAGAAAATTTACTTGGGATTATGACCCAGACCATTTTATGCACAAATAGTACATTATTGTGAAACTTCTTGATGAAAATTACTTTTTCTCTGTCCTGAGAGCTTTGCATTCTGAAACAAATAGAACTAAAGGATTTATATCAACAGTTGTTATGGAAAACAACAAGAATGCCCTATTACAGATGTACAAATAAACTTGATTAACATAACTGACTTTTCTTTTAAATTGAATTAGAATATATTAGTAATATGAGGGCTGGATAACAGTCAGTTATGGAAAGCTATTTGAACAAAGGAATATTTGAAAAAGTTTACCCCACGGTATGTGCCTGATACTACTATACACTCTAGTATTCAGTACCTCACAAAAGAAAGCATAATTTCATTTAGATTGCATTATTAATGTACATTAGCTCTTTCATGGTATAGTCAACTGAACCATTTACATTAGCTCCTGCCTTTTATGGACTAATGCCATTCAAAATTATGCAGCTTTATCCATGAGTCAGAAACCATTCACATGTATGTACCTGAAATTAAAAATTGAACCTGTAAATTCTTATATTTTCACAGTGCTACACAATTCACTGTGTATCCTGTCTAAATGTTTCCTCTGAGGTCGGGTCACAAAATATTAGGCTCAGTAGATATATAACAAGTCATTTTGTTTAGCAAATTCCTCAAATTAGGTGTATAAATCTAAAACATTGGTATTGCCCTTTGCCAGCTTCCTGTGGGTAATTATTGGCCTGTTGGTCTCGTCCATCAACTCTGAAGCTCCTACTGATGTGTTTAGTGGGTAGTGATATGTAATGGTGGTGCCGTGGATACTGCAACTTGACAGGAGAGGATTTCATGAGCTGTGTGATTATTTCCAAGCTTTCTGTTTCATAAAGTGCAACACACTCTAAAAAGCTGCGGGATAAAGATCATAAAGGAACACAAAAAATATGCTTGGGAAACTTATTGTTATTTTTGTGAAGTTCAGTGTAGTTTCTTGAAGTAATATTATGTCTTCATGGGTATAGCACGTTTTCCTGCCCACAGGACAGAGACAGGTCAGTATAGGGCACAGGAGTCTGTTTCACAATGATTATTTTGTAAATTGCTTCAGGCTGGAGCTGAGAAAATATTGAAGTTGGTCTAGGACAAAACTGCAAGTTATGTTCTTAGTTGTGGGAACATATCCACATTATCCACCCCTCTCCAAAGTTTTTCACCTATTTAAGCACACTTGTGAGTTACGGAATATTTGTGCATATCCACTTCCTTTCCAAATACGACAAAGAGACAGGGTGAACAGGAATTATTCTGAGGAAATAGTGAGTCTGTCTGTGTGCTTTACCAAGGGTGATTTGATCCTTCTCTGGTGACAGAAGGATTAGACACCTGCTTGCTTGAAAACAAATGGTGCAAGTCCCTCATTGCAGCTGTGGGCTGGGGAAATGAGCTGCAGCCCTTCTCATAGTGAGGAGCCAAAGTCTGAAAACAGGATTCGAGGTGCAGCCTCACCAATGCCAAGTGCAACAGGATGATCATTGCCCTGGTCCTGCTGGCCACACTATTTCTGATACAGGCCAGGATCCCACTGGCCTTCTTTGACCAGCTGGGCACACTTTGGCTTATGTTCAGCTGCTATTAACCAGTGCCCCTAGGTTCTTTTCCTCCAGGCAGATTTCCAGCCATTCTTTCCGCACTCTGCAGCTTTGCATGGGATTCTTGTGACCCAAACACGGGACCTAACATGTGATCTTATTGAACCTCATCAATGGCTTTAGCACATTGATCCAATCTGTCCAGATTCCTCTGTAGTGCCTCCCACCCAACTTGGTGCTGTCTGTAAACTTGTTGAGGGTACACCCCATCCACTCACGCAAATCATAAAGATTTTAAAATAAAGATCTGTGTAGCAACTTCTGTCTGAAATTCTGGTGTAGCTATCATAGCAAGTTCTAAATCTTAATGTCCCTTTGATTACTCTTTGTTTATAGTTCATAGCCTTTTATTTTACCATACCTTAATTATTATGCCAAATTTTTGTCTGTTTTCATGCACATTTTTATACCAGGATAATTAATTGAACCTGAGAATTTTTCTTTATTTGTGCCTGAGTATAAGCCAGGTTATCTCATAGGTATCTTATCAAAACAAATTAAATGGTGTAAGGCTTGTACTTTTTTTTCTTTTTCATGAAAGACACATGGAATTTCATTCTTGGATCCTTAAGAAAAGGAAAGATTACAGTACCCAGATGACAAGAAATGCTGCAGTTCCCCAACTGATGCCCTTTTTAACTAAAAAATTAGTTCCTCTGTAGCTTGAATGCTGTTTTGTTGCAGCAGATACTATTCACCTGTGTCTGCCTTCAGGCCTAAATTAGATCCAGTCTCTGAATACCAAGTGAGTGCATATTGACACATAGTCTAAGGTAAGATGCGGGTTGCAGATACTTATTTTGGGACATATACTCTTTTGCAGATCCTTTTGAGAAGCACAAGAGCCCTGAAGGGTCTTTCTAAATTATAACAACCCAGTAGAAAATATCCAAGGAGAATAGCAGATAATAAAGGGATACTTTAGAGAGATTCAATATATACCTTCGGTGCCAATTGAACTGATGTCATAATAGGGCTGTTTTATCTTTTGTTTCCCTTTCCTCTACTCAAAACATATCTTTTCTATTTTATGTTTGTAATGTCTAACAACAGAGAGACTTACATGTGCATTTGCAGAACAAGGACTCTCCAGACTGAACCAATTTTTCACCTCATCTGAGCTAAGGAAACATAATTTTGTCATGAAAGTTACTGTCTTAAAAGGAACTTATGCTGTTTTAATGAACTAATTTGTGAAAAAAGCACTTTGGCCTAAAAAAGTGACAGATTTACCCAAATTTTCTGGATGGCTAATCTTTACCTGTGCCAATGGTAGGCTAAGATAAAGTCAAATCTGAATTAGTGGTTATTCCATTTCCACTTTGTCATCAGTTTTCAGCCAGTAGCATGGATGTATACCAGTCTCCTATTTGTACAAACACAACTCAGGATTTATTAAATCAATCTTGGTACTCTTACCTAAGTCCCAATTATGTGGGACTTATCAGGAAAGCAATGTTATCTTTTTTTAAAGACTATAGTGGAGCAGCAACTGCAAAGGTTTCTTATTTTGCTTCTGACAAATCTCTAAAGACTTGAGTTTTATTGTGGGTCAAAACATTCCAGGCAAGGACAATGACTTTCTTAGAGAAACCCCAGAGACTGTACTGATATAATTAAAAAGTGGGAATGTTTTGATATTTTCATGTATATTTTAATGAAATATTAAAAATAGAAAAAAGATGTACTTATAACGATTAATCATATATTCAAATTGTATTTTACGTCATGTAGCATTAAGAGATTGGATATTGCATTTTCACACTATTGGACCAGAAAGGGCAATGCACTTCATAAAAAATTCTTTGGTCCATTGTAACTTCTGCAGGTTCACATTCTGATATATTGTACTTCTACACCATGGAGTATTACATCATGGAGTAAATAACCTGAGAACTGTAACTCAGTAATACATAGGTAATTTTCTAACCAAGTGAGACTTGTAAAGCAAAGTATTTAAGTTCTGATATAAGGATAACTTTAACCATGATAACTTTTTAGCATATGTTTGTCAACACTTGAATGCTGTACTTCAAAGTATATTATATTCTTCTTCCAAAATAATTCACATTTTAATGAATAGTATTTAAGCAAAAGCAAAATCACGCTTTTGAAATGCTGTATAAGGAATTATCATTATCATGTAAGTTTGAGAATGAAAAAGTTTAATAAGGAAGTACTTCAATCAGTAGAAAAATATTATCCATAAACCTATAAAACTTGTGAGATGTCATGAGTGTTGGCTTATTGTGGGGATGACTTTTGCATTTGCTGAACTTATATGATTATTTGTTGATTCAACAAGTGATACCAATTTCTTTTTGTAAAATAGCTGTCAACAGCTATTTGAGGGGGTTTATTTGATCCAGTATTTTTTTATGCTGAACTAAACATAAAGCAATGATAAAGCAAAAAGGCTAAATGGTCTTCTTCCAAAATGAAGCAAACAGAAACAAAAACCACAAGGCTATTGCATTTGTAGCCAAGGTAAATATAATGTCTAATGTCTCAGGAACCTAGAGTGAAACAAGAGATATCAACCCAGGCTTGCACTATCTTTAGTAAGTCTTTTCCACTAAATTCCATCTTAGTCAATATCTTCACCATCAAGCCCTCAGGCACACACAGATTATTACAGAACATTTGAAAAATCATTAATTATCCTTGCACAGTTTAGTTCAGGGAGCTAAATTTTACCCTCTAGAACTGACTCTTTTATTCCTTTACAACTGTTTCTATATTTGGGAACCACTGTAATCCTGTTCCAGCCTGCTCTGTGCAGGAGCAGGGATCCTGTCCAAAGCTATCTCATAGGTCTCAGCCTTTTTGCTGCCTACCCATGCCCTTGTGGTCGGTGAAGCCTGTGCAACAGCACACGTGAGTGTCAAGTTCACTGTAGAGGACTTTGGATAAAGCAATCATTGTTGATACAATTGTCTTCTAATAGTGGATAATTTTCATCTGTCCCTTACTGTTACACATTTTGCTGTTTCCCAATAGTTTATACTTTCTACTGTTGCAGTAAGATCCTGCAGCCATAGCAGCAGATTATAAACCAGTTATTTCACACTCTTGAACACAAAAACATCTTCTTGTCACTCCACAGTCCTATTTCTTGTGCATTTCTATGTAATCAGTATTTCCTCATCCTATAATCACATTGACATGAACCATTCCATGTACTATCCATGCATGTAAAGCAACTCATATAAAAGTAGGAAGGAAGGGTGATTTTTAACAATCATCACTCAGCAGTTCAGGGCAGGGCACCTCTGCGCAATTGATGTATGCTTGTTCCAGAAGAGCAAGGTGAATGCTTCATCATGAAAGAAAAATCCATATTATAATAAAATGACCCATTTCCTTAGACTGAGAATACCTGGAATGAGTAAATTTTACTCCCCATATTTCACAAAAGTTTCTATTTCTCTCTTAGTGGGACTTGGTCAATTCCAAGTGAAACTACAATTTAAATCTATTTTTCATGTTCAGAAAAGCACATATCAAGAAAATAGTTCAGTTATGAGGTGAACTTATGGGGGTGACATTTTCATTATTGGTTGCATGGGGCGTCTTTCTGTGAATTTCTTTATGTTATCATAAAGTGAAAGTTTGCAAAGTTCTTCCTGGAATAAGGTTTTGTACTTTGAGCAGCCTGATATCAGCTCATGCAAATGTTAAGTATGCCCTCCATCATAATGCCAAAAATGATGACCTGATTGCTTGCCATCAACAGATGTTATTGAAAGAAAACCTTTCCTTCAAGGCTTCATAGAGATGCATATAAAGATACATTTAGTCTTCTGCAGGGCCAGCTCATCTTTAAAATTATAGACAACATGTTATTATGGGATCTTTCTATGTCCTTCTCTGTTTGACACGTCTGTATATAGCACAGGGTCCATCCGCATGAAATGTTACTTTTTTCATCATTTCATCCTTGGGTTTCATAAGCACTATAACTCTCCTTGCAAGATGGGTCTGATACATCCTTAGTAATTTTGTAAGAGTTTTTCAAAATATTTGGATGATGTTTTCTCAAAGATCTCTGTACTAAGCCTTTATTATGTGCATATCTTGATGACATTTTTGTTGTTTGTGGGGTTTTTTTTAGCAAACCATATCCAGTGGGTCCTTCTGGATTTGAACTTAATTCTATTTTATTTCTGTTGCGAGTCTGTAAGAAGTTACAAAGTGTTTTCCTTTATGGCAGACAGAATTCTATACCTTTTCTTAAATATATTTGTTTTGTTTAGTTACTGCTGGGATCACTAAAACTGTATAGCTATTCTATAATGTTAAATTCTGAACTGTCATACTATCATGCAGTGATAAAAACGTTGTCATGATAGGTTCTCTCATAATATTTGTCTCTGTTTCTCTTGTGGAATGCACTGTACAGAAACAAGAACTATGTCTAGAATGCTCTGCAATTTTTAGTTTGGTATGTTAGTAGGTCTTGTAGACTACAGCTTCCCTTTTTTGATTGATCTAGCTTGATTTAATTTGATAGCCTATTTTCCATGCATTTGGCTTCTTTCACTTCAAATAGAATCTCATCAAGAATGAGTGATATTTTCTTCTTGATTGTTTGACAATACTTCACTATTCACTTGTACTGATGCTGTTAGAGCTGCTAATGTCTTGTGACCTGTTTTTTTATGTGTGCCTGCCATATATACTTGTTTTCTTCTTTTGTTAAAGCATTTCATTGGTGATCTTGTTCCAAAAGGTATGTGGAGAAATTCACTTCTGCTACAGATTGTATGGAAAGGGCAGAGAATCAGAAGATTTCTCATCTAAATCTGACAGGCCAATATTTATCTTTCTAATCTTCAATTTTAGGTATGGGGGTTTTTAACAGGTATTCAGTACTGAATGGTGACAGGACAGGATAATGCTATTTTAGTGTACTGCAGAATCTGGGTAAGCCGCAGCCCTGTTATTTGTCTTTGAACTATGACTGCTAAAGCCATGAAATAGATTTGCCTCCCAAGATATTACTCAGGTCTTTGGAGGAGAAAGTATAGCAAATATTTCTCCTGACTGAATACTGATGTAGCATAAAAAATTCTTCTCGTAATCATAGTCTAAATTCATGGAAGCTGGTCTTTAGTATGATGGACTTTTAGGATCACTCTTCCTGTTTCTTTCCCTTTTTAACAGCAGGCTCAGCTAAAATGCAAGTGTTCTTTTTCTGTTTAGCTTAACTGAGACAAGAAATGCTTTGAGGGCACATTTGCTGTCTCAGGCTTGATTTCATGTCTTAAGCTTACTTGCATTTCACACCTAAGGAAAATACAGTGGAGGAAATCTGTTTCTTTCTCAGGTTTCACACTTAATCCTACAATTCTTTCAACAGTAGACAGCCTCATCAGCAAAACTGTGTAAATCATGTGTATTAGGGAAAAAGAAACCCAAATTAGTTATTTATAATTCATTAATAATTCGGTTATTTTTCAGTACATCATACTGGCTAAGTAAAATTCACAGGCAAAAAAAAAGGGAAATTTGATAAATTAGACGCTCTTATTCTATACTACTTCTCCCTTCTCTAGAAGAAATGTTAATATTAATGAACTCCACCAAAAGCTTATGAAGTTTCAAGTAAAAGTAATTTTCTAGGTATTTTAATGACTCAGAACTGACCACTATTCATATCCTTGATTGTTATAACCCTTTAATTGACTTCAGCACCTCCTAAAAATTAATGGAAACCGAATCAGAGTTTTTTCATTGCAAGACTTGTAATTTTCAAAAGGCTAACTGAAAAAGAATTAGGTGGGGTTTTAGTTTACCTTAGAGAATACCTTGTATTACTTAGAAATGATAATGTATCTTTAAGACACTGTCTCTGTTCAAGCCCAGCATGGAATTTCTAATTTGACACATATGCAAGTTCAGATATGTGAGTCCCTCAGCTTTCTCCTACTAAATGGTAACAGTCAGGTAGCTAAAAGCTATGGATCTACACTGGCTTGCCCCTAAAAGTACAATCATTTCCACAACTAAGGACTAAAGGTGGACAGGAGTTGCTTGAAAGTCTTTGCTGCCATGAGTAAGATTATTATTATTTCTTTCTTAATTTCTTTTTTTAGGTGTGAAATGCTGTGCTTAAAGAGCAACTGTTTTCCTTTGTGGCAGTCTCAGTATTCTAATAACTTTTTCTTTTAGTCATCTCTGTTGCTTATTTACCTAGTCTCCTCAATGTAAGTGTGCAGTGACTTGATGTTATCCAAACACTTTTATTACAAGAACACTCCTTTGTACACATTGTTAAAACCTCATAAAAAACAACATATCAAATTGACTGCTGTGGTAATTTATTGTAGACATCTGTCCCACCTATCCTACTGTTTGCAGTTAAATGTCAAATTCTAATCCTCCTGTGCTTTGTTTCATTCAGCTCCTAATGTTTCACAATCATGAAAAGGAGGAACAGAATGTAATGAGTTTGAAGTGTGGAATAAACTTTCAGATCTTGAAATAAATAGGGGAAGTGTATAATGTCTTCCAGTTCTTCTACAGCTGTAAGGTTTCTGGTCTCCACGAAATCTGTGTCTATTTAATTAGTGTTTCATGTGAGGAACACAATATTTTACTGAAAATAGCAAGTGTAAAACAAAGAGTAGATAATAAAAAAATAGACACTAAATGACAGGAAAACCTGTACTTGGCAAAATCTAAATCCATTTCAGCTGTTATTCACTTCTCAGCTGTATTATTATTCAGCGTCTTAAATTTTAAAGAGATACTTTAAAATACTTCTTTTAAATGATTTCTTAAGGTAAACTTTATCCTTTGATTTGATACAGCCACAGTTTTTGTGAAACTGTAGAATAATTTGCGCTGGGAGAGAACTCATCTAGTCCAACAATCTACTCAAAGCAAGACTGACTCAAAGCAGTGAACAGTCCAAAAAGTTTGTCAGCCACTTCCCAATTCACCCATGCAATTCATACTTCCAATCTTGGCTGTGAGGGTGCCACAGGACATTGCGTCAAAGGCCTTGCTAAAGATTAAGGGCACTTAAAGTACCTCTTCCTTCACCCACGAAGTTATTCACCCCATCACAGAAAGCTCACTGGGCTGGTCACAGTCTGTATCACTGAATGCACTGACTGCTCCTCATTATCTTGTCCTTCATGAGTGTGGACACAGCTCCTAGGATGATTTGCTTGTAGTTGTCCAGTTTGTTTTGTTGGAGTTGTCCACCTTCAATACTAAAGTTCACCCTGATCACAGAAGCAGGCCTTACATACATGTTGGTCAGCAGTAGATTCACTGTCCTGCTCCAAGCTGTACAGACATTTCCCAAAAAACTTGAGGACATGATTTGCTTTTTCTTATATTCCTTTTTTTTCCCCACCTCAACCTCTTCCAAGTTCTGCCCCTTTATCACACTCTGTCCTCTTAAAATATTCCACTGTTGTCTTCCTCTAGCCTATTTTCCCAGTTTTTATTAACTTCACAAATTTATTTAGTACTTATAAGAGCTCATCCCAGAAATGTCTCTCTTATTCATGACTTCTGTCATGCCACACTGCCCTTAGTTTTTTTATATGTGTAGTGTTTTGCCAGACTCAAGCTGCTACATTTTGTGATGTCAGGGCTGGGATTAATCATCTGCATGCAAACCTTAATGTTTCCAATCAAGTGAGATGACGCTGATTGTGCCTGTAATTCCCCAGAGCCTATTTCTTGTCTTTGAAGATGGGTGTGACATTTGCCTTTTTCCAGTCATCAGGGAACTGATTTCTCTAGTCATTCAAAGGTGAAGAGAGCAGCCTCACAATAAAATTAACCAGTTCTTTTACTGTCCCCAGATGCATTTTGTCAAGTCTCATATTATTTTAATACTAAGAATTTATATTTCAGTATATCATTATGAAAGCTTAACATTCAAAGAAAAGCAAATATCACATTAATTTTTAACAAAATCAGTAAATTTCTTGGCAGCCTCTCTTTTCCACAATAAGAATATTGCTTTCTTATTTATTTTACTCAAGATTAGTAACAGGTTTGTGAATTTAGACCTGATTTCAAAAGGGTCTTGTTTTGTAGATGCAGGTTATAGTTATTCCAGCAGCTGATCCAGATGGTATCCAAAAAGGTGATGTTCTACTGCAAATGATGGCAGAACATGTATGAAAGGAGTAATGCAGCGGTGTTCTGAAAATCTGTGCAAAGTTACAGGCTGGTATATTGAAACCTTATGAAACTGGGCTATAGGATAATAGGTAGGATGTTAATCTTCTGTATTAGTAAAAAATTTGGGCTACAAGAAATGAAACAACATCATATATCAACAAGAATCATTGGTTAGAGAACTAGATATATTTGGAAAGAAATTACTATTTAGGAAAGGTGAAAGGTTTATTTTTAATTGGAACTCCTTTATCTTATAAGGCCAAATTACTATATTGATTTGAACAATTAAGAGGATACTTTAAATAGCTGCAGTTTTAGAAATTCAGAACTACAGGAAAAGGAGTTTTTTTGTTTCTTTTTTCTGTTTGGGCTTTTTGTTTACTCCTTGGAATTTTGTTTTGTTTAGTTTTTCCTAGTATACTAGAGTGCATGTGACAAAATTTGCATCCTAGAGCTACAGAGTCACTCCTAATTGATATATCTAGAGTGAAAATTACTATTTGCCTCTGTGTAACTTTGAAAATCAAGTTTGGTGCTAAATGATCTTGCCGCAGTCCTAGTAATTCCGATTGCCAAAGTTTGAAAAATTCTATTTATTGCTTGACTTACAGGAATGATATTTGATAACTGTGTAAATAAGACCAGATCCATGTCTTAGGCAAATTCTTAAAGTAACAGAGCTCATAAAATTATGTTGGGTTGTTTTGGAGTATTTTTACCTGGGGGAAAAATAAACAAAACAAAACANAAAAAAAAAAAAAAAAAAAAAAAAACCAAGCAAACAAACAAATTAAAAAAAAAACAAAAAAACAAAAAAACAAAAACAAAAACAAAAACAAAAACAAAACAACAAAAAAGCACAAAAAACCGAAAAACAAACAAACAAACAAAAAAACAAAAAAACCCACAAAAAACAACAAACAAAAAACCCACCAAAAACAAAAACAAAAACAAAAACAAAAAAAACCCACTCTTTTTACTTTATCTCAAACTTAAAGGAGCCATTATTTTTAAGAATTATTATTTTTTAAATTATATTAGCAAAATCTAAACAGTGGAACTTAATGTAGTTTTCCTATCTAATCCATGTACATGTATGAATACCTCAAAGTGAAATGTGATGAGGCTTCAGCCATTCTGACCTTAGTTAAAAGTAAATTCTAATAATGCTTTCAAAGTGTTAAAACTGAGTTTATTAAACACTTCCACACTAACACTCTTGTGAAACATGGGATAGTTTTGTGAGTAAGAAGCTGGCTGTTGTTCTAAGGTTTTTTTCTTTCTAGGATTTATTTTGTTTCTTGGCCAGACTTTGTTGAAAACTTTAAGGGAACATTTAAATGTAAATGATCAAATCACAACAAGATAAAATCAACACTCATCCTAGCATTGCAGCATCTGGAAAAGCAGTTGTGAATTTTTACAGCCTGACTTTAGAGGTCTTTATTTTCTGTTAATTGGCACTTATGACGGCTTTATTTGTATCCTTGTCTTAAATTTTGGCTTTGATGTATTTAAATTCACAGGCAGACAAGGAAGAAAAGGCAGAAAAAACCTGGATTTTTTTAGATGTGATAAAGTAATAAGGGTTGGGTTTTTTTTGTCTAGTGTGCAAAATGAGGTACCAATTTTAATCTAATCTGATGTAAATTCAAAAATATTTTGGTCCTTGATGAAGTCTTTTTGTATAAGAAAAAGAAATTAGAAAAAAAGAAAGACACTAACTCCATTAGGAGCATATTGACCAGACATAGTAGACAGTGCTAACATACCGGCTTTACCAAAAAATTCTGCTTCCTTTTTCTACCAATAGTAGAACAGAAATATATTAATAGAAGCAAGGCTTCTATTGTTCCAATTATATCAATTTTTCTCTTTTTCTTTCGGTCATCATACTGAAACTCTTGATTATTACTAAAATTTACCACAATGAGAAAGAATAACTTCTTTTTTCCTTACACTGATATGAGTTCATTGTCATTCAGTCATATTTTGACCCTTTCAACAAAATTCCACTATTTCTAGTTTTTATTTATCTCTCCCAGGAAAATCTACTTTCTCCTTTTTCTTAGAGTAAGTGCCTGTTTTGCTGCCTTTCTACTTGCCTTGCTCCTCAGAGCTGTTCCCTTCAGGCTCTAATGGAAAGCTTTAGTAATTCTATGCACTTTCAGTTCCCAGTGAGAGACCAGCATCCTGGTAAGGATGGAGGTGCAGAATTGCATGGTCCTACCAGGTGTAGCAAAAGCTCTCATACAGAAACCCCTGGCACATTTTGGCAAGCAAACAAAAAGATTGGGAGTTCATTTTTGACTTCCTTACTTAAAGCATGGCCCCATTTGACTTCTTTACTTGAAGCAAACTGCCCCATTAAATCCAATTTTCTTGGAGTGACACTGTCACAAGTACTATCATTTTACAAAAACAAAAATGTGATTTGTTCAGTTGTGTTCAGACAGCATGACTAAAGTGCATAATGGACAGAAATGTTTCATGAAAAGCTGAACCACAGAAGTTTATCTCACCATTGATTCATATTTGGTTTACTGGAACAGGGCACAGGAAGCTGAAATATTATAATTTCATGTAATTTCATGTCTTTTCTCTCTGAAATTGTGTGCTGCCTTGATAGCAGTGCCTCAAAGAGAAACAGGTTCAGGGTCTGGCCTGCTGTCCCAGGCACTCACAGATTTAACCCTGGTCTCAGGAGCACACCATCAATCTTGCAAGGGTTAAGCATTCTCCCTGTCCTGGTCCATGTGCTCCATGAATTCTGTGAAAGGGCATTCCAGGGATAGTAACTCACAGGAAATGTAATCTCTTATTTTTAGTGGTTATGTAAAATTACCAGTAGACTTCCAAGCCATCTGTTTTAAATTCTGATGGTATGCAGTATATCTATAGTGAGATACTTTGACAGTGAACTGCATCATCAGTGTACACCATATATTTGTTCCAGGAAAAGTTCATTAGTATTCACAGGGATCCTCTGGCTCTGTGATACTACCAGAAAATGTCAAATTGTTCTTAGAATTTATAAGACGGTATAAAATTCATGAGCTGAGACAATGAAAATCCCAAAGAATTGATGGCTACCATATATTGTACTCATTTTGGCATATGATTTTTTTATGTCTACAGAAATGAAGGCTAGTCACCTAACCTTTCATCAAGTCAGCATTTTCTGAAATACAAAGACATGAAAAGTGCTTACTAATGATTGCTTGGCACCCATCCTAATATATCTAGAATGAGAACAGAAGGAAAAAAAATATAGCAAGTTCTATAGTATGACATCCCAATTCCAGTTTATCCTTCAATAGCTTCCTTCAGTCTACATGCCATTATGCTCTTGAATCTTGATAAGAAGAGAATGTCCTAGTGTTCTTCAATAACCTAGAAATTTAACTGGGATTTTTTTTTTTTAATAAAATAGATATATCACTGAGAAAGGTTACCAAATCTGTGTAAAAAGACAGAAAATAGATATTTCAGTGAGGCATCTTGTGCCTAATTTGGACTCAAACCAAATGTCTATATATTACAAAATGTAATTTTCTAATTTAAAAACCTGTTGCATAAGAAATCAGTATTGATAAATAAAGAAGAACAAATTACGGAACAAATATGCTCTGGTTGCTTAGGTACAAATGGTCACAAGCTGCTCTTGCTTAATATGCATGCTGCTTATAATGCCCAGTTGGATAAACCTTGAATGTAGATACGAGCAAGCTCTATTTGGAGAAAGTTGAAGTAGGCAAGTAGAAACATGACCAGGAAAGATTAAAATATTTTAATTGTTGCCAAAAAAAAAATAAAATAAAATTAAAAAAATAAAATAAAATAAAATAAAATCACATAGAAAAATTGAATTAGATTAGATTTATAAGTAATTTAAATATAAAGAACTAAGAGATTTTTAAAAAAGGTTTCAATGCATTTCTGGGACGGGATGTTTGTTTTAGTTTCAATACAGATAATTCTGTAAGGATTTTTTCTCCTGTATTTGGCAGTTGTCAGACACATCCAGATCACAGAATAATGATAACATGGTATCCATGGTATCCATTCCAGAATTCATTACAGGACTACAAAATAAACTATTTTTCAATACTTAAAATTCATTTTAATTCCAGAATTTCTGAAGAACTAGCAGGGGTGTTCTCCAGGGAGGTTCTCAGCTGCTAACATTTGGAGTTATCTTCAGTAAGTCTTAAACTGTAATAAGTTTCAGAAGGGTAGAATTTTTCAAGGGAGAAATTGTTCAGTTTGTATAGTTTAAACCAAACCAATATCAAAGTGGTTTCCTGATTTATTAAAAACAAAAAATTAATTGGAACTCATGACCCATATCTATAACAAGGATCAACAATATCTGGAAGGGTCACCGCCCTGCTGCCCTGCTCCCTTCCTCTCCTGCTCACTACAAATCTATGTTTCATCTGCATTTCTGTTTAGCTGACTTTTTTTTTTTCAAGTGTCTTCTGGTAATTCTGGTAATTACTCTTCGATTTGGTAAATGTTTGTTTTCCTCTTTACCTACATCAGCTTTGTGCAATTACCATCTCAGGCAGTTTGGACTTCACACTCAACCACATTCTTACATTCTTACACTCACTCCTGCCTTTTTGGCTGCTGCTATTATCCTGGCCTATTTGCCGAGGCTGGACACTGTGAACACACCCATTAAGAAAGGGAAAAAAAAAAGAACATAATATAAATAATTAAAACTGGTAAAAGGGCCAAGCTGTGGGACAAGAGTCCCGTTGTAATTATCTTAAATTGTAGGAAAAAATAATGAAATCGCTGGTGCGGGACTTAAAAAATCAAGAATTAACATGGGAATAATGTTACTAATGTCAGCATGACTTCACAGAAAATAGGGTTTGGGAAATTAAATATGTATTGTCTTTTATAATTTAACACCATATAATAAAGCTGAACTGATGGAACATAGTTCTGCAAGGCACTTGATTCATTCCAAGTGGAAATTCGATTAAGAAACTGTCTTATGACATAGTTATGGTACATGCCAAATGGATTAAAAACTAGTCTCAAAAGACTGGTAAATGGGAAGTAATCATGCAGCAGGTGGGTGAATTTTGTGCAGTCCCTGGTAGTATAAGTTTTTTAATCATACTTTTACCCAGTTGAAAATACAGCAAAAACCACTGATAAATTCTTTAGATAGCACAAAGATGCTGGAATTCACAAATGCAGAATAAAACAGGACATTGATATCAAAATAGAAAACAAATACCAAAATAGGAGTCAAAATGTGACTCCTCTACTGGTAACATCTAACGCATTGATAATCAGCTCTTCAGCATGGGAGAAAAAGATGTAACAAAATCTGAAGGCTGGAAGCTTAAGTGAGAGAAAGCAAACCTCAAAATAGGGAATATTTTCTACAGTGAGTTCATTAGGAGCAATGTACCAAAAGTTTCAGTTAAAATTTCTAAACTAAGCCTTGGATATTATCATAAAGGATGTGTTCTAGCTCTGCCCAGACTTAATTCAAGGAAATTCTGTAGTCTGTTATAACAAACCAGAATTTTTTTTCTGGACCAGCTGTGGAAACTTCTGTGGAAGTTTCTGTCTCTGTGGAAAGACAGAGATTTGCAGACCTAGATAAATACAATAAATCAAGAAAAAGATAATGCCTCTTAATTTTATTAAGCTCCCTAAAGATTCATGTCTGATATTAGTAACAAATCTATAGAAATAACACAAATGGTCTGGTTTTGTCAGCACCTTTGGAAATTAGATTAGCAATATCCACCTAATGACAAGCATGGCTTAATTTAGCTAACAGAAACAGTTTTCTTTCAATGGCATTTCCAACTAAACAAAGGAGAGGGAATGGGACTTAAAAACATTCTAAACCACAGAATTTTTTAGATATATTTCTTGCAGGGTCTTTGCATTTGTCTAGATATCAACAAAACTGGTAATAATCTGTAAGAATAAAATGAACCTTAAAATGAGTCAGTACTATTTTATATTTCTGTGCTACAGAAGCAAAAGATTTCCCTATCAGGTCCATAACTTCTTTTTTATTGCAACCTACTTTTTCATTCCAGAGAAGCAGAGATATATTTGCACCCACCTTTCTGACCATCACAGAAGTAATGTTATTTGTCCTTAAGAAAAAAAAGACAACATAATAATGCTATTAGCTTAATACCATCCTAATGTCTAAAGTGGTTTTCTTCTTAGAATGAAATTAACACTGGTGCAAAGGGCTATAATCAAATTTGTTTGGAGAAAGTGCATTGTTCTTGCTGGAATCAGTGCTTCTTGAAACTCCGATTAGTGATCTCATTCATCTTCTGTAGCAGATATGTTCTACTTTGCAGTAGCATGTCAAATGATGATCACACATCCACCACATTCTTGAACTCTTTCTCTTCAGAGTAATCTTGCAAAATTCAGCATAGAATATGTTAGCACTTCTCTGATTCCTTCCTCAAATGATTAATCCCTGATGGTTCTTTATTTTGTGTCTGGGCTGACACCAGTCCAGAAAAGATTAAGATTTTAACTGCACTCATATTTCAGATCCTTATTTCAGTAGTTGCAACCAGGATTCTTTCTCTTATATCAGGGTGTAGCAATTATCATCCTCTCACATTACCCTGAAATGCTGTTCCCCTCATGGGCATTGTGCAATTTCTCTTCCCAAGTAACTCATCTTTCCAGATGTGAGCTCAGCCACTCAGAGGTCTTAAAATAATTTGAGAGGTTTCATTTCTGTACTTTTTACAGTTACTTACGTAGCACAATATGTTTATAAAAGCATATATGGAAAATGAGGTTATTTTGTATGCATCTAAATAAAATGCATTTTTAATATGAAATTTTATAAACAGTATAATATTTGAATATATATAATTTTTACCTTCTTCATCCAATTCCAGCTGCAGAGGGAATTTGTCTTACAATGAAGGCATATCTCTAGCAATATCTTAGGACACAAAAAAACCCAGTAGATTTTTAATTTGCATAACATTACACATATTTGCATAAAATATTGCCCAGTGGTACTAAGAGCACCAGTTTCTCCCTGAGCCCCAATTAATTAATCTGTGTCCCTCCAGACTTAAAACAATTCATTATGCATTCTTAGTATAGAAGCAGCAATTAATTATATGCTTCCTAGCCCCACATCAATCATTATGTGCCCTCCAGACAACTTTGCACCTCTCCTAGCCCCACAGCTGGCTGGAAACACACTCTCCTCTTTTTCCATAGATGAAGAGACCTTCTGCATTTTTGCCAGTCAGCAGAGAGCTCTAGGAGCTCCCTGTTCTTCTTCTTGTACGTCAAGGTCTGAAGTTTTAGGGCTGGTAGGGTAAAACCTCAGCAGCCATCCTACTGTATATCTAAGGACTGGAAGAGGAGTGCAACTCATTTTCTGTCCCCTTTTCTTTTTTTCCCCATCCATTTTTGTGAACTGAATAGAAATGCTTGCCTATCGCTGCAGCCACACTTGGGAGCAAGAACTGCAGTCAGCCTGAAATGATCCAACCATATAAAACACTATCCAGACATTGGTTTAGTGTAGGGAATGACATTTTTGAAGGGCAATATAAGCAGATGGAGAAAATGCAGAATGTAAGTGGTATCTTGAAAAAAATGGTGGATAAGGAACTATTTTGTATCAACCTCTTTACAGAATTGACTTGTATATTTGTTTATCATTTACTTATTATTCACAGTCTGTGTGAAACGATACCCTTTGCTCTTGGGATGAAAAGATAAATTAATGTCCCATCTTTATCTGAGTGTGCTTGGATTAGATTACAAATTTTAGCTAACAACCTTTTCCGAGGGTAGAGGTGAGGAAAGGTGAGAGTTCCAAAGATTTTCCTTTACTTTCAGTACAAAGGTGAAGTTCATGGTTGCAGGAAAGGGGTAGGAGAGAATTAAAACTCTGCCTTCCTTCCCAAGACCTCCTTTGGCTGAGTAAGGTCAATACACCAAGGAAGGAGCACACTGACCTGACTAAAAACATGAAACCTTTCTTCTCTCCTTCCTTTTTACTATAGCTTCTAGAATAACTTTAAATCCTTCTCCATGGTATCTGTTACTTGTATAGCATTTCCAGGCCCCATTAGGTGTACTGCACATCATCCTTCAGTTCTGTTCATTAAATTTAAAATGTGCATGCCATAAAATAACTATGGATTTTAAGTTTGCAAGGGGAGTATACTTTCTTTTTCCCTGCAACACTCTTTATATGTTGAATATTTATACCCATTTGTATTTGTTCTGACATAAGAAGTATAGGCCTGCCAAAGGTCCCATTGTGACTATAAACTCAAGCTTTAAAGAAGTAGCTTAGCTAAGTTTTTTCTATTAACTGCTACCTCTCACTCTTCTTCTGTCCTTACGCCCCCAGGGCTGAATCAGCACCTTCAAAACGTCCCTCTGCCCCTCACTGTGAGATGGGCCTCAAAGAAGCACAGCAGGAACAGGGCAGTATTTGGCCATGACATTTACAGACAGGACAGGTCAGGGAGTTATTTTTAAAGAGTAATGAAAATATATGTTGAATGCTATAGACAAGACAATTTTGTGGGAATGGGAGAGAACAGACACTTTTCTGCCTTAGCTGGATAGTCTGTCTCTTTTTTGTCTCTTTACTCCTTACACACTATCATAAAAACAGAGACCTGAAATGTATATATGTTCAGCTCCATTGATACCGTGCAGTTCAGTAACTTACTTTGCTAAATCTGCAGCCTTCACAGGAAATTGATTGCTTATTTTCTTTTTCAGAAAATATAATTTTTTTTTCTTATTCATCAAGTGCTGTTTCAGGAGCTGCTACTAGATAGAATTCTTGAAACTGTACTGAGATTCTGTTTCTCCTTTTCTTCTCTATGTAGTCCACTCTAGCATCAGTGATGGTCCTTCCTTTAAGAGAGAAAAATAACTGAAGTCATAACTATCCTTGACTCCCAAAAATATAAACAGATCTTTTATTTTCCTTACGAAAATTCCCTCATTTCACTTAAGTGTGCTAGATTTTTGTAGATTACATCTTTCCCCATGAACAGTATTTAAAAACCCTGGCTTGTTCAGCATGTGGCATCTGGATCACATCTAGTCCATGAAGCTGAAATAAATTACTATTTTTGATAGTATAGGAAAGTATAGAATAGTATTGTTAAGCAAAGAGGCCTATTTTTTTGTCATATAAGCTCGGAGCAGAGGAGGTCTTGCTGGCTTCTGGAGCTGTCCTGAAACCAGTGCTTTATGTGGGAAACCAGATATGGCTCCCAAGGAAAGCGATAAGATAAAAGTGTGGGGACCTGCTGGAAGTTTATAACTGAAAATTGGTCCTTTCCCTCCTGTGGTGGCATCTTGGAAAATTTGGAGTGAGGTCAACAGGAAAGCAGCATCTCAGACATCCTGGGAGGTGAAGAATAGGTGAGAGGTATGTGGCTGGAACAGGGGAGTGAGGTGTGTGAGCTCAGGTGGATGAGCACTCATGCTTGGAGAAGAGTGGAGCAAAGAAAAATGGGGCAAATTTCTAACCTGAGCACTAAGAAAGAGATGTGAATGCATCTGGGGAAAATGTTCACAAATCTTAAATCTTGGTTTCTTTCCAGAATGGCAATTGGAATAAATCAAGGCTATCCTCAAGGAAGCTGCAGGGTTGCATGGATCACTGGAAGGTAGCTGCAAAAGGAACCAGAGGATGTTTCTGAAAACATGGCATGAAACAGCAAATGTTCAATCTGTGATGAAAATGAGGGGGATGTAATGTTGGAATTATGTTCTTTAGAAAAGATAACTGAACAGCTGGCAGGCACCAACTACATCTCAATAGTGTTGTTATCTGCCCTTCCTTGCTGAGTTTCAGGCAATTGAGAGGATCCAGGACAAGAGACATAAAGCTGAATGATGATAGGTAACACTTAAAACTTTTAAGTCTAGGAATACTTTCGTCTCAAAGAGATATTAAGATTTCATGAGTTTCCTATGACTCATCCAAACACATTTTGTCATATTAAAACACAGTAACTTCTTCCAAAACTCAGCTTTCACAGCTGGACCTGTCTCCCATCTTTATTCTTTATAAAAAGTCCAGAAGTATTGCTGAATGAGAGTACTACCAAAGGTATATGGCAAATGCCTATTGTTACTGCACCCAATATTTCTCTCAAATTGCACTAAATAGTCTTTCTCCTCAGTTCAAGGTCTTAAGAAAGACCAGGGAATGAGTGAAGATGAATCTTTTAAAAGTTGAAGAGAAGATTGATATGGGCAAAAAGGAAAACATTTAAAAATTTATAACATTGAGATTTCATTCTCTACTGAACACATCTGTGCTTAGATGATAGGGACATTTGGCAGACTTGCTATTATACAGAACTTCAGCTGCTTTTACTGCTGTTTTTGGACACTAAAGTAGGCAAGGATCCAAAAAGAACTAATTTTCCACTAAGCTTGGAAGGGTGCTCTATCTTGTCACATTAGATTTAAGCTTGTCCACAGTGATGCACACCTCTGTGACCTGCAGGTATGATTACATGCAGCACCTATGAATGAAATCACTATGCAAAAATAAGTGTTCTAGCTAGTTCAGAGTTCACAAAGAGCAGTGGGGCTGTGCTCTCTGTGCGTGTTCCTCACAAAGAGAGGAAGATTTGTCCTCACAAGGGCCTTCTTTAGCACCATATCCTCCTTTTTAAGTTAGTGCATCCTTCTGAGAATATTAAAGTTCACTGAAGCAACAGGATGATTCATTCAAGAGGTGTATATATATTTAGTAAGTGGGTGTTTCAAAGACTATCTGACGAGACTAGCTGGAGAGCTGATCTGATTATCAGTGATTCTCCTACAGAGCAGAATTCAAATATCACATCTTGGTCAGAGTATTCCATGGAATCACAGGGTCACAAGATTGTTGTGACATCATTTAGTCCAAGTTCCCTGATCAAGAATGCTTTAAAAATAATTTATTTTTAGGAATTTGGAGTTACTTGAAAAAAAAATAGACAATGCTTAGAATATTAATAAAGATGGATAAATAGATAGATAAGTAAATAAGTTAAAGCAAGACCATCTACTTAGCCTGTCAAATTTGACCAGTTACACCATATGTTACCATGATGTTCAGGCTGGATGCTCTAATCTGCTCACATTTTATTTTTGTTTCTCGTTTTATGATAGATGTTACTTGCTTTACTTGCTACCTTTGCTTCAGAATATTGCCTTAGCAGTATTTGCTCTTGGCAAGGTTGTTGATGCTGTTTTCCCTACCTGCTCAAAGCATTGCCAAGACAGAATTTGACACCATGAGTACACAAAATCCAACACATCTGGGAAGAGTCAGATTTACTCATAAACCCTGCAAGGTACATTCTGCCTGAAAGGCAAAATTGCTGAATCATTTGGGTTTATTGTAGGACCATCTGTGAAACACAAGTAAAGATGCATTGACACATCCCACATGCATCAGACCCGTTACATATGCTCTCTCCTAGGAATAAATGTGGCCCAGCTGAACTTGCAGACACCTGACAGAATAAGTATGGATCTCATGGAACTTTAATTTGATGATAAGATTTCACTTTAATAAGCATAGGATTGGACAGGTTTGATAATTTTATTTTTTTTGTACTGTAAGTACACAGTGATGGATTTTTTTCTTAAGCCTACCATAAATTTTTACCTATTTTTTTCCCATTTATTTGCTTTTGCAGCATGTGAAACAACTATGCTTTATTGTTGATATTTATTATTTGCATGCAATTATGTTTAAAAATCCACTGCAAAAATTATAATTGCCTGTATTCCTAAAGTAAGGTGATGTGTTTTATGCATGAGTGGGATTTATCCCATTATTATCAGCAAGCAAGGTTTTTTCTTTTCCTGAATCATGAAAAAAACTGTGTCAGACAGGTTGCAACTCATTTTTCTGATGCTTGAAATTTTTCTGTAGCCTACATTAAGAGTGTTGCCTGAGATTTTGAAAGTCCTATCAGTTATCTCTCTACAGCATTACACTAATGCAGTCACTTCAGCAGTTCTGTTAAAGCTGGCAAATAATGTAGAAAATTAAATATATTTTCTGGATATTTCAAACGTCTCAACCACTGCTGCTGAGTAAAGAATAGCTCAAATTTTCTATCAAAATGAATCAATTCCCATTGTTAGTAGAAAATCCAACTACAGGAATTAAAGCAAAAGTCTGTAACATTATTTGACCAGTAAATCATTTCAACTAAAAAAACTGCACAAAATCTGCTACTTGTTCTAGAAAATTAATTTGTCTCTTTCAAAGTACATCTAGAGTTGATGCTTACTAATGTTCATTTTCTAAATCTTAGTACACGTGTTTTCTTAAAATAAGATTTCTTTAACAGAAGGCATCTCTGGGTTACAAAACTCATTCACATGAGGATCAATATTCCTTTAATGCCCACAGAATGTGTTTTAGATTTAACAAGTCATTCTCATCAGCAAAATCACATTTGACTTCAGGGAGTTCACGAATCAACCTTATTACTCCAAACACTCTCAGGTATCACGTCACTTTACTGTACAAATGAAAAAATGAGAAATGTAAACCTGGGTGACTGGAGGTAAGATTCATGAAATATAAATTTATGGCAGGAAATAAGAAAAAATCACCCACCTAGACCCTAGTAGTATATAGAATATTAATTTAGATCATGTTTTAAGTGGTGTCCATAATTTATTTTTATTAAGTATTGAATGTTAGGTTGGTAAAAAATTAATACATAGATAGGACTTCTGAAGAGAAGACAGTTTTAACAAGCTTAAAGATATCATAAGGTGGAAAAGTATCACAAGGGCATGTCTAGTTCAGTACAAAAGGGTTTATAAAAGATACCAGAAGATCCTATTTCAAATCTCTGTATCTGCTGGGTCAAAGAACAGGCTCTTAAATTTTGATCCCTAATCAGTTTAAATGAGTCTCAGAGAAAACTGTAAACTAGTACTTGAAACTTTCAGCTCTACATGTGCACTTTTTCTGAAAGCACAT
Organism: Rhabdornis inornatus; assembly: GCA_013397075.1. Classification (NCBI taxonomy): domain Eukaryota; kingdom Metazoa; phylum Chordata; class Aves; order Passeriformes; family Rhabdornithidae; genus Rhabdornis; species Rhabdornis inornatus. The sequence goes on from VWZS01009294.1 coordinate 268,315, forward strand.
GAATAAAATCTCCATAAAAATAAATATTTGCAGCCAAAACTGTATTTGGATTGAAGAGAAATTTAAACATGAGTATTTATCTTATTGAGGTGCAGCAGTTACTCGGGTCACTTGTTTTTATTTTAGCAAGAGTTGCCTTCACTCGTTTAATAAATCTTAAAAAGAAGCTCTGCAGATATTTTTGTTGTTAAGTAAAGATGTGTTCCAGACATTGTTGAACAAGAGGGCTTACCCCATCAGAACTAGATAAACACCCTGCCAATGAGGACTAGATGAATATTTTTTCTTCAATGGTGAAGCTTCTGAGCTCTGTTGGTCCTGAATAGCCAGAAAACTGAAGGACAAATACTGGTTTCTGCCAAGTTAATTGTCACTGCCCCTTTTCCTGATTATCATCTCTCACAAATTTACAGTACATTTTCAGATTTGCAATGTTTAAAGGTCTGTGGAAACTATGTACAAGTACAGGGGACTTCCTGCTCAATTTAGATTGAAATACATGTAAATATCTATACAAGATACAGAGTATTTCTGAAAAGAAAGAGAAACTTGAATTTCCTTCCACAAGAACCCATCATCCTTTATCACAGTGGCAGATTTTCTGTGCTGTTCCAGGCAGTAGCAGCAGTCTGTAATTAGTTGCTTCCTTGCAGCTGCAGCAATGGATGTATGTGCAGTGCTTGCACGCAGATGTAGGGAAATGGCTCAGTCAGTACCAGGCTTTCCCCTCCAGCACTGGGCTCTCCAGCAGGAGGAAGGGTCATGCCTATCACGTAGGTAAATAACAGAGAGACCTGTCTCCCATGATAGATACAGACTTGGACATCTGCTCTTTCCCATTAATCACTCATGGGTGCTGATTGGGAAGTTTGTGACAGGCCAGTGCAAGTTGATGATTGAGGGAAGTGAAAGTGAGTTCTACAGCCTGAAATATGCTGACTGTTTCAGAGAGAGAGAGAGAAATGCACCAAAATATTTGATAGATGGGGGAAAATAAAATACAAGAATATATTCAAATATTAACAGTTTCAAGGTTATTCAGCAGCTTCAAATAGCCCTGTTTGGATATAAGTCTGAAGGCAAACACCAGTGTTGTCGTGGGTAGAAAGTATTGAAACTCTTCCAACTAGTTTATAATGTGTAGTTCCTCAGTCATATCCAGCTCACTTTCCTTACTTGCTGATATTTCTCATAATTATTTTCTTAATAGTGCATTGTGGCATGTGAATTTGGCATAATTTGAAGGGGAGTATGGTAAAGTATCAGCTCCTAGGATCCCTCAGACAGCAAAGAAATGATGGCTATAAGTTTCTCTCCTTTTGGGGATTGTCCATAGGCTTATTTGAACCCACAAAGGGTTATACACATTTATGTCACCTTTGGGTGGAATCTGTTCACCTGAAGTGGTTTCTAGAGAAAGGATACTATTTTTTTTCTCCAGTTCTGCAAAAAGTATAATAAAAGGATGACTCAGTGGGAAGTGCTGTGTAATTTATAGCTCATTATTCACTGTTGATGTAGGAGTGGTGGTATTTGATTTGAAGTTTTTTAGTTTGTCTTGATCATAGCATACATTGGGGTTTTGTGATAGACTGGTTTCTAATAGCATCCCAGTGAAGCCTACTAAATTTAATGCCCTGACCAACTTGTGAGGCTTCTCCTATTTATGGCCACATTCCCACTAGGGGTAGATGGAATGTTGTTTCTTAACTTGGCTGATACCAGGACGCAGTCTTAAATGCTGTTATTTTTTCAGGAAGCACATAAAAGGAAATGGTGTTAGACTGAAAAGCCTGAGTTAGGGCTCCCGTTGTGTAACTGTTTGCCCAACCTTGTTTATGAGCAAAAATCCCTACACATCTTGTTTATGAAGACAAGAACTTATTGTTAGTATAACTGAACAGAAATATCAACAGTCCAATCATAGTGTCATTTGTTGTTTTCACTGTAGACCATTTTTATGTTTGATAAAACATTTTCACACCTTTGTTATTTCTTTTTTGGGTTACAAATCCATGTTACACACAAATGTACAAATGCACATGGCTACCTTTCAAATACATTAACCATACTTGTTAAATATTTCTTTGTTCTCTTTGTTACCCCTAAAATCAGACTTGTGCAGCTCCAGGTGTACATTTCTTTTTCTGGCCATTGGTGAACCTGTGACCCATCTCTTATAATCCTATGCCTACAGTCTTCTGCATATTCTGCACAGCTTCCTAAGCCACCACTTCTCAAAGCCTCTCCTATCCTATGCAGCCTACATTAGCCAATACTGCTTCATTTCATTTCATCAGTCCTTTGTTCTCCGTAGAGTAACTATTTCATTCTTATAACTGCATAAAACAGTGGTTGGGCCATACAAAATTAAACAGAAATAAAACAATAAAGGGTCAAAAAGAAAGGTTAAAAAAAGGTAAAAAGATGAAATACTAACTTATGTTAGCCAGCTGGAAAACAAAGCGCAGGCAGATTGAGACAACTCCAGAGAATTAGCCTGATAGCCTCAGTTCTCAGGCCTCTTAAACTCAGTGCCTTCAGCTTTAAGTTTTTATTACACATCACATAGAATTTTAGACATGTTACCATTCTGTGTTTCATTTTCTCTGTTGAGGGCATTGTAACTCACACTGTCCTATCTTCCTGTCTGGAGTTGAATGTTACTAGGTAAACATCACAATAGAAGGTTCCAGGGATGACTTTTATCCACTCTTTTACAAAATCTGCATTTAGAATGGAGAGACAGATATATCCATGCCCAAAACAAAACTCACAGAGCCTGACTCTGCACAAACCACACCATAAATATGTGCATGGAAAAAAAATCTCAAAGTGCTACTTAAGTAACATTTCTGTTTGCTGTTGCTCTAAAGGAGTCTACCAAGAATTTAATCACATACTCACTTTTCATCATAATAAGCTCCCTGTTGGCAGACACAGGAAGTTACTCTCCCCAAAATAACCTTAGGCATGGAAGCTGCATTCTTTTTACCAAGTGAACAAGGTAGGGTTTGTATATTGCTGCTGGACAAGTGTTAAAATTATTCTAAGCCAAGTACAGAAAGCTTCTTGCAGGCACAAGTAAGATAACAAGTGAGGGCCTATTAATACATGTAAAGTCCCAAACAAAAGAAAAAAACATTTTTAAATCTTTAATGTAATATTTAAGAAAATTCCAATTGTAATAGTTCTGCTAACTACATTTGTAAGGAGAATTGATTTGGTAGTTGGGAGGAAAAGTATTTCCCAGATTTCAAAAGGTCTGTCCACAACATACTTCTGTACCCCACTCCGTCTTATGCCTTGCTCAAAACTCAGCAGAATTCAGACTTTAGAAAAGGGATCTTTCTTCTTTTTTACATTAACGTTTCAGCTATATTATAAAGCATTTGGCAAAACAGAAACGGACCACTAATCAAAGCAGTTGGCACTATAATTCTTGCATTTTTTTATCCGAAATTTGGGGATCTACTCTAGCCAAAATTTAGTTTGCTACTGACAGCACATGATTGAAGCCATGAAGTACTCTTCTTTTGTTCAGTCTCTGTCCTCATTAGGTATGGGAAAACATTTGGTGCATGCCTGTAGCATAGCTCATGTTTCAGCTTTCTCCCAAAGAGGCTTGGTTACCATGAACAAAAAACCAGTCTGTGGACTGAGCCACCTCATGGTAAGTGGGGACAATCACTCTGAAATATATCACTGTACCAAACATAGCTGCAGCCAGAAATCCTCGGCATTGCAGAAGATAAGAAAGCCTAAAATTTAAAGCAGAAACAAATGTTTGTTTCACCATCCTAATATTTGGTCATCTGAATTTTTTTCTTTTGAAGAGGCCATCAAGAAAAGACACATTTGTGCTGTCTGCAGCTCCCCAGACAGCATCCTGTACTGACACAGAGCACTTTGGCTACCTCAACTTTCAGTTCAAAAAACTTCACCTGCTGCAAGCTTACTGCTTCCTAACAGCTCATTTGTCAGGAAAAGCTCATGCTCAGCTTATTAGCAGCCTATTTTTACGGTCATTATCCATGCTTCCCCAACATCTGGCTAAGTGTTGTACTCCAGATTGTGGCTGTTCTGGGAAGTAGTTTTAGCGACTTAAAAGGCTGTTTAAGTCATGCTTATAATCCTGCCTGTGTCTTTTATCTGTGGGGTGATTCTGTGGAAGAGTCTGTCTCACTTCTACATTTTGCATGCCCTTAATCGACCCTGAACTGATCTAAGGACATCATTTTATTTGTTCCTGTGGCCTAGCTAAGTGGGTAGCCAACCTCAGATGAAAATTATTTTTTGGTGAGAAATGCTTAGCGATATTGTTGTCCTAGTGTCTCTGCATAAGTGGTTCTGTAGTGCCTTAGATGATATTGTAATTAACTGGAAAGGTTTTATTCAATGTGTGTTCTTCATGCATGCCATGGCTAGCAAATAACTCTCTCATGTAGAAAATATTCTGCAGAATAAGGACCATGTTCAAAGTTTAATTCTAGATAAAAACTATTCCGTAATGCCTGAATATCAATTCTACGTCATTGATTTTTGTATGTATTTTAACAGAAAAGAGAAAAAAAACATTGTTTAAATTTTGAATAATTTCTTTGTCTTCCCAGGAAAACGGTATCTTAATTTTCTGAATGCTTTGAATGCGTAGTCTTTCTTATTTCTATTTCCTACAATTTAACCTGATTTTATTTTGATTTAAAGCTTTTCTGCTCTTTTTAATAAAGAAAACTGAGTGTTCAGTTATGCAGGTAGTAAAACACCCATCTGCTTGTTAGGATTTCCAAACTGCCCAAAAATGCTTTGTCATTTCCCACCCATCAGTTCTTGGAAATGATGTTCCACCAAATGACAGTACAGCAGAAAAAATGTGATTAAAGTCACTCGACTCGCTGAACATATCTGAGTCTACCAGCAAGATGCATCTGAACAGCCCAAACACTAAACAACTGCCAACTGAGACACTGATTGGCACAGCCAGCAATGAGTTCTGGCCAACCTGCTTTTGACAGCCACAAACTAGCTTTCCTCTCTTGATTCTCTTGCCTTCCTCGTCATCTTGCTTACTGAACTTTGGGTTGTACATAGCAGCTGACAGGTGTTTTCCCAGGGGTGATAAAAATGCCCTGGCTCAGTCATTATCTGACAGCTTTCAGGCTGTCCCACACCAAGGGAGTGATAGATGGGCTATAAGACAAGTAGGCAAACAGTTACACTTGACACAAGTGCAGGCTTTTCTGGAGGGGAAGAAACAGTCAATCTCATGATTGCACTCTGCCTGACACTACCCAACTATTTGCAAAGTGTATTCAGAGTGTTCAGACAAGGAATAGGGTTGACTGGCAAAAGCTGAGCAGAAAAGGCTAAATGTCAGGCTCTTTGTGGGAGCTCTGTAAGATTCTGGCAGATGAAGTGAAGTCTGGAATGCAGAATGACAAGAGAGTGATGGAAGCCAGGAAGGACGATGGTGGTAGTGCTGCAAAGGGTTATTTTTAAAAACTTTTATACTCATTTGAATAATTTCTGCTTTTAAAATCAGCCATTAAATTAATTGCTATTATTAACATTGAATTTTATTGAAAGCATTACAAACTTTTACAATTTTTACAGAATAGGACCTGTACAGTTGGTTCTCTCTACAGAAGATTTTCAACCTTTTTAAACCAAGGGAAAGTGATTTCAACAGCAGTTCAGTGTTAGGAGAAATCTGAGTGCATGAGTGGGCCACATTTTATAGTAACATGCAGGAAAATGCACAGGAGATGTGATATATTCACAAATCTTAAAGCACAATCTCCCACAACATACTTATATATATCCAAATTGGTGACATCTGCATAAACGAGGTATAAAGTGGGTGGAAAATTGCCTAAGCTGCCAGGCTCAAAGGATGGTGAACAGTGGTACAAAGTTCAAACAGTGCTTGGTTAATATTGATGCATCTCAGGAATCCACAGGGTTCATGCTCTTAGTTTTGACACAGATGGAGTGCAGTGTCCTCTCAGAAGCTTGCAGGTGGCACAAACTGCTGATCTGGGGTGGTTGATTCACTGCAGGCCAGCGTTGACATTCTGATGGGCATGGACACCATGGAGCAATGTCCTGGCAGAAGCCTCGTGACTGAACAAGGCACCAGGCAGCATAAATGCTTTTATGTTACATTACAACATAAATTGTTGGGCTGGTTTTCAGAAGGGTTGTCAGTGTCCATATCAACAACTCTAGTGATAGCAACACCAGCACCCTTTCTTTCTTATTTGTTTTTCAGGTTGTAGTATTTATCTACACCCCTATAGCTTTTGCTGCAGTATTATCTTCAAACATTTTAATACAATTCATAGACCTGTTCTTTAAGTTGAAAGAGCATCAGAAGCATCAGAAAAAGAGAATAAGTAAAAAAATAGAACAAGAAATTAACACTTGTAGGACTAATAATTTTGATATTTTCTCGCTAGAAGGATAAACCTTACTCATTATAATAATCCCATGAACTTCAGTGACTTTCACTGGGAGTGGAAGATGGTAGTATTAAGATGAATAGATGAAAAAATGGCATAATCCTATAATTTGAAACAAGACACAGCTTGAAAAATTTCGAATTGGTAGTCTGGTTTCTAGGAGCAGAACAGAAATACTTCACCTAGCACAGTGTGAATATCCAATACTTACCTCACTTTTGAACTTTGAGACAAGAGTGAGGAATTCCACTGGTTTTTATTCTTCCTCAAATAAATTTGCAGTTATAATTTAAAATTTCTGAGAAGGCATAGCCTTACATATTAATTAGATTTTGTAAGATGCGTTTCTTAAAAGAAGTTAGCTATGTTTTTATCTCTTTCATTATTTAATTATGGATTAACTAAATCTCTTTAAACTCACACAGAGTTTAAATTCTATATACAGATAGTGGAGGTTTATTATAATGCTAAATACTATCATGGCTGCACCCAACTAAAGATAAAAGTGGTCTGAATTCGTGAATTACTGGTTTGTCCCTAATTTTTAGATTACAGATAGCCTAATCCAGTCTAAACAAGGTACCTTGCAGGGCAGTTTTCATATTTTTTCTCATCATTAATGCAGAGTGACAGGCCAATAGAGATATAGAGTCACATCGAATAGAATAATATATGCTTAAAAAGACAGCTAAGAATTTAAAATATATTCAATGAGCTCCAAACACAACCATGTTGAATGTGCTTCCTGGAGATCTCTCCCTATATACATGTAGGTATTGAAAGTGAATTTATCCACTTTAGGAAGGAGAGGAAGAGTGGGAACTGTTTAAAAAGTAAGCATGGCATATCTTAAGTTCAGACTTTTATTTTAACCTAAAGTTATGTACATTTCTGAGTTGGCTCGAATTCTCTTTAGCATCTGGTGTTTTACAATATAAACTGATGGATGAATGAAAGTCAAAGCCTTCTAGACTACCTATATAAAAATTGTTCAGATATTGGGAGAATTTAAGATTCAGCTGTTATTAACGTAACTGTTCCAGTTAGAAATAATACTGAATTAAGAAACTGGATATTCTGAAGCTCAAGCAAGAGGTAAAATCTTGTGTTGGTAGTTACTAAATAAAGGAAATATGAAAGAAATTTAAATGCTACATGTATTAAAACAATAGTTGAATTTAAAATATAATCTCATATGAAAGTGGGCAATATAAATAGGTTAATGACTGATCTCAAACAATGGGTAAAAGTAAATGTATTTATTGTAATTTCCCCTTGTCTCAGAATAATGAAGAAAGGCACATTTATCAAAGTAGTATTAGTAAATAAAATGGGCTTTGAGCCATAATATCTAAATATTTTTTAATTTAATGACCTAAAGTTCATAGAATATAATTATCTTAATAAAAATCTGATTTTACACACATTTCTGAATGTTTTAGCTTCTCTTTTTAGTTTAAAGTAATTGTTTTTAGTTTATGTTCAACAAGATGGAGCATGCAAAAATTATACAGGGCTCTATAAGTTTAATGATTTGGGCAAATTCATCCTTCTCTCATCAGGCTTTAAATGGTTATTGTATCACAAATAATCTGTTAGTATGTAATTAATTAATGATATTTAATTTGGGCTATAAAGAAGGTAAATTGTATATATATCTTTATCAATCAATAATACTTTAAGTCATGATATAGTTTGAGTTCAATTTTTTTAATAAATATTTGTAGTAAAAATATTTAGACATCTTCCATATGAGTGTCTTTGATCTTTCTAAGGCTTCCAAATAGGTTATGGCACTTGCTGAACTTTAGGTAGTGCTGTCCTCCAATCGGTCTTATTTCCCTTAAAACTGTTTCCCTCTTTCAACTCCTGGCCTTGTTCTCAGTACCTTGGTGCTACTGCTGTCTTCTCTCTCCTGTCCCTTCTCAGGGACCAAAGAAGAGAGCTGTGCTGCAGCTTCAGGTCTGTGAGTTTGGACTCCAGCCTTTCCTCATCATCCTTGGTATTCTTCTGTCTTCATGGAAGCTTCTGTAGTTTCATTTTATCTCAGTAATTCATACCTGACACTGTGCTGCCACCCTCATTGTAACTATTGTAATCAGTTTAGAGCTCTCATTGGTAAAACAGTAATGCCAACTATGTTCAGTATTCTAAAACTTTTATTCTAGGAAAGCACTATTTTAGATATGTGTTATAAACACATTTCTTGCAGAAATGAGGAAATTCTGTTCTTTCAGTGCACAGAAAACTATTGCAATGCGGGTAAATGCTGTTCATGATTTTGTATCATAAAAGTGAAAAGACCTAACTTTTCACATTCAACATCCTGAAACCAACATTCTGAAATCAGTTTAATCTGTAGTGATGCCTGTATAAGAAAGTGGGTTTTATATGCTGCTTTTCCTTATGATGCAGTGTATTTTCCAAAAAAAAAAAAAAAAGCAGTGTCTCCACAAAATATGCATCTCTGTTTTATAGTAAAAAAAAGAGAGAGCACACAGTCATTTGTCTGTTAGCCTTAGTCAGTCTGCTTAGTAGGTCACAGTCTAATCAGGTTGATTTCAATGTGCCATCCCTTGTGCAACAGTCACTGAATTATAAAATAGAATAAATAAATAAATAAAAAGTGTTTCACCTTTTAAGTCTTGATCAAAGGATGAATGGGTTCTGCTGCGCCTTCTAAATTATAAGAGTACAGTTGCTTGCTTATTTACAAATGTACCAGTTAAAATTAAAAAAAAAAGAATTAGAGGGTTGGTGTTTTCTCAGTTTGTGTTCTGTTTCGGCTTTTGTTTCCCATTTATTATTTCACTGTTTGCTGAGTTGGGTTAGTTTGTTTTTTTTGTTGTTTGGGTTTGGTTTTGGCTTTTTGGTTTCTTTTTTCTTAATAAGCATATATGTCATTTTGTTTAGTAAGGAAAAAGGAGAATTAAAAAAAGAATCTGATGACCTCCTAAGACTATAGGTGTCATAGGCAGTGCTATGTAAAATAGGTAGTGCTAAGTGCACTTATAGGTAGGACTAAGCAAAACATAAAAGATTGCAACACTATACAAATTTACCACCACTCTCACAAGGTCAATGAGAAGAATAATAAATATATGAAGATGTCACATTGCTGTTCTTGGTTTTAGAATGACATATCTAGTACAGAACCAGTGCAGAAGAATGAGGGTTTGGATGATGTAATTCTCAAACTGTAAGAAGTGCAGTGTACAGCTTGCATACTAAATTTGAAAGTGAAGGGGAAGTGTAGAAAAGCCTTTCCTTGCAACATAGACAAATTAGAATTGCCGAACATTTTGCAGAAAAATAAATGCTTAGTTAAAGTGTTCAACCCTAAGTTATTTTGCCTGTTCATGAGTCTTTTTTCTTTCTTCCTTTTTTTTTTTCCTTCAGAAAGGCCAGGTTACCCTTTCAAGAAAAAGACATTGTATTGAATATTACAAATTATCCACCTGGAGTTAAAACCACACTTAAGCAGGGGACCCTGCAAAGCATAAAATATTGACAGCCTGGCAAAGTCACTGTCCTTATGGTGAATATAGACATTTTACTTGGAAAAATATGAGAATACTCAATTGTTGCATTCATGTTTTCTTCACTTTTTTCATCCTCTTCAGAAAGCAGCAGATAAAGACAGTGTTGGTGAGAGGTAGGAACTGATATGACAGTGTGGTAAGCGTAGGGTAAGTCACAGGCTCAGGTATGCAGACACCCCCAAAGCTGTGAGATGCAGGGCAGTTGGTAAAGTTGCAGATGGGATAACCATCCACCACAAGCTTCACAAAGCATCCAGTGCCAGTGAATAATCCTTTGCTATCAAATCTAGCTATTCATTGCACACATGCAAGGACTAAGGATTTCTCAGTGGACAGAGGCGGCAGAGCCATCTCAACTCAGCCTCTGGTGACAGGCAGATCCCTGCTCCAGCCAGACATTATCTGGAGGAATCTGGGCAAAAACTTTTAAAATCTTTGGTTGAATGTAGCTCTATTGCCACTGAATAGGAAAACAAGGTGCCTGAATCACTGCCTCAAGAGGCAAAATGGTCTTAAGCACACCATCTTCCTGTCTACCCTGTGTATGCTCTGACAGGAGCAACAGGGTATGTGAGGCAGATTCTTCTTTGAGAACATAACTGACAGCTTTGAAAGTCATATTCGTACTGAGAAGGAGGAATTTCAAGGTGTTCTTGTACAACATATACATTTGGGGATATGTTTGTGTCAAAATATCATTTCAAGTAGATCTTGCTGCAGTGAGAGAACAGGCCTTTGAGAGTGCTCTGTCACATGGGAGTCCCACCAGTTCCCCATTCTCTTGTAACTGAAAGTCTGTATCCATCACAAGAAATGGATGTTCAAATAATGTCACACTGAAGTATGCAGTATCAGTCAAAGGCAAAATGCCCATGTCTATAAAAAGCAGGTTTCATCATCTAGTAAGAGAGACTAATATTTCCCACTTTAACAGGAAGCTAGAAGTCATGAAGAATTCCTTGTAGAAAAGGGGAGTCTAAAATACTTAAAAATACGCAGGGATTCTTGAAATCTCAGAGGAACTCTGTAGTAAAACTCAGTAAAATTAATTTATAAAACTCTTGTTATTTCCATAAAAGAAAGCCACTTTGAATGTGTGTCGAGGATTGCTGAGTTTGAATAAAAAATTAAAAAAATAGGAGATGAAAGAGGGGACGGGAATAATTCATTAACAGCCATGATTACATTTAGACTATGGTGCTAATTTGTTTCATAATTTTGTCTTGAAATCAGTTGAATGAACCATGCAGGGTAAAATGGGAGGAAACCAGGATGAATATCCAGAATTCTTGTTCCAAAGATGAAGGACTGCTGGAGTATGGCACATCTCTTTGTACGTCATAAGAGGCATTTCCTCATTACTAGATCATTTGTCTTTGTGGCTTTTCTGGATCTCAGAGATGTGACAAATGTGAAAGAAAACTCTCCAGCTTTTCTACCTTGTTTTCTCAGCAGTTCCCAATCCAAATGAAAACTGCAAGTTTCTTAAGGGCTGGAGTCCATAAAGTCATCTTCCTCTTCCTTCACTTTTTCAGAGTGAAGCTTTATCTATAGCCCTCCCCTGTGCTGGGGGCAGTGTCTGCCTCCCACTAGCCACAGACTTCACTTCACTGGCCCTATGCAGTCCTTGCATCTGTTCCTCACATTGCTACAGGAAATAAAAATCAGCAGTAAAAGTAAGGTGAGAAGGAAATATAACATCTCCCCTATCTGGTAGCAGGATTTTTCAAGTCTTTAGTAAATGTAAGTATGTAGGGTGTTAATAATATGGGACGTTTTAATGAGGCTACTCGTGGTAATGATGATGTTTTTGCATCTGTGCTGGAGACACATTCCATTTATAGAACATCTACTGAAGTGTACTACAAAAATTCCAATAGAAGAAAAAACCAAAAAGCTTTGTGCTGGATTGTTATTGGAATCATGTCTGTTTTGATAAGAGAGGGTCCAGTGGCCCTACTGTGATAATTTTACACGGCATGCTCATAATGTGAGTGCTAAAGAGATTAAAACAACCATGCATGTACACTGTGTTTTGTAAAATATTAAAAAGTCACATATTTGCATATTATACAGCTGGTTGCCAAGCCATCAATCATCACATTATCTGTACATTGAGGATGATAAATGGCTTTCATTCTAATGAGAGAATCTAATCACATGGAGAAATGAAGAGGGCACACAGCATAAACGCTTTGGATCCAAAAGCTATAGATTATTATTAATATTATACATTTGTCTCTGATTTGGAAACTTCCGCACATCATTTGTACACATGCCTTTCTACACTCATGATTTTGAGAGAAGGTCAGGTTGGGTTTTTTTATATTCTTAATAAAATGACAATGAAAAAGCAGAAAAAGGTTAAAAATATTAAGCAACTTGGAACCAGCTTATGTGAATTTCTCTAAATTACCTAGGACAGACCATGTATTTTTCATCCCTGATAATGTGGCAGCAGAAAAGGAGACAAAGGTTAAGAACAGGAAAGTAGAAGCCTCCTGCTTAGGTATTTTTGTAAACTATCTAGCACAGTTCTCTATCAAATGACTATGTACTATATTACTTGCCTGCTAGATGAGAAAGCGATGTACTTCTAAAAATATTACAAATTATAAACTCTTTCATATAGCAGTAGTTATAACTAGATAACTATAGCCATTAAAAGTAATGTCAATTATTATATTTAGAATTTTCTTATGGTCCAATTGGAGGGAAGTAAGATCACCCAGTACAACGTGAAAAAGAAAAGGAACAATTTTCCAATGGGATGCAATAGGCAGAGACACTTGTGTGCGAATGGAGTGGAAGAAGGCAGAGTGACAGAAATGCTTGGACTGTGAATAGCTGCACAAGTGAGTAATGAAGAAAAAAACCCAAAAGGGTATTTAAGAAAATATTTGTATTTCTATATCTAACTTCTAGAATTAATTTGTTTGGCTTTACCTTGCTTCCTCAATGTATTTAAGGATGTGCTAAATTTTGTATTTAAAAAAAAACAACAATGTAAACAGCTGTCATTCAATATGAGTGAAGTCATCTGGTGTCTTAGATCCTGACCTGCAAAAAAATAAATAACTTTCAGGAGAGAGGAAATTAAAAGATACATCAAATAAGTAGATGTTATCTGACCACTAATAGAGATTTGCCCTTACATTTGGGGAAAATATTTTTTAGGTATTTTTTCCATGTATGCAGCATGTTTCAAAAGATATTTAGATTATAAGTAAAAACCACAGAATTTGAATATCCCCTGATTTCTGTCATAGCTACCTCAAAAACTGTGTATATTAAGTATAGGAGAACTGGATCCTCACACAGCTAAAATGTCTCCTTACAGAAGATAATCTTTATTCAACCATGTGTCTTTCTAATGTATTTCTTGCCTCTTCAGTTATAATACTGCAGCTGTGAAACACTCATTAATATACTGGTGCTTTGCTGATGTGTTACTTTGGAAATATAAGATGTTGTAGTGTATCTGCAGTATTTCTCTTTCAACTGCAAAGCTCAGCGATATTCAGTTCAGAGTTTTTACAAAAGCACTCACTTCTGGTTTTTGTAGTCCCAAATATGGTTTTGCCTGACATACTTTAAATGCTTTTGTTGTTCAGAGTCTTTTTAAAGTGTATTGCTATTTTTAAAATATTACATGACACTTGAAAATAAAAAAATATGTAAGATTATAACTAGTGAATGCCTACAAACCACAGAGTCCATTCTAAGATAGTATGTATTTTCTGATACGGAAGTTTGTGCAAGGATGAACTAGGAGAAAAGAGCTGCTATCCCATGCAATAAGAAATATGTACTCATTTGCTTTTTCATCAGAGAAACAAATCTGCATTTGTCATGAATCTTCCTAATTAAACAGAAGATCATAAAAAAATGGCATATCTTCCTATTGTTATAAAGTGAATTTGTACTACTATTTTTCAGATTTATAAGCAGAGTACTTTTTTTGTTAACTTGAACCTAGAGAGGAGGCCAGGAGGACAGTAATGCATGGATAATACATCCTGTCTGCAAAAAGAAAATTGAAGAAATTTGTCCTGGCCTTAAAATACCTTTTTGTTTGCAGAGGATCTGCATAGAATTTCCTATGTGGCTTCTCATAGGAAGACTGTGAAATTTAAACTCAAATGAAAAAAAAAACTAAACAATAAAAATTGCCAAAGAATTACATTCTGTAAATCTGTTACTCTCAACTTAATCAGAAGCTTCAATCCTGAGGTTTGTTTATCTGGGATTTAGCCCATATTTTTAGGACCCCTGGTCACTTACACTGATCTTCAGTACTTGGATTAATTTACAAAAGGCCTTAGGTGATGCCACCACACAGTGTAGGAAGGGACCTTTTCATGGGACAGGTCTCTCCAAGTGCATGCAGAAGTGTTTATAGGTATGAAACACAAATCTGTAAATGACAACAAATCTGAAGCATTAGAAGAATTTTGATACAAACAACAACTGGGAATTTAGAACAAGATCTGAAACCTTTTCAGTTAAGCTGTAACTTTCTAATACTGGTTGCACAAAACATGTATTATTTAAGCCTGTAATGATCTCTGCTGAATTGGTCAGTACATCTCAAAAAGATGTTTTGTTCAAAAGGGACAAAAAAAAAAAAAAAAAAAAAAAAAA